>JADLZK010002159.1:0-31656 GCA_015847255.1 Hyparrhenia diplandra | reverse complement strand
TCCATTGGTGTTAGCAGTGTGGTGCCTGTATGTACTGGGAACCCCAGTGCTAGTGCTTGCTTTGACCCCGTCCCAGTGCTCTCCCTTGACACATACGCATAGGAATTATTGGTTGCTGGTATATTTTTATTTGTTGTTGAGCTTTTTGGCTCATTGACTCTGCAATTAATTTTTTAGCAGAAAATGCAAAATGGTGTAAACCTGTGACATTCTTGAGTTCTCATCGATATCTATATATACTCTTGTTTTTTATACCTTTTTGATCCCACAAGAGGCCGCGCCACCTACTTCTATTGGCCACATGATTCAGCATTGACCGCCACGATCGATATCACGTCTTCCAACAAGCCTTCCAGGACTCAACGAACCTTCCAGGATGTTGTCAAAAAACCTTCCATGAGGTCATCGGTTCCCCTTCACGGCGACTCTCCTACCGCACATCTGCCCGCTTCCCCACACCCGGACGAGCGCCGCCCCTGCCTCTGGTGCCGTCCCCAGCCGACCACCATTGTCGTGTGCTGTCCGCGCCACCTGAAGGTTGTGGCGCCGCCACTGCTCACCACGACGACGCCGACCGCGCACCAGCAAACCCTAGCGGCGTATAGCCCCACCGTGGCAAGGCCTACCCGTGCAACCTGGTCGCCTATGGCTTCCCCAACGGCCACGCAGGAGTATGGACCGGCGGCGCTACCCACGGTGGTCCTGAACTCGCCGGTGGCAGACAACTCGGTGAGTTGGCCTCAGCTTACTCCTCCGCGTCATAGTGCTGCTCACAACTTTTGGAGAGACATCATACAGAACAAAGTATCCAGGTGCCCACGATTTAGCCAAATCAGTAGTAGTTAACAGATATTTCCCCCTGGTCATTTTTTCCTCAAACAAATAATAGACATTTGGATCCCATGCCTTTGCCTGCAACTGCACATTAGCCAGGTCGTTTTTCTATCATTGATACTTTACTGAATCGTTGGTTGTTGTTGCAATTTCAGTTAACAACTATATATCCTTTTACTCATTGGTCTGTACGTGCTAAGTTATAGTTGACTTACGAAATTGTTACACAACTGATTTGCTTCCAATATGAGTCTGAATTATTATTCTTACATCTTTCTTCAAAGTTTCGTGTACCAATAGATCGATTATACTAATGTTGAGGTTAACTCTACTGTAGGTATCAACCCCACAAATGTTGAAATTAATTCTAATGATCTGACCTGCTCATCCAAACTTAGATTGACCAACGATTGTTTAATTGCTTAAAAAGCCTATTCTCAAATGTATATATACAGACTCAGCTGTACAGAAATTTCAGAGAACATCCTGCAAGTACAAAAGTGATGCAGCAGCAGTAATTTTATTCTTGCTAAAATCTAGGAGTTCATAACATTTCAAGCATTTATACTTTCCTGTACCTTTTTCGTTGACAATGAGAAGATCATACTTGCCATTGCCATAAAATCTCTCAAGCCATAATGTTTGTGAAATGTTTCCTCCTCTCCTAATGGCATGCAATACTTTTTTTTTTTTTTTTTTACACAGCAACGATATTGCTAGTAAACACACGTTGTACATTTGGCCCGTCAAAATCGCACCTCAGAAGGAACCGGTCCGTGGAGCCCGGCCCATAGGCGTTTGCCCGTGGTGGCCGTCCCCCCTACCACTTAATGCATAACCCACGGGCAAATCGGGTAAAGGTGTACCGGCCTTTGGTGCGGACCGGGCCATGGGCGTCGCCCATCGGCCCCAATTGGCGCGGACTGGTCGGCCCGGTGGAAAAGGCCTGCTAAATTCTATTCCATCTCCCACCTGAATTTGGCCCGATGCTAAAGGCCCAACACTGAACCTATCATTCATCAAAAAAAAAAAAAAAAACGTTGAACCTTATCTTTTCTCCCGTGACCGTGAGTCCCGTCGGCCGTCCTCTCTACCGCGGCGGGACGCTTCGCCCGATCGCCATCTCTCGCTGCGGGCGCGAAGGTCGCGCCGCCGCCGCCTGCGTCGCGAAGTCGCCGTCGCCTTCGCTCCGCCACTGGCGCTAGCTGTCCATCTGCGCCGCCCATCTCTAGCCGCACCTCGCCCCGCCGCCGCTGCGGACTAAAGGCCAAGTCCGCCACACGCGGGCGAGCACGCGCCACCGACCAGCGAGCGAGCAATGGAGGTGGAGCTGTCCGTCCTCCACGCGTTAGCACGGCGGCGAGCACGCTGGCGTGGCAGCAAGCAACGCCCGACGCCGCGGCAGCAAATTCGCCGGTGGCACCGCTGTTGGGCGCTGATAGCCCGCGGGCGGGCCATGGGCGCGCAGTGCGCCCGGCACGGATGGCGGCACGGCCCGCCCGGCCCGTGGCACGACGTGGCACGACCCGTGCCGTGCCGGCCCGGCCCGTTGTACATCTATAATTGCTAGACATATAACTAATGAACATTTTAATTGCCATAAAGCGGTGCTTCACTACATGCGGCGAACCGCGCCTCCTTGTTTGTTGTACTCATAGAGGAAAACTATCTCCATTAGATGTTGCTAACATTTTTTCCTTGATTTTCAGCATAGCAGCAATGATTGGGATATATTCCTCAATGAAGTTTCTTATATTGGTACATATTCATCAAACAGTTTCTTCGCCAGTACCCACTCCCTCCAACATCCCCAATCTATCTCTGAAATGTCGACGACCATCATCAAGGATAGTGTGGGGTTTAATGTATTCTACTATTTTCATAACCAAACTCTAGCCCGCGCATTTTGCGTCGGGGTTACTGCTAATTATTCTACAAGAGTGCAGGATATATGCCTCATTCCTTTGGTGTTATTTGACAATGGTTTATCTTATGATTATTGCTTCTTTTTGCCTGAGATGATATGTTATCTGCAGGAATGGTGGATCGGATGAACCTACAAGCTACAATTATCTGCCCCCATTGCAATGTGCATGACTAAAAGAGCACTTCGTAATTGTGGCCATGTGGCATTAGATCGTGTTGCAGTATTATTTTACAATCATTTTGATGTTATGAACCGCTTGTTTGGTTTGCATTAGCACATGTTTTCATGTTAGACTGTTATGCACATACATCAGGATTATTAAAACCCACTCCTGTTTGCTTGCACCGTAGGGATCTAAGAATCGGTGGCTTCATGTGTGGTTCTATTCATTTTGCAAAAAGAAAACATTAAATTCTGAAATCAACCCGTGGTCTAACTCAGTTAAGAAATTCAAAAAAATTTGATTAAATCACTAAATTTTATTTCTTCGTAGGCCGAAATTCTGAAATAAGTCGTTTCGAGACCCTCGCTCAGCCGCTCCAGCGAGCCCTCAATGATCCCGTGCACACTCAAAAGCAGCACGGGGGGGTGAATCGGACTGATTTTAGCCTGTCCCCACGCCCACGGCCTCCAAGGTTCGACGAGTCCAGCTGCGTTGAACCCCTGCCGTCCGATTAGTCGACCGTTGGCTGCTCGTGCTCGTGTTAATGTTCGACCAGACTCATGCCATCGCACTAGACTCACGGCAAGGCAGCGTCTGATGGGGTTACAGCAAGGTTCGCACAGCACGAAAATTGCACCAGACGCGTCTGGTCACCCGCGACTAGACGCATCAGTGCGTCTCCTGCTCAGCAGCCGAGGCCCCAGCTTCCATCCCTGAGCACCAGACTCACCTGCCCTGCGACTAGACGCATCGCACCTGCGTCTGGTGCCAAGACCAGCAAGCAGCCGAGCCCTGCTGCCTTTGCCTGCACTGCCGACCTGCTGAGTTGCTGCTTAGCTGGATCCTGCCGATGTGATGCATGCTGCTGTCTTGGACCATGCACGAACGACGGAAGCAAGAACCAAGCCAACAAGCTCCCAATCCGGTGTACAGGCGGCACCGTGAAGCGCCCCACGCCCCCATGCTCACCAGTCCACGTCCTTGGTGAACTCCCAAGCAGTGACGAAGGCTGAAAAAATTTTAGGCGGGACTGAAACAAAGGAGACGTTGATTTGCATGAAGACTTAATGATGATTTTTTTATTTTTGCTACAGTAATTAACCTTCATTACCGGATTTTAGGGTGGGCTAGAGCCCTAGCCCCACTGTTGGCTCTGTGGCTGCTCCCAAGTCCACATCTTCCCTACCACCCTAGGTATGCACCCCTTCCCTAATCCCTGGATCTCAAGCTGTTGTATCAATGTGTGCCATTTTTTTCAATCTTTTCATGTGGACATGCATGATTTTCCTTTTGCATTTGTTAGGAAGCGAGCAATGTCGGCTCCTGCTGGTACACATGATCTCAAGCTGCTACTATATCTCAATCTATGGGTTCTCGTCCTCAAACTCGTCCTCGTCTTGCATCTAGTTCAGCAACACCACCATCTAGTTCAACACCGGCGACTGAATCTGCAACTAGAGGTAATATTGATGTGGTAGAGATAGAAGATGATGTCCCTGTTGGACATAAGAGGAAGCTAAGATCTAAAGTATGGAAAGACTTTGATTTGAGATAGTGTTGCTTGGAATATACCAATTCTAGTGATGTTGCTGTGGAACGCCAACATCGGTTTATTTAGTCCTCATAAGTTGTCATTACAGAATTGAACTATATAATTTTATCCTCACATGGATATTTTGAGTTGTAGATACTAAACTTGAACCTGACTGCTACTATAATGTTGTTACCTGTGTGTTTTTGTCATAGGAAATCGCAACTACTGTTTCATATTTTTTTTATAGATAAATATACATGATCAAGAACAATGACTGCTCTGTATAGTACTACTACTATCCCGTCTTACAAAAATATGCTTATTATATGAATTGTTACCAAACTGCGGTTTGTTTATATTCCTCTATTCCTGAACTACATATTTTTTTTGTTTCATCCTCATAGACTGCCTATTACAGAATTGAACTGTATAATTTTATCCTCACATGGATATATCGAGTTGTAGATACTGAACTTGACACCTGACTCGATATAATGTTGTTATCTCTACTGCTTATTTTATCATACGAAACTGCAACAAATTCTGCTGCTTAGTTTCTTTATAGATGAATATACGTGCTAAAGATAGAACAATGATCGCTCTCCCTCCGTCCTCCCTGAAATCTCATGTTTGGTTTTAGAAATTGATGACACACTTATGGACTATTCCTTTGCTCTAAGTGATGACTTGAGATAGGATTAGGTGGATGACGTGGAGCATGATGATCATGAACTTGGACAATGTCGGCGGACTTGATGGATCGTCAAGCTCGGTGATCGGCTTGAGAGGAACCCGGGAGATCAAGGCAAATGTATCTTGATAGGGTTTTTCTTTCGGTGATCAAGACACGATAGAGCGTGTGATCACATTATAGGATAGATAGCCGACTATCAAGAGGGAATTCCGCGACAATCCTTTGGTGAAGTGCTTCTAGGTCCAATTGACTTGCATATTGCATTTAGGACAATGAGAGCACTAACTTCGATCTTGCCTAACTTATCGACGTGCTAACATTGGTGATAACGTGATCATCTTCGACGTGTTGGCAACTTATGGCAAGAGGCGAAGCAAGGTTGAAGCAAAGGGCGACAACAAGATGAAAAGCACGCTGGAAAACTTGACCGGACGCATGACCGGACGCGACGCTTGGGGCACCACCCGGTGGCTCGGTCGGTGCGTCCGATCGGAAATTCCAGAGAGCATGTTTTCGACTTCAACCCAGGAAATCGACCGGACGCATGGACCGGATCCATGGACCGGACGCACGAAGACGGTGTCAGCCGTGGGCCAGGGGGCTCTGTCGTATCTGACCGGACGCATGGTCGACTGCGACCGGAAGCTGGACCGGACCTGCTGGTGCGTCCGGTCAGCGAGTCCGGTCAGTGCGCAGAAACCCCCCAACGGCTCATTTTCGAGGAGGACTCTATATATATATATCCATTTGGCTGGTTCATTTGAGTCTCTCTTGCACATTTGAAGCTTCCAACTTGCTATTGAGCTTGTGAGACTCCTCTCCACTCATCTCCCCATCTCTAACTCGGATTCTTGGTGAGATTGAGAGTGATAGAAGTGCATTGCATCATCGGTTGCATCTAGAGGCACTTCATCCTTGGAGAAGCCGCAGGATTCTTGTTTTCTTGGGAATTTGCCCGGTTCCCTAGCGGCTTGGAGCAAGAGGCGATGTTGAGCTCGAGTGGAGCTTGTTCGAGGCCACACCGGTGGTGATTGTGAGGGGTCGTTCCTTACCCCGCGGGAGATTCGCGAAAGGAGCACTAGTGGATTGCTCGTGGCTTGTTGGACTCTCTCTTGTGATCGTTTGCTTGAGCTCCCATAGGGGATTTGGCACCGGCCATTAAGCTTAGCATATGTCAAGTGAGTGTGTCGCCACAACGGGGACTTAGCGTGCCGGCAAGCACGTGAACCTCGGTGAAAAATCATCGTGTCACTTGTTCTTGCTCGTTGGAGATTTCTCGGTGATCACGGTGATTGGCTACAACCTCTACTCTCCGCGGTGGTATTGTATTCTAGCCTCTTTGCATTACTTTTGCTAGTTTACTTGTGTAGCTTGTGTAGTTGAGTTGCTTAGCTTGCTAGAATTGTTTAGCTCCTAGTTGTTGCTCTAGTTAGAATTTCTTGTTCACCTAGGAGTAATCTAGCAACATAGCCCTTGAGTGATCTTAGAGATATTAGAAATATCATCTCTTGCTTGTGGCTTGCATAGATAGCTCGTAGCACCGCTTGTTTAGCTTCGCCATCTTATTTACTAATCCGGGTGCTTAGTGTTGTTGCAAGAATTTTTAATAGACTATTCACCCCCCTCTAGCCATTAGGACCTTTCAAGTGGTATCGGAGCCGAGACACCGTATTTGAGTGGCTTAACATCCAACGGTGACAAAATGGCAATGACTTTTCATGTCAACAACACCAAGAAGGCGCCACCTTTCGATGACACCAACTTTGCCTATTGGAAGGTGAAGATGACCGCACACCTCAAGTCAATCAATAGAGAAGTGTGGGTTGTGACCGAGAACAAGTTTGAGGTGGCAAAACCAAATGAGCCAACTGCGACCGAAGAGAAGAAGCTATATGCCAATGATGTGGTCGTGAGTGCTTTTCATGAGGCATTCAATGATAGAGTGTTTGAGCAAGTCAAGTCACTCACCGTTGCTCATGAGATTTGGAAGAAGCTAGAAGAGTGCTATGAGGGCACCGAGGGCGTCAAGCAAGCAAAGGCCTATATCAAGCTTAAGCAATTCAATAGGTTCAAGATGGAAGAGGATGAGACCGTGCTGGAGATGTTTCACCGTATGCAAGTGTTGGTGAATGATCTCAATGCTCTAGGAGAAGAGATCAAAGACAAGACCTTCAACATGAAGTTCTTGAGATGTTTGCCCGAACGGTTTGGGATGTTCATCACCGTGCTAGTGAGGTCAAATTTGAAGGATTTAACTCCCAACCAATTGCTTGATGAGGTCATGACCGATGACTCCTATAGAGATGACAAGAAAAAGCAAGAGCTCATCAACAAGGCAAACAAGAAGGTCAAAGAAGAAGAGAAGAAAGAGGACAAGAAGAGTTTGGCACTCAAGGCAAGCTCCTCTTCTAAGGGTAAGAAGAAGGAAGAATCAAGTGATGAAGAGGATGGCATCTCTACTAGTGGAAGTGAAGTGGATGAGCAAATGGCTCTCTTTATGAGGAGATTGGGAAAGTTTGTGAAGAAGAACTACATCTTCAAGAACAAGAAGAAGCAATCATCCAAGAAGAAGACCAAGGATGGCAAGAATGAAGGCAACATGACATGTTTTCGATGTCATGATGATTGTCACTTGATTGCCGAATGCCCATATGATAGTGATGATGAGAAGGGCATCAAGAAAGCAAGAAAAAAGAATGATGCCAAGAATGAGAAGGAGAAGAAGCCCAAGAAGAAGAATGAGTCACATGTGGCTATGTGGGATAGTGATGGCTCATCCTCCTCAAATGATGAAGAAGAGGAGAAGAAGAACAAGAAGAAGGGACAAGCTCACCTTGCTATGCATGACAAGATCTCCCTCTTCGACACTCCTTCCTCATGCTTCATGGCTAAGGCCACCAAGGTACAATCTATCACTAGTGATGATGATAGTGATAGTGATAGTGATAATGATGATGAGGAACAAACACTCACTAGGGAGGAGTTGCAAAGCATGCTTGATGATTGCATTGTCATGTTCAAGCAAAGTAGGAAGGAATGCAAGGGCTTGCGTAAGGAAACAAAGAGCCTTAAGCAAGAACTTGATGAGCTTTAGGCATCTTATGAGAGTCTAGAGGTAGACCACAAGAAGCTTGAGAAATCTCATTCTAAGTTAGAGAAAGCTCATTCCTCTCTACTTGATGAGCACAAGTTGTGCTTAGTTGAGGATAAGGTTGATACATGCAATGCTAGCATCATGTGTGATATTCTTATTGATGAATCAACCCCCAAGTGTGAGACCTCTACTAGCTCTATCACTAGCATATCCATCACTAGTGAAGATAATGACAACCCTATGCTTATTCATGAGAATGCTTGTTTAAAGAGGGAAGTAAAGGAGCTCAATCACTCCTTGGTTAAGGCCTATGGTGGTGAGGACCACTTGCTTATGTGCTTGGGTAGCCAAAGGGCATCCTTATACAAGGAGGGCTTAGGCTATATCCCCAAGAAAGGCAAGGCCGCCTATGTGACTCACAAGACTCGTTTTGAAGAAGAATGGTAGGTAGCTATTGCAAAGCTTGCAAGCAAGTTGGTCATGTGGAGCAAAAGTGCATGAACAAGAGGACCAACGTTTCTTCCATCAAGCTTGATCACTCATATATGCTTGTGAAGAAGGACAATGGTGTTCGTGCTAGGTTCATTGGTACACCATGGATGGGCTCAAAGAAGAAAGCCATTTGGGTACCAAAGGCCTTGGTGACTAACCTTGAAGGACCCAAGCAACAATGGGTACCTAAGAAGAATTGATCTTATTTTGTAGGTCAATTATCGTGCCGGAGGAGAACATTGGACAATGGATAGTGGGTGCACTCAACACATGACCGGGGATTCTCATATGTTCAAGTCTATTAGCATCAAGGGCATTGATGAGTATGAGTCAATCACATTTGGCAATGACAAGAAAGGCAATGTGTTGGGGCTAGGCAAGATTGCTATCACTCAAGAGAAAAGCTTGTCAAAGGTGTTGCTAGTTGATCATCTTGATTACAACCTATTGTTGGTTTCTCAACTTTGTGATCATGGGTACAAATGCATATTCACAAGTCAAGAAGTTGAAGTGGTTAGTGGTGATGGTGCAAACATGATCTTCAAGGGATTTAGATATGGTGATCTCTACCTTGTTGACTTCAAATCCAAAGAAGCCAAGTTGATAATATGTTTACTCTCAAAGGCTAGCAAAGGATGGTTGTGGCATAGAAGGCTTGGTCATGTTGGAATGAAACAATTGAACAAGTTGATGAAGCATGACTTGGTTAGAGGCTTGAATGATGTGAAGTTTGAGAAGGACAAACCTTGTGGAGCATGTCAAGCCGGCAAGCAACATGGCAATGCACATCCAACCAAAAGTACAATGAGTACGAGCAAGGCATTTGAGTTGCTACACATGGACTTGTTTGGGCCAACATCATACTCTAGCATTGGTGGCAACAAGTATGGTTTTGTCATAGTTGATGACTACACTAGATACACATGGGTGTTCTTTTTGCATGACAAGAATGATGTATTTGAGCTTTTCAAGACATTTGTCAAGAGGGTTCAAAATGAGTTTGAGACATCCATCAAGAAGATTAGGAGTGACAATGGAAGTGAATTCAAGAACACAAGAATTGAAGAGTTGTGTGATGAGCTTGGAATTGGACATCAATTCTCACCAACCTACACTCCTCAATCCAATGGTGTAGTTGAGAGGAAGAATAGAACCTTGATTGAAATGGCAAGATCAATGCTTAGTGAGTACAATGTTAGCCATTCATTTTGGGCCGAAGCAATCAACACGGCTTGCTATTGTAGCAACCGACTCTATTGCCATGGTATGCTTGGGAAGACACCCTATGAGTTGCTCAATGGAAGAAAGCCCAACATTGGTTACTTTAGAGTCTTTGGATGCAAATGCTACATTCTCAAGAAAGGCACAAGATTGGGCAAATTTGACAAGTGTGATGAAGGGTTCCTAGTTGGATATTCAACCACAAGCAAAGCATATAGAGTTTGGAACTTGGGTAGTGGCAAACTTGAAGAGGTTCATGATGTTGAATTTGATGAAACCCAAGGCTCTCAAAATGAAGTTGAAAATCATGATGATGTGAGTGGTTCCAACTTGGAGAATGCAATAAGAAACATGGATATTGGTGATATTCGGCCAAGACAAGTTGATGATGATGATGACACTCCATTGCCTACCACTACAATTGAGATTAATGCAAATGAAGCAAGCACTAGTGGTACTCAAGATGAAGATCAAGAGCAACAAGCTAGTCCAACTCCTCATCCTAGTCATCAAGTGCAAGTGATGCAACCTTCCAACATAGCAAGAGACCATCCAATTGATCAAATTATCGGTGACATCAATAGTGGAGTGGTTACTAGAAGAAGATTGGCATCCTTTTGTGCTCACCATGCCTTTGTAGCACAAGAAGAACCGGAGAACATTGAGAAGGCACTAAAGAAAGAAGATTGGGTCAATGCTATGCATGAAGAACTCAACAACTTCAAGAGGAATGATGTATGAGAATTGGTGGAAAGGCCAAAGGACTATAATGTGATTGGAACCAAGTAGGTTTTCAAGAACAAGCAAGATCAAAATGGAATTGTGGTTAGAAACAAGGCAAGGCTAGTAGCTCAAGGGTACACTCAAGTAGAGGGTCTTGACTTTGGAGAGACCTATGCACCGGTTGCTAGACTTGAAGCAATTAGAATCTTGCTTGCTTATGCATGTGCTCATGACATCAAGCTTCATCAAATGGATGTGAAGAGTGCATTCTTGAATGGTTTCATAAATGAGTTGGTGTATGTGGAACAACCACCGGGCTTTGAAGATGACAAGTATCCCAACCATGTCTACAAGTTGAAGAAAGCATTGTATGGCTTGAAGCAAGCACCAAGAGCATGGTATGAGAGGTTGAGAGATTTTCTCCTCTCTAAAGGGTTCAAGATGGGCAAGGTGGACACCACTCTCTTCACCAAGAAGATTGGCAAGGACTTGTTTGTGTTGTAAATCTATGTGGATGATATTATCTTTGGGTCAACCAATCAAGAATTTTGCGAAGAGTTTGCAAAGATGATGGCCAATGAGTTTGAGATGTCTATGCTTGGAGAGCTCACATTCTTTCTTGGACTCCAAATCAAGCAATTGAAGAATGACACATTCATTAGTCAAGGCAAGTACATCAAGGATATGATCAAGAAGTTTGATCTTCAAAATGCCAAGTCAATGTCCACACCAATGGCAACCAATGGAAGCTTAGACCCCGATCCAAGTGGCAACATGGTTGAGCAAAAGAAGTATAGATCTATGATTGGTAGTTTGCTCTATGCAACCGCATCAAGACCAGACATAGCATTTAGTGTGGGCATGTGTGCTAGATATCAATCCGATCCTAGAGAGAGTCACCTCAAGGCAACAAAGAGAATTGTGAGGTACTTGAAGGGCACACAAGATGTTGGACTATGGTATCCCAAGGGATCCAAGTTTGATTTGATTGGATATTCGGATTCCGACTATGGAGGGTGCAAGATCAATAGAATGAGCACAAGTGGCACATGTCAATTCCTTGGAAGGTCACTAGTATCATGGTCTTCAAAGAAGCAAAATAGTGTTGCTCTTTCAACCGCCGAAGCCGAATACATTAGTGCAGGAAGTTGTTGCACTCAATTGCTTTGGATGAGGTCAACATTGAAAGATTTTGGATTCAAATTTGACAAGGTCCCATTGTATTGTGACAATGAAAGTGTAAGGAAGATGTCCCAAAATCCGGTTCAACATCCAAGAACAAAGCACATTGATATAAGGCACCACTTCATAAGAGATCATCAACAAAAGGGTGACATTTGTATCATGGGCATTGGCAATCAAGATCAACTAGCCGACATATTCACCAAGCCACTTGATGAGAAAAGGTTTTGCATGCTAAAGGGAGAATTGAACATTATTGACTTCTCCAACTTGAGTTGATGCATCCCACTTATATGACATGCCTCTCCTTCGACAAACCCAAGGTAAAAGTTGGTTGTCATGGCATTCATATGTTGCTAAGGACTTGTTAGTGCATCTAGCCATCATGCATGCTTAATAGGCTCATTCATGGAAAATAAAATGATTTCAATGTATGTGTGGCACCACTATTGCTTTGAATGGTTTTATGAACTAGTGGTGGCATATGACATGTTTATGTGCTTGCAATCCTAGTGTCAACTCTAGAAAATGCGCTATTGATGTGTATTCTAACATGGTGCAAGATAACCCTTATGTATATGAGGTGTGAAAAAAAGCTTGTCCTTGGTTCAAACTTGAATACATGGAAAGGCAAGTGATCTAGATGAGACCACATGTGATACTTTGATTGACTTGATTTCTCTCATTTACACCTTTTTGGTGATTATTGACAAAGGGGAGAAATAAGTCACAAAGATGTTGGAAAGGATCACACAAATAGGGGAGCAAGCTCATAGACTATTTGTGCATTTGTATGTGCATAATCATAATGAATGTTGCATTGGCAATTTAATATACATGATTGATTGGTGTATGCTAGTTTTTGAAAATTGATTGGTGTATTGACCAACTTGCATGCATAGGATGTATCTAGACAAAGCTCACATTTTAGCCTATAATGTTGATCTCATGGGGTATGTTGAGTTTTGATGATTGTCTAGTTACATTGATGCTAAGGACTCCGATGGTTTCACGCTTCAAAGGTCCGAATTCTAGAACCTTAGCATCTCTTTTGGTATTAGTATCTCTCCCCAAGATTTCTATCCATACATATGTGCCAAATTGATCCAAACACATGGAAGCACATATGTAGGGGAGAGCTACTACTACCAAAACCCGAACCTTGAAATGTTTGTCCAATCCTTGATTCATGATCAAAATGCTATGGGCAAGCAATTCAAGTTCAATTGAATTTTATTTCAAATCTTTATGTTTTTGGTTGTCATCAATTACCAAAAAGAGGGAGATTGAAATCTCATGTTTGGTTTTGGAAATTGATGACACACTTGTGGACTAATCCTTTGCTCTAAGTGATGACTTGAGATAGGATTAGGTGGATGACGTGGAGCATGATGATCATGAACTTGGACAATGTCGGTGGACTTGATGGATCATCAAGCTCGGTGATCGGCTTGAGAGGAACCCGGGAGATCAAGGCAAAGGTATCTTGATAGGGTTTTTCTTTCGGTGATCAAGACACGATAGAGCGTGTGATCACATTATAGGATAGATAGCCGACTATCAAGAGGGAATGCCGCGACAATCCTTTGGTGAAGTGCTTCTAGGTCCAATTGACTTGCATATTGCATTTAGGACAATGAGAGCACTAACTTTGATCTTGCCTAACTTATCGACGTGCTAACATTGGTGATAACGTGATCATCTTCGACGTGTTGGCAACTTATGGCAAGAGGCGAAGCAAGGTTGAAGCAAAGGGCGACAACAAGATGAAGAGCACGCTGGAAAACTTGACCGGACGCACGACCGGACGCGACGGGTGTGACCGGACGCTTGCCCGGTGGCTCCGGTCGGTCGCGTCCGATCGAAATTCCAGAGAGCATGTTTTCGACTTCAACCCGAAAATCGACCGGACGCATGGACCGGATCCATGGACCGGACGCGACGAAGACGGTGTTAGCCGTGGGCGAGGGGCTCAGTCAGTATCGGCCGGACGCGTGGTCGATCATGGCCGGAAGCTGGACCGGACCCGGCCGGTGCGTCCCGTCGGCCGAGTCCGGTCAAGGCGCTGTAAAACCCCCAAACGGCTCATTTTCGAGGAGGACTCTATATATATATATCCATTTGGCTGGTTCATTTGAGTCTCTCTTGCACATTTGAAGCTTCCAACTTGCTATTGAGCTTGTGAGACTCCTCTCCACTCATCTCCCCATCTCTAACTCGGATTCTTGGTGAGATTGAGAGTGATAGAAGTGCATTGCATCATCGGTTGCATCTAGAGGCACTTCATCCTTGGAGAAGCCGCAGGATTCTTGTTTTCTTGGGAATTTGCCCTGCCTCCCTAGCGGCTTGGAGCAAGAGGCGGTGTTGAGCTCGAGTGGAGCTTGTTCGAGGCCACACCGGTGGTGATTGTGAGGGGTCGTTCCTTACCCCGCGGGAGATTCGCGAAAAGGAGCACTAGTGGATTGCTTGTGGCTTGTTGGACCCTCTCTTGTGATCGTTTGCTTGAGCTCCCATAGGGGATTTGGCACCGCCATTAAGCTTAGCATACGTCAAGTGAGTGTGTCGCCACAACGGGGACTTAGCGTCTTGGGCAAGCACGTGAACCTCGGTGAAAAATCATCATGTCACTTGTTCTTGCTCGTTGGAGATTTCTCGGTGATCACGGTGATTGGCTACAACCTCTACTCTCCGCGGTGGTATTGTATTCTAGCCTCTTTACATTACTTTTGCTAGTTTACTTGTGTAGCTTGTGTAGTTGAGTTGCTTAGCTTGCTAGAATTGTTTAGCTCCTAGTTGTTGCTCTAGTTAGAATTTCTTGTTCACCTAGGAGTAATCTAGCAACATAGCCCTTGAGTGATCTTAGAGATATTAGAAATATCATCTCTTGCTTGTGGCTTGCATAGATAGCTCGTAGCACCGCTTGTTTTAGCTTAAGCCATCTTATTTACTAATCCGGGTGCTTAGTGTTGTTGCAAGAATTTTTAATAGGCTATTCACCCCCCTCTAGACATTAGGACCTTTCACTCCCTCGAACTGCTGGTGA
This sequence comes from Hyparrhenia diplandra, assembly GCA_015847255.1. Lineage (NCBI taxonomy): Eukaryota > Viridiplantae > Streptophyta > Magnoliopsida > Poales > Poaceae > Hyparrhenia > Hyparrhenia diplandra. The sequence goes on along the minus strand of JADLZK010002159.1, from coordinate 16,749 downwards.
AGCTTTGTCATGTGTGTTGGCTATTGACGACGCTCGAAAATGGTAAGCTGCAGCTATATGATATATAAACCTTACTTATTATTAGCTTTTTGAGTGCTAACTGTTAACTTCACTATGTAACTTAAATATGAAAGGGGAGGATCAGGACACTCACAAGGTGGCCAGAAGATAAGATAGTTATCACGACACTTTCGCTCAGCACGGGTTTTCTCCGAGAAAAGGGCCAAGCTAAGAATGAAGAGACTTGCTGGTATGATTGTTAGATAAAGGATCTCTTTACGCATAGATTTAGTTTGTTCCTTAAGTGATGGCGTAAAGAAAGAATTATTTGAGGACTGTATCCAAACTTCATTGCAGTTTTCAGACAACTTAAGGCTCATAGCATATAAGAAGCTGTGGTAGGTAGTAGGCAAAAGTTTTAGGACCCACAAAAGCGATCTAGTGTGGAATTATGTCAAGATAGGGTTGGATGCCACTGTGAAGCATCCATACATCCCCAAGGATGATTGGGCAGTTTTTGTTACAGAGAAGAGAAGCGAAAAGACGTATGGATATTTCTTTTCTCTGATATTCTTAATTGTCTATACTAACAACGCCGAGAAATTCACCTACTAATAAACATAGGGAGGATACGTAGATAGGTTCTACTGCCTACCTTATTTATATATATCCATACAAAAGTAGAGATTTGTTTAGTTCATGTCCGAACTTGTCACAATTAGCTTTTGATAAATTGTGACAACCGCAAAAAAAGTGTCGCGAGAAAAAACAAAGCTATTTGTAGCCAAGTTTCACTACTACAGGATTGATTTTGCGGGGTGTTCGGTTTTTATTTTCCGTGGCGGATATTTGAAAAACCGCCACGGAAAATAGGTTTGACATACATATATATAGTTATTGACACTCTTGGATTTCGTACCGGGCTTACAATAATTACTTGGCTGACCCCGATTCAATCGATCAGAGGACCAAAATATGCAGAAGGATACATCAGGACCAAATGAAGATCAGGCGAGATTACGAGGTATGTAGCATTACTCTCGTTTGCTCGTCCATATTGAATGCTCTCATAATATTCTAACCATTTTTAAGGTACATATATCGTGCATGCGGTGCCTAAGCGACTGCGCAGCACATCCATGTATGGTTTCTTTGCCTGTCAGGTCATGACGCCGCAGTGGCGTGCAACCGTAGTACCTAGCACGAAATAAGAAGAGAAGCCGTGAAAATTTTTGGATGAAAGACGTCTGCAAGGACCTTACGTTCAAGAAACTGGTTGGCAAGATCTGTAGGGCCGTCACTGACGACGTTGTGCTACCTACCGCCACTTCTTCGATCCTGAGAGCCAGACGCTTACTGAAGAAGGGTTATGGGAACTACGGGACCGGAGGAATAAGTTAGACATGTTAGACTATAAGTGGGGTGGCCTTTTTTTGGATTAGATGTCGATTTGTAAATTTGTAACCTAAACTTGATCGATCGTTCGATCGATCGTGTTTGTAAAACTGATGGTTCACCGGTCTCTAAGTGTGTGAATGTGTCGAAAACATGTGACTTATAATTAATGTCAAGTTGTGATGCATGTTCAAGATTTGTGTAAATATTCTCTAATTTTATTATTTAATATGTGGTTTAAATCATAATGTATAATTTTATAATATTTTCAATTTATTTTTTTTTATTAATCCTGAATTAATTAACCGTGGCGGTTAAATTACAAAACCCGCCATGGTTAATGATCATGTCGGGCAAATAAAGAAGACCGCCACGGTTAATCGATTTTCCGTGGCGGGCAGGAAACCACCAACCGTGACCCTAGCTGCGTGGCGGTTTCAATGCCCGCCACGGAAAAAAAAAAAACACACAAAATCATTTCAGTAGTAGTGTTTGACAAGAAAATGAGTCTATGACATGTGGGAGAGGGTATTAAGAAAGTGACATGCCATAGTTACAGTATACCAAACACACGTTTAAGAAACTATGGCACAGCTAACTTGCGACATGGAAAGTTGTGTTCATGAATCAAAGAGACCCTCAACGCTGAAGCCATAAAACTCTGTTATTTTAAGAAAAAAGTTGCACAAAAGTTTATTATAATAAAAGAAAGAAAAAAAAAATAAAGAATTTGTGCATCTCCAGCAAGACGTGGTACTAGACTCCCTATCCTCAAATTGGGTAATGGTGGCGAAAAAAGGCTCCAACAGACCCCTACTATACCTATCGGTTTGTTGGCATTCTATTTTACCCTTCACTACCAATTGTTGTTGCCTCTTACTCTTGGCTATCTAAAATTTTCCTCCATGCATCTCCTTACCTGTGACTCCACTCAACTCTTTCCTCAGCCCATCGCCTTTCGCTCTCCTGGTGCGACGATTGCGGCTTGCTTGGAGCGGCGGTGTTACCTCGACATAGCGACTATAGCGGCGTTGGCAGATGTCCCTACCATTGTAGTTGCTTTGTGTGCATGGGTCATGGCGTGCTCCCACCAAAGTCCTTGACAACGGTTTGAATAGTTGTAGGTGACTCGTGCCGACCATGGCGTCCACGATGTAACTCCGGAGGTGGTGAGAGGTTTCGGTGCCTATGAGGGTTACGTGAACCTTTAGGGTGCTTCATTGTCATGTGTAGGGCAGCACAACAGTCGACGCTGCATCGGGGTCACAGTCGCCACCTACCTGGTGGTCTCGGGCGCCCGTGCTGCCGCCGCCGCCTCCGTAGTAACGCTACACGCCTCCTCGGTCATCCGTGTGTATAGTTGTTGCTACTGCGGGCGGTAGCGGTGCCTCAACGCGCCGGCTTGTGGTGGATTGGAGTGCACAAACATAGCCCGCATAAGAAAAAGAAAAAACCTAGGCTTTGATGCCAATTGTTGTGGAAGACAAAGATTTTGTGGAGGTTTTCTCTATCGTTTAACCACTATGGTGGGTTTTTACATCATATAAGATAAGTGGTTGACAACTGAAATTAGAGATATGATTGCAAAAACTATAGTGAAAGACTAAAAGTAGAGGTATGATTGCAACAACTAATGTGAAAGATAATATGATAAGATGCTAAAGCAAGATAAGGTGCTGACATATTGCAACAACTAAAGTGCAAGATTGAAAGTAGACATAAGATTGCAACAACTAAAATGAAAGTTAAGGTAAATGATAATATGCTAAATCAAGATAAGGTGTTGACATATTGCAATAAAGTGGAAGATTAAAAATAGACATAAGATTGCAACAACTAAAGTGAAAGATAAGGTAGATGATAATATGCTAAAAGCAAGATAATGTGCTGATATATGCAATATCTAAAGTGAAAGACTGAAAATAGACATTAGATTGCAATAAAGTGAAAAATAATAGTGTAGATGATAATAATATGCTAAAGACAAGATAAAGTGTTCACTAACAACTAGTAACATGTATCGTGTAGAGTTTGTACCCCAAATATCAACACGTTTTATCGCTTACATTGCCTAACTGTCCACCCATAGTCAGGGAGGAGTCCCCACCCAGCCGCCCAGCCCAGCCGCCAATGCTTCTCGCGCATAAATCTGTTCCCCTCCGGCTGCTCCTTCCACGCCGTCCTCTCAGACCATTCGTCCTCTCGCCGCCGCCGCCTCGCCCCTGCCGCCTCTCGCTCCTCCCGCGCGCTGCCATGGGGTCCATAGCCGGCGACACCGCCGCCCGCCTCGCGTACCCGCCAGCCCGCCGTGACGATTCCGTCTTCGACGACTACCACGGCGTCCGAATCGCGGATCCCTATCGCTGGTAAGCAACCACGCGCGTTCAATGTGTAGCCAAGTTTCTCTCGCTCGCTTTATGGTTAAATTCCTTGCGCCGCGCAGGCTGGAGGACCCGGACTCGGAGGAGACGAAGGAGTTCGTGGCGCGGCAGGCGGAGCTGGCGGAGACGGTGCTCGCCGGGTGCCCCGACAGGGAACCTGCGCCGCGAGGTCACGCGGCTATTTGACCACCCCGCCACGCCGCGCCGTTCCGCCGCGGGAACAAGTACTTCCACTTCCACAACTCCGGTCTCCAGGCTCAGAGCGTGCTCTACATGCAGGTATGCGTGTACTTCACTGGAGTGGAGCACCACGCCGCACGGTATCGGGCATTATTTGCTTGGATCACTTAAGAAAAATCAAGCTACATTTCTTAGGGATAAGTCTATTTTTGGCCATCCAACTATTGCCAGCCAGAGTTCGCTTTTGACTATGAAACTCTGAAACTAGATTGTCCATTCAACTATTGAAACCGTTCACAATTAGCCATAGGGAAAATTGGTTTCATAAAGCTCACGGGATTTAAAAATATACCATCGAAAGAACTACACGAAATACCATCAAAACATTCAAACATTAACTAAAAGAGTATTCTGTCATGTGTCATCATGTTTGGAGCTAATGGTGTGAGCCACGTCCACCACCTGTATGAGGTATTGCGTCGTGGCTTGTCATCGGGCATGAACAAGGAGCAGTAGGAATGCAAAAAGAAAAGAGCACCAGGAGTCCCATCTGTGGATGGCTTGGTCCCAATCGATGATGATCCCTGATGGGTGATATGGGGATGTTTTTTTTAAGGTAGCATGATATTTGTCTTGTTGGTTGGAGGTGGCCACTATAATGTTTTTCTTATCATCATGTTGAATGTTTATGTCCTTTAAGTTGAATCCTTACCACTTGACATGGTGGAAAGATAGCCAAAGACTGATTTGATACCAAGGGTTAGGACTACAGATTTAAATATAGTGGACCAGAGTGGTGCACTGTAGCTGAGGAGATGAGCCAATGAGGACTGAGACCTTGGCAGTCTTAAAAAACCTTTCTTTAGCTTATCTGATTGTAATGTGGTGTTAAAATTGTTGAGCCCAATGCAAATTGTTCTAATTGTTGGTATCCTTATGGTGAGACTAATGGGGTCTATATGTGCTATATGCTATGTGGGCATTGCAGGATGATTTGGACGGGGAGGCAGAGGTTCTTTTGGATCCAAATACTCTAAGCAAGGATGGAACAGTTGCTCTTTCAACATATTCTATTAGCAAGGATGGAAACTACATTGCTTATGGGCTAAGTGAAAGTGGTAGTGATTGGGTCTCTATTTATGTGATGAGCATCACTAACAAGCAGCCTATGCCTGATAAACTGTCCTGGGTATTGCAACTTGCCACTAGACTGCCAAAGGCTTAGTTTTCCTTTGTGCTACAACAGTGCTTCTTGGTTCTTCTAAGCCAAGTTTTTTTTCTATTGCTGGATGCAGGTAAAGTTCTCATCTATCAGCTGGACTCATGACGGGAAAGGTTTTTTCTATGGTCGGTATCCAGCACCTAGGTAGGCCTATGGATTTTTCCTTTATCTTCAACTAGCAACTGCTTTTTCCAGTAGCCTGTTACTCTGATAGTATGAATTTCCCTTATTGATATCTAATGCAATGTGACAAAGCCCAGATTACTTGGGAGTAAAAGGCTTTGCGGTAATGCAATATGAAGAAAATAGATAAAAGACAACCCAAGCCAATTCAAGATGTTGCAATTGATGTATACACAATTAGATATAAAATTTTCCAAAAAAGTGTTCTCTGTTATTCGCTTTGCTAGCCTCACCTTGATCTGAATGCTAGCTCTGCAATCACCAAAACTGGAAAACATAAGAGTACTCTTGGAGGAGAGTTCTCTATTAGCATTCTGAATGCTTTAACAAAAAACTTAGCAACTCAGGCCCTGTTTGAATGCAATAATGTATGACCTGTTGTTGCCACATGTTCTGGCTGTGTCACAACTCCATGTGAATTTCTGGCTATGATATGGATCCAATGGGCTTATCTTTTGCTCTCAAATTGGTTGAAACAGTTCTAATTCATTTTAATATATATTTCTTCTCTGCATGGATAGCTTGATTATCCAGTTTCTAGTTCTTTTGGCATTGCTTAATTGTGAGTTTGGGTACCTTTGGGGGTGAGTATCTCTCTCTTCAATACAAATATATGCAGCTCTCCTGCAAAAACAATGCTCATTTTGGCATTTGCACACCTCTTCGTCACTTCATGTGGATAGCCACCTGTCCTCAGCTCTGGGATTATGTGACAGTAGTACATAGACAGAGTAAGCTAGTAACTCTGTGTGGCTAATTCTGGTACTTCTATTAATCTCTTTCATATCTAATTTATTCACCTTGAGAATAGTCAAGCAAAGTCAAAGATTTGTTACTAGCCAATTTAGAATAGACTTTTCACAAATATTTAATGTTAAAATTAGCAACTAAGCTTGTCTGTTGTTAACTATATCCATGGCTTCTCACCCTCATCTGTAAATAATCCCTCTTTTAAGTTTCCTGGTTTGAATTGGTCTGATATCTGTTTGCTCTCAAGCACTTTGAGCAGCATCATATGTTGTGTTTGGATTGTCCCATCCCCATCATGTGTTTTTTTTTTCCTCACTTGTTTCTGTAGAGGAGGGGAAGTGGATGCTGGAACTGAGACAAACATCAATCTTAATCATCAGATATATTACCATGTTTTGGGATCTGATCAGTCAGAGGATATATTGTGCTGGAAAGATCCTGAACACCCAAAGTATTCCTTTGGTGCCTCAGTCACTGAAGATGGAAAGGTAACTCACTCTTGCTCATGTCGTTTTTACAAGGATCTTGTAATAAAAGTAAAAATCATATGTAGTTTGCATGTTGATTTGGAAGAACAGAGGGACTACTAACAAATATTTTTCATCTTTAATGATTGAACCTTTTCAAAGTTGTTTTGATTGCATAGAAAAAATTCTGACATTGTGCTTTTGACAGTACATCATATTGGGCATCTATGAAGGTTGCGACCCTGTCAACAAATTATACTATTGTGAAATTTCTTCTCTTCCCCAAGGAATAGAGGGCTTCAGAGAGACACAGGATTTACTTCCATTTGTCAAGCTTATTGACAATTTTGATGCTCAATATGATGTTGTGGCCAATGATGGTGATGAATTTACATTTTTGACCAATAAAAGTGCCCCTAAGAATAAGCTGGTAAGGGTAAATATAAAAACCCAGAGCTGTGGACTGATGTTCTTCCAGAGCATGAAAAAGACGTGCTTGAGTCAGCTGACGCCCGTTAACAATAACCAACTGTTGGTGTGTTATATGTCAGATGTTAAGCATATTCTGCAGATAAGAGACCTTAGAACTGGAAACTTTATTCATCAGTTGCCTCTGGAGATTGGTGCTGTTTCAGAGATCTCATGTAGACGGGAAGACAAGGAAGTATTTATTGGCTTCACAAGCTTTCTTTCTCCGGGCATTATTTTCAGGTGTAACTTAGAACCTACAATCCCTGAAATGAAGATGTTTCGAGAAATTTCAGTTCCTGGATTTGATCGCACAAGTTTTGAAGTTAAGCAGGTAGATATCTACCTGTACAAATTTGTGTTCTGCATTCTATTATGGTTCAGACATAAGTATCTTGAACTTGCATCAGAAGTAGTTTTTCTGTTTGGTTCATAAAATTTCTTTTTTTAAGCTGGTCCGAATAATATTGTTTCTGTATGTAATGTTTTTATTTGCCACTATATCTCTTATTATCCTCAGGTTTTTGTCCCTGGCAAGGATGGAACCAAAATTCCCATGTTCATAATGTCAAAGAAAGATATCGATCTTAATGGATCACATCCAACTTTGCTATATGGTTACGGAGGATTCAACATAAGCATAACACCTTCCTTCAGTGTTAGTCGTGTTGTGCTATGCAAGAACATGGGTTTTCGTTGTCTGTGTAGCAAACATTCGGGTGGTGGAGAGTACGGGGAGGAGTGGCACAAAGCTGGAGCACTTGCAATGAAACAAAATTGTTTTGATGACTTTGCTGCCTGTGCGGAATTCCTCATTTCTAGTGGTTACACCAGTTCCAGACGTTTATGTATTGAAGGCGGAAGCAATGGTGGTCTTCTGGTTGCTGCTTCCATTAATCAGGTAATATGGTATAAACTCTTGTTTTACATACAAGGTATTGTGGCTGTTGGAGTATGGTCTGAATTCTAATGTTCATGGGTATGCTTGGCGGGCCCACGGCTCGGGTTATTTGCTTAGCAGATTTGTTTCTGTATTTGATTGCAGTTAGTCTACCCTATATGTACATCTTGTAAGCCGCGGAAAGAGCATGCGACTCATTTTGTTCCATGTGTTTTGTAAACTCTCATATAGTGAAGGTCGCTAGTTGGTGCAGTGATTTTTTTTTTTTTTTTAGGGTTTTCCATAAAAATATGTCTGATGTTCGATCTCGATTCGGGTTATTTGCTAAGAGACCCAGGTGCCATGGGCTGGCTGGGTCATGAGTCATGCCATGGGCTAGGGTCAAGTCGAGATTGTCATCAGTTAATCATGACTGTATGAGTCATGACCACATGAGATTAAGATAGGACTAGGAAGTTAGAGAATATAGCAGAAGGAAATAATCTTTATATCTGTATCTCTCGTCTATAAACATAATGCTATGTAGTTATTATCAATCAAGGAAAAGTGGTTCCTTCTCACCCTCCCCCCTGCACCCTGCTAGCTACACGTGGGTAGTGTTCATTTGAGCAGTGCCACACTGCTGGTCAGCCACCATATAGTTGAGCCATGATGCTCCTCCTTCAAACCCTCTCACTGTTGCTTCCTATGACCTACTCCCTCCTGTGCTCAAGCACATAACACAATACTTCATGGACTTGTATTCTTTTCTGTGTGTGTTATATTACAATGCAGTATTTGTGCTGCCATGCATTAATTTAACTACTCATCTATTGCAGAGGCCTGATCTGTTTGGGTGTGCTCTCGCTCATGTTGGCGTCATGGACATGCTCCGTTTTCACAAGTTTACAATTGGTATGTTCAAATAAAGTCAAATAATTGCTCTGAATGTTGTTCTTAGTACACGCGCACAAGCAGACACAGACACGCTTGCATGGAAATTGGAGGAATTCATGTACCATCCTTCCAAGCACCAGTTGCAGCTTTTGCTTCTGTGCTGGTGGTGCTCATGGTTGAAGGAATTCATCAGTGCTTCTGTTGCACAGCCTATGAGATGGACTGTACCATCCTTCCAAGCACCAGTTTCTGCTCTGCATCATTTATGCTTTCTCCCATTCCAACTCCAACATATCCAATAGGATCCCATGTGCTGAACTGCTGCTAAGAAGCGACATTAGGGTTTCCTGAGTTTTTGACCTGTCACATTTCTTGACTGTGTTTGCTCAATAACAAGATATATGGGAATGCAAACCCAGAGAGTCAGAGTAACAATACTGTAATACCTGTTTATTGTTTTGTATAGGTCATGCCTGGACTACAGACTATGGATGTTCTGATAAGGAAGAAGAGTTCCAGTGGCTCATTAAGTATGGCTGTGTATTTGAATTCTGTGTTACTTTTCTACCGACATTGGACTGATTACTGCACTGTTGAGAAAAATCATAAGGTCACATTATTGACTTAAAATAAAACAAATACATCTTACAGCTGTCAGGGTTAATTATGCAGGTTTGCTAGGGATACATCATGTGTTTTTTTTTGGTTAATGCTTACATATTTACTCGATTTTTTTGTAGGCTAAGTCGAATTTGCTATATTTCTGTATATACAAGGACATAATTAATTTGATCTGTGGCATCATATTCCTGATGAAATTATCTCAGATTTTTCTGTCAGAGGAATGCCACAGTCCAAAACAATTAAGTTGGATGACCTGCTATTGTTTTGGTCCTTCACCTGATTATTATTTTAGTGCTTGACTAGTTGACCTGACTGTTCTTTTCTTTTTTTTTCTTTACTAAAGATTAAAGAATAATTACATTTGCTTTTGTCCTTAGATTTAGTCTACTGAATTTATCCTGATCCTCTTTTTGCAATTTGCTGCCCTATGAACATAAACAGATATTCTCCCTTCATAATGTACGGAGATCTTGGGAGCAAAGCTCTGGTAACGACTGCCAGTATCCAGCAACCATGTTGTTGACAGCTGATCATGACGATGTCGTGTTGTGCCGTTGCATTCACTGAAGTTATTAGCAGTAAGTTCATTTTTGTATTATGTCCTGAGTTCTCATTTGAAACGAACCAAGAATTAGACTGCAGTTGCCAATTAGCATTCTATTCATAGCCGTAGATTCAACAAACAGTTATCCTATATTTGTTAGTGGCGCAGCAAGAAACTGACCTTTTCATTGTGGAAATCTTTTATCGACCTTTGTGATATTCCAGGTGTCAGGAGTGGTTCTATACTTATTTGGTACTAGTATAAATTATTATTTGCTCATTAGGTGGTGTGTACCCCAACTAGCTTGGGACTAAAGGCTATATTGTTGTTGTTGTGAGTGGTGGTGGTGGTGGTGGTGGTGTGTGTGTGTGTGTGTGTGTGTGTGTGTGTGTGATGTCCACTCAGGCACCCACCTATCTTAGCAACATGTTATCAATCTTAAAGATAAGCTGATTTCCTTAACATAGATGATATATAGTCTATATAAAAGATAGCCAGGGATAATATTTGTTTGAAGTTAGATTCAGTGATGAAGTAGATCTCTTTGTAAAGCCAATCTGTAATGAAACTTCACTATCAACGTAGGCAGCCCATGGCAACAAGTTTTGTGAGTTGCACATGGCTTGGCCAGTGGCCATGCCAACAGATGTGCCTTGCATAAGTTTGGGTTTCTGATGCCTTCCTATTTTGGAGCCCATTTAGTTTTGGCCATGCCTGCTGTTGGTTTTTCTGTTTGTGATTTTATCAGCAATGGCTTACTGTTCAATGCAAGTTTAACCGTTCATTAATCTTCTTTTTGTTGTTTACTACGTAATAGCTGTTTTGATATTCTTCAATCCGTTTTAACTTTTACCTTTTCTGCTCTTACTATGCTTTCATTACCATTCATAGACGTTGCAGCATGTCCTGTGTACCAGCACTGAGGACAGTCCACAGACAAATCAATAATTGGTCGCATTGACCAGAAGTCAGGGCATGGAGCTGGCAGGCCAACTCAAAATTGGTTTGTGCAACTGCTTCTCTGAATACTCCTGTGGCTTGCACTCGATAGTTTATGTGATGTATTGCCTTATAAATTTCAGATTGATGAAGCTGCAGACAGATATAGCTTTATGGCAAAGATGTTAGGGGGCTTCGTGGACTGAATAGTTTATTTTGTCCAGCTTTCTGTGGAGATGGTGAGCAAGATTACCCTATGCAATCAAAGTGGCAGGAAAAGTTAGTACATTTCTTGTTTTGCTCTTCGCTTTTGGATGGTCACCCACCAGATAGCTGTAGGGTTTATGCTTCGGGTTGAGATAAGGGTTCAGGAAACATTGTCATGCCTGGTTGGTGTGCCATTTCTTCTATATATCTTTCGATTGTTTGAACCCTATATATTACTACTACATTCCAAATTATAGTATATCTAGAAAAGTTAAAACATCTTATAATTCGAATGGATGGAGTATTTGTGCCTGGTGGAAGTATTAGGACTTTCTAATGTAAGCTTGTTGCATGTTTGGAAAGGAGATGTTGGAAAATGTACGCAGGATCTTGAACAATTTGGAGCAGTCTGGCATTTGAAACCCTGTTTGTTCAATTGGAGGCGGCTCTGCTCTTCCAGTTGCTATCCAACTAAGTTTTGACGAAGCTCACTGAGCGGTCGGTCCGATGTTGCCCTGCATTAACCCTGCGAACTTAGGCAATTATTACTGCATCAATAGAATCGCGTGGCTTGTGGAACCCTCTGATTGCAGCCGACGAGGGACCAAATTTTTGTTTCTCGCATCTGTTATGGGTTGGGGATAGGAGCAAGGACAAATAGCTGAGGTCAGTGAAGTGAATATGGGTTGGGGATAGGAGCAAGGAGCAAATAACTGAGGTCAGTGAAGTGAATACGTGCAAGAGAGAGAGAACATATGGCATACCAAACCTACAGTTCAATGTTACAACCAAGTTCCACATCTGTTACAACTAGGGGTGCAAATTAGTCACAATTAGGAGCACCTCAACCCTCTTTAGTTCAAGTATTTGTACTATTTGTCCAAATTTTTAAAGTAGTACAAATATTTTAACTAAAAAGGGGAGGGAAGAGCTCGTAAAAGTATCCTTTGCACCCTTAGTTACAACCAAACGATTTTTCGATTATGTTAGCTCACAACTGATAGCTGCTTTTTGGAGTTCATTTATATATACTCAAATTTGTAAAAAGCTTAGACTTTCTACATATATATCTAGATGCATAGAGAAATGAATATACCAAAAAGTTAAAGCGGCATAGTTTGGAATGGAGGGATTAACTTACTATAATTTTTTAATAACTCACAGCCCAACTGAACACAGTGTGTGTATATGTTACTCTCTCCGTCTAAAAAAAACATGCAATTCGCCTACGATAAATGTCATCCATTCTAGCTTTGACTAAATCTATGTAAAGTTTAGAGTGAAATGCATCATGGGTACTTAAACTTTTGCCCACCGCTTATCTAGGTCCATAAATTTTTTATTTTGCTCATCGGGTCCATGAACTTTGTCCACCGCTCATCTAGGTCCAAAACCATTCAAACTAACCACGATTTTTGCTACAATAATTACACTTTTTGTCTTTTCCTTTTTATTTATTTCCACCGAATCTTTGAAAAATCATATTAAGAAATGAAAGGCAGTAATAGGTACAGAGTACTGGTAGTGAGGGTGATATGCTCGCTGATTATAAATCGTCGTCCTGGCAGGCACCAACCTCAAACCATGCCGAATTGCCCATCTTTTGATAGCAAGAACACGCGGGGCGAAAATGTGAGTCGCTGCATTGCGTGCCCACATGGAACATGATCCCAGGCCCAGCTTTCCACTGGAACAGAGCGTTGCTAGTGCGATTTTGGACACTGATTGTATTTGCGGGTGTGTTTTAGATCCCAAAATTTTGGGGCAAAATTTCTGTAGCATGTCAAATCGCATTCTGTAACACGTTTAGTTTGTTAGTGGTAAATATTATCCTACCATGGCGTAAAGTAGGCTCAAAGGAATCGCCTCGTAATGTACATCTAAACTGTGCAATTAGTTTTTTTATTTACCTAAATTTTATATCTTGGCCGACAATGGCGTTTTTAGGTGCATTGTTGAATGTTTCGTGTGATAGGATGTGATGGGAATGCAGGAAATTTTGGAGGAAAATTAGGGCTCTAAACACACCTGTACAATCAAATTGGCAATGCAACTACCTGACTGACACTGTCATGCATCCCGCAGCAGAAAATTACGAGTACTAAATTAGGATTATATTGCTGATGGTTCCAGACATGGTACTAATTAACAACTAGTATTAGTATATTCATTTTCTATTTGTTATTTGTTCCCTTTTGCAAATCCATTTGACAAACCAAATCAAACTTTTAAGCCAAACAATTTAGTGGATTATTTCTGAAAATATTCATGAGTTTATAGATTTTTAGTTTGGTTTTATTTCCACACAATAATTGTCCAAAATATTTCTTTATTTAATTTATAAGCAAAGCAAAATCAACTCGATACTAAATAAAAATAAATTCATTTATCACTCAATAAAAATAATGCAAGAGCATGAATGCAACAAACATGTTGCTAAGCCTTATATAAATTTAAATTTCATAAAATTATTAATTTTCCCTATATTTCATGAGCACAAAAATACATAATTAAATCATTTTGAATCTATTTTTCAAAATGCAAAATTCTAGGTGTTACAACTATATCCTTCAAGTACCATCGGGTACCCTAAATAGTGAGTAGCAGAGCTCATTGTGCCCTTTAGATAGCACATTACCCGACCAATTACAAGCCAATGATCAGTTCCTGGATTAGCTAGAGGAAAATCTACTCAACTTTCTTACAACAAATGAGATGTCAGGGACGAGTTGCACTAGCTAGGTACATTAGTAAGCCAATAATTTTGGAGTATCTCAGATGATCCTTTCTTTCTTTTGCCTTTTATTCTTTCGAAGTATTAGACTAGGATCATAGGATGTTGGACAAGGTTTGCTATCCGTATAGCCAAATCGGTTCAATACCTTTTCCATATAATGAGGCGCAAAATAGTAATCCCATTCTCACCCTTATTAAGTTTAATATTAAGGATCACATTGTCTTCTCCTAAATTTTTTGTCAAAATTTTTTGGGATAAGAATGATTTTACATCATTAATCTCATCGATACTTGTCCCAAAAATTAGTATGTCATCAACATACACGCACAGATTACTCCTTTGCCCCCACCATAGCGTTAGTACATACATGTTAGCTTCATTAATCGCGAACCTAGCAAAAGTTAAAGTCTTATCGAACTTCATGCCACTGCTTGGGTGCCTACTTTAATTCATACAAGGATTTGAGTAACCTGCACACAATAAAAGATGCCATGGAGAGAGAAAATATGAATTTGGTGCAGGCCATTTTTTTTTTTTTTTTTTTGAAAATGGGACTTCTATTAATTTCAAGAAACCTCGTGCAGGCCCGTCGATGGGCGAGAATTATTTCCAAGCTAATTACCTGCTAGATCTATGATAGAAACTCATGACAATGCAGCATCCGCACGCACCGGTTCGATTGGGCGGTTGTGACATCGCCACCGACGACGTTGAGCGCGAGAAGGTGGCGAGGGGGGTGGTCAGTCTCGGATAAGGACGATGGCGCGGCGTAGCAAAAGCTAGGCGGCGGGCTGGGGTCATGTGGCGACAGCGGCGGCGCTGAGGCGGGCGGCAAATGCGGTTGGAGGAGAAGAGAGATAGATAGGACTATTTTTATTGCTTGCTTATCCCCAAAGAGATTACATGCCTTTGCTTATATAGCTCTGCTAGTGAGACTTGTAACCTAAGAAATCTCCTATAAGGTTTCTTTTATGTTTGGAATACTTTTTACAAGCAATATTTATTTATTTCCCTTTTACACACCAAAAAGCCTAAGATAATCCTAACTTGAAGGCGAAGCAGAGCCGGAAGCGGAGGGAGGCGGCGGCGGCAGGGCGCCGCTCCCCGCCCGCTGAGCCGCCCCGGGCCCCCTCAGGGCGTCTGAGCCGGTTCAGTTCCTTTACAGGCCCGTCCGGCCTTCAATTCGTTCATGACATTTCACCCCTCGACGAGGCGGCGCTGCGCCCATCGTGCCACACAACCCACCGTGGGTCGCTGTTGGTATTTCCTAGCGTCCACTATAACAAAAGGTGGAGTTAATCACCTTAGGCCATATGCCATTAGACACTGTAGGTTCATCTCTAACACTACTATGTGCTAGGTTGTCATCCCCAAAGAATGCTAGGAAATACATATGTGATACTGTGAATGTGTTGTTTGAAATCTAAGAAAATAAATATAAAGGTCTATCCGAAGCGCATATATAAATACCACTTTGTAGCATTTCACCGAGTAATCCAAGTTTTGTCATTTATATTCTACCACAAGGAGGAATAATTAAAGGTGGGCTCATAGATAACCGATGAATGGCATACTTATGAGAGAAACTATTACTAGTGCTAACTTTTGCGTGGGTGTCATACATGATAAGGATATGATAATGATAAATAAAGGCGCAGGCATCACACACGAGATAGGAAATAACTACTATAAGTTAGACTTAACATTGGACTACTTTAAGAGACGTAATCCTTATGTAGCATCGAATCTACTAAGTCATTACATCTACTCTAAGACATACATTATCATATATAGCATAGTAAACTCTAGATCATGTATCCTCCTGACGACTATCAAGGAAAATCAAGAGCTAAACAAGATATTCCCCATAATCATTGTCCACTTTGTCTTATAGACGGAGTGGGTGGATTCCAGGACTCAACAGATTTTGCGTAACTCCCGCGATCTACAACACGTCCCCTAATATAAGGTGCACGCGAGGTAAATCATATATAAGCACCACGCTTACATAATTATTTCTACCACCCAACCCACTCGAGAATTGAATTAGGCGCCTCTGAATAGATACATATATCTATCATAAACCACGCCTATATCAAACATACTATTAGAATAAAGTAAGAACATAGCAAACAAACACATATTATTATAATAGAGCAAAGTCATAGATACAAGATAATATTCGCATCGTAGAACTTGAAGATCTAGAACTGCAGGTAGCACACCCACTCTACTTGGATTCCGACTTGCTAATCAACTTAAAACGAACTAGAACTAGATGAACTAGAACTAGACAAGTAGACAATCCTAATCTCGGTGGAGATACTCTCTTTAGCCTACTTTTTTTGCCGACTTACAACTGAATTGGATATGAATTAGAATGAATTAGGGTTTCACCACAGGCAGGAGGTCTTTCTTATATAGGCCTTGGCGATGAACGATGACCATTGGATCAAAACCACCTTCAATAACGGTAGATACAACCTCAAAGGTCATTAATAAACCGACCTAGAAGTCTCGAGGCCGACCTGAGGGTCCCACCGGGCGCCGCCGGCCGATACCCGGCGGCCGCCAGTAAGGTCCTCGGTCCTCTCGAACCTTACGGTGTCTTCTAGAGAGTGTTTTAGTCCACATTTTGGGTCGAAGTTACTTTTATGGTCAAGTCTTGTCATCATATGGGATGTAAACTGAACTTTTCTATTCTTCTCTGCATTTATCTGTTAAGTTCCTCAAAATATATAAATCACCAAAACTCGTGGAACTTATCAAGATAAACCTCTAAACTAAGTATTTGTTCATTTTATGTCCTTATTTCATATCTTATTGACTATAAAAGTATATGATATCAGTGTCAAATAAGCTCCCCAAGCTTAAC
>JADLZK010002158.1:0-118418 GCA_015847255.1 Hyparrhenia diplandra | reverse complement strand
ACATATGTTGGGTATAAAGGCATCTTACCAATTAATAATTCATATATTACCTTTGCCATTGGGTTGATGCCGGATCCCATGTCAATAAGTGTTGTTGAAGGTCAACTGGTTGATGGAACATGCTATGGTCGGGACGCCTAGATCCTCTTTGTAGGCTGAGCCTTTTTATTCTTATTCTTGTTCCTCTTTTTGTTGATGGTTTTGCTCATAGGCTCCGGTGTCAACTAATAGAGGTATGGTGTTCGTGGGTGAGCAGGAGATGTAAGTGTCTTGTCCTTGAAGTTGAATCTCTCCTTTCTCCCCTTGATGGTGAAGCAGATTTTTGAACTGATGGTGTAGATGATAGCTTTGGCCATGCTCAAGAACGGTCGGCCTAATATGATTGGTGCTCTTTTATCTCCTCATTGTTCCAATAACCGTAAAGTCTGCTAGCACGTATGAGTGTCCAACCATACTTCACATCTTCAAGTATTCCTTTGGGGTAGGCATCATGACTAAGTCTCCGTGACTTAGTCATGATCATGACTAAGTCCGCTAGCACGATGACTTAGTCATGATGCCAAAGTCACATAGCGTGGCCTCAATGGTGTGGGTCAAATTCTATGGGGATGACGGTCTCCATGGGTCTTCTTTATCAGGTGGTAAGGAGTCATCTTTTCATCCATTCTTTCAAACTTTTTGAAGTAGAAACCTTGGTAGCTGGGCCTCCGTTGGTTCCAACATTGATTCTGTTGAGGATGATAGTTGTTGTTATTGTTGTAGCTCACATCCTCTTCAATCTTTGGGCGCTTATTGACTGTGTGCCCTCTTTAAGCCGGTGCATTCCTCTTGATCTCTTGTAGGGTTGACATTCTTCGTTCCATCTCTGGTTGGAAGGTATCTTCTCCACAAGTTCAATAGATTTAATGATAGGAAAGCACCTCAGTAACAACATCCATGGTCTCACGAGTACTTAGTTGAACTCATGGTAGAAAGTCTGCATGAGTAGCTAGTTCTCCGTCCCGTGATGTGGCGTGATGTGGTTATTCAGAAATATAATCTTGGAAGTGTTCCCACACTTTAGGATGGATTCATCTTGTTGTTGCTGGAAATTGGATAACTTCTCCGTAAGGCACTTGTCTTGCCTATAGGAAAGAATTTGACTAGGAAGGCAAAGAGCAGAAGCGTGACCATGTAGCATTCTTCTTTATCGGCCAGAGAACCACTACTTTGCCTTCCCCAATGGTGAGAATGGGAAGAGGTAAAGTAGGATGGCATCTCTTGGTACTGTTCTTAATGGTGTAAGTACTGTAAACCTCCACGAAACGTTGGAGATGAGCACTCACATCTTCGTGTGCCTTTCCACAAAATTGGCTAACTTGTAACATGTTGATGAGCCTAGGCTTGAGTTCGAAGTCATGGTCTCCAATCTCAACTTCCGGCCAAAGGCGAACATTGGCCATAGTTGAAATAGAGAACTCTCATAGTATCTTGTAGCCATAGCCTCAAAAACTGGTGTTAAGCTTCGCCTTGATTAATGATCGTCCGGGACAGAAGGTGTTGGAGTTTTTTCTAAGCTTGGATCTTGCCCTTCTGATACTTCTGGATCTTCAATATAATTATCCGGACGGTCACTCCAATTCATTCATTACCTTGCATAAGATAAACACAAGTAGACAAAACAAGGGTAATCCTGTTCGAGTAGTGACTAATGGTGTCCTCAATACTTTACATGCTGCAAGTGATATCAATCTATCCAAATATGTGTGTTCGTTTGGCTAGCACCCTTCCCAAGAACGGCGCCGAAAAATTGTTGACATTTCTTAACGCAATCACAAAAGAATGGATTAAGACCCACTCTTAGGACGGCGCTAGAAATGTATAAATGGTATCTATCTAATAAGTTAGCTTGGATGTGGAGTTAATCTCACATTCCAATAAAAGTCAGAGCGGAGAGTTAATAAAGTTAGGCGGTGTTAGTTATGGTGTGTGACTCTGTAACATTATCTATGGTGGAGTTAATCTCACCAAGATAGGCACAAAAGCTATACCACACATTCTAGCATTGCCTACGAAACTAGTCTGTCACCCTAGCTCACAACGCTAAAGAAATGCGTGAACGGATATTCTTAATATGACACTTGAATCTCTTGCAATGATAATATCTATTTGGTACCGCAGTTTACTGAGATAGAATAACCCATTGTAGCACTTCACCAGAGTCTATCCGTATCGTATTTATATGTTCCACAGGGGAAGGGGTAGGTTATGGGTAGATTGATTGAGGTCACATGCAGTGTGGTAAAGTAGAATAACCATATGTAATCTAACTACTCTGAACAGGGGTAAGTCATATAAAGATAATAAAGATAAATGATAAGTGCCAAGTCAAAGATCATCGTATGCCACTAGAATCTGTCATAAAAGGGCAAATAGATGGTATAGGTAGCATAGATGGAATATTCCTAGGTTACTCCTACTTATATGTCAATGCATACTAAGATTAGTGCAATACACCTAGCAATCATGGCAGAAAGCAATATATCTACACATGGTGAATATTACTAAGGAAGATTAGGAACAAAACCAACCAACCATAGTAACAAAGTTCAACTAGCCCTACATTCGGGGGTGGACTCCAAAGGACTCAATGGGAGTGTCACATCCACGATCTACCACACGTCCCGAATATAGGGTGATGTCGCAGCAAACGTTGTATAAACACCACGTTTACACATTGTTGACCACTCACCCAAGATATCATTAAGTGAGCGCTATACGACTCCATGCTTGAATATAAAGACAATCTAGCTATACTAAGCATATAATCAGAATAGACATTGAAACATATAACTAAGAACATAATCATTAAATAGAGCAACGTCATAGCAATTGTATTCTAAACAAATACTTACAAATTAGATACAATAGAGAAGCCACGAGAAGCTCGGCTCCCGCTACTTCTTGACGATCAGGAATCCAAGACAATACTTGACTTCCTCTAGAACTTGCCTAGATAGCTAATGCTCTAATGTGGTGGAACTAGGGCTTGGGTTCTTGACTTGATGACTTGGAGTTGGAATGAATTAGAATGAATTAGGGTTTCACCCAGGGGTCAGGGGGTCTTGTTATATAGCCCTAGGCGATGCACGATAGCCCTTGGATCAAACCGACCTTGAGCAACGGTGTAGATCTCTTCTTAATGGCGGTTATGAACCGACCTAACAAGATGCTCACTAACAGGTGGGACGAGGGCGGCCGCCCTCGAAGGTGGCACGGCGCCACGCCCCACGCCGGGCCCCAAATTGTGGGTCGTGCCTTCCGGTCTCTTCTCGGAATGTTCTTACATGGGTCTCAAGTTGGATTGCTTCACGGATACGTCTTTATGTCGTAGTGCTTGCAAACTCTTGGGCGTTTTCCTGTTTAATCCCTGAAAATATATAAATCACCAAAACTCGTGGAATTATGTCAGTAAAACCCCTATACTATGTTGATATTCATTTTAAGCCCTTATTTCAGTTTTAAAAGCCTATATATTTTATGCTATAACAGGTGTCAACAGCTAACACTATTCTGAGATGCGCTGCATGATCTTCTTCATTTTCTGAATATACCAATATGTCATCGATAAACACAACCACGAATTTGTCTAACTCGGGCATGAATACCGAATTCATTAGGCACATAAAATGAGCTAGAGCATTTGTCAAGCCAAAGGACATGACAAGATACTCATACAACCCATATTTGGTCATGAAAGCAGTCTTCGGGATATCTTGTGGTCTGATCTTGATCTGATGGTAGCCTGAACGAAGATCAATCTTGAAGAAAACCTTGGCTTTGGACAACTGATCAAAGAGAATGTCAATGCGTGGCAAAGGATACTTGTTCTTAATTGTCACCGCATTGAGTGGTCGGTAATCCACACACATTCTCAAAGATTGGTCCTTCTTCTTCACAAAAAGAGCAGGACATCCCCATGGTGATGAACTTGGTCTAGTTAAACCCTTATCTAGCAACTCTTGAATCTAAACCTTCAACTCGGCCAATTCATGGGGCGGCATCCTATAAGACCTTCGGGATATAGGTGCTATTCCTAGTAGCAGTTCTATGGCGAACTCAACATCTCTGTCTGGTGGTAAACCTGGTAAGTCTTCCGAAAAAACATCGGGAAACTCACATACCACTGGTATATCTGAGATTTTGGTGACTTGTAGGGCAGCGGAGACACGATTCAGATTAGGTGTTTTGGGAAGAATTATCTGATGTTCCTTCCCATCACGGGGATCTTTCAAAAGAATTACCCTATTTAGGGTGTCTATAATTACTCCCCATGTCTTCATCCAGTTCATTCCCAAGATAACATCCAAACTTAACCCGGGTAATACTATTAGGGAGGTGCATATTTCTAAATTTCCAACTTTAATTTGAACATTTCTTACAACCTTCCTGGTAAGTTGATCAGCTCCTGCTGAGCTAATACGATAGCCATAACCCAAGTCGATATATTTCTCTTTATGTTCTTCTCGCAAAAAGCTTGGCTCATAAAAGAATGAGACGATCCGAGTCAAACAATACAACAGCCTGGTGATTGTTGACTAGGCAAATACCGGCGCCGGACTCTCCTTCTGGACTCTCTTCAATGTTGGTAGAGTGAACTTGTCCAATCTTCTGCCTGTAAGGTCGGTTACTCTTGGGTTGTGGGCAAAACCGGGAAAAATGTCCTGGCGTCCCACAATTATAGCACTTGTTGCGGGTAGAGGCACTATATCCATCAAGATCTGTCTTGGCTCCCGAAGCAGGTGTAACGTAGGCCTTCCTAAAGCGAGGATTCTCACACTGTGGTCCTCTTGTAGTGGGGCATCTGGTTGGCGATAGCTTGGATAATCAATGAGCGTAACCTTGTTCGACTCGAACTAGTTTCCATGGGTTTCTTCTTGCTCTTGGCGGCAAAGATATGCGTTGTTGCTCTCCTCTTGTAACAAGCAATCACCGACAAACTCATTGAAGCTCTTTTCGACGGGGCTCCAATAGTCTTCGCATCTTTAGATTAAGCCCTCTTCCGAAGCTTGCTATTTTCTTCTCTTCAAGATCCACCATATGTGGTGCATACCGACAAATGATTAAAGTCTTCAAGGTACTCTATGGTCTTGTCATCTTGATTAAGCTTGATAAATTCTCGCCAATTTCATAGCAATAATCACACTAGGGTGAATATAAGCGTCCACGGAAAGCTACCGTGAACATATCCCAGGTAATAAGAGTATTAGCCGGGTAGGTGGCACGACGATTTCTCCACCAAATTCTGGGGGGTCCTTCAAGCAAATGAGCGGCATACTCCGCCTTCCGCACCTCTGTCAGATCCAACAACCTGAATTTTTCCTCAACTGAGCTCATCCATTCTTCCGCTTCTATTGGTTCACTAGACTGCGTGAACTTAGGTGGATCAGTTCCCTTGAATTCTTTGTATGACCGAGCCTATCTTACGCATTATTGTTTCGATTTGTTCCTCCACCTTATGCATGCGTTGTTGCGCGAAATGTTGCGCAACTCACTTTGTTGACATCTCTTATAGCATAAAATATATAGGTTTTTAAAACTGAAATAAGGGCTTAAAATGAATATCAACATAGTATAGGGGCTTTACTGACATAATTCCACGAGTTTTGGTGATTTATATATTTTTAGGGATTAAACAGAAAACGCCCAAGAGTTTGCAAGCCCTATGACATAAAGACGTATCCGTGAAGCAATCCAACTTGAAACCCACGTAAGAACATTCCGTAAGACACCGAAGGCACGAGCCACGAAGCCGGGGCCCACCGGCGATGAGCCGGGCGGCCGCCCCTAGTAGCAAAGCGGCGGCCGGCCGGGCCCCCGCCCCCTCTCGCTTGAAGGTCGGTTCACAACCGCCATTAAGAAGAGATCTACACCGTTGCTCAAGGTTGGTTTGATCCAAGGGTCGCCGTGCACGCCTAGGGCTATATAAGGAGACCCCCGCCCCCTGGGTGAAACCCTAATTCATTATCATTCATTATCAATAGGTCCCGAGGCCCCGAGGTCTCCTCCTAGGTCTAGAACTAGAACTAGAACTAGATGAGCTAGTATTCAAGAGGGATTAGATCTCATTAGATCTAGTCTTTAGAATAAGAGAGATAGAGAGAGGGAAGGAACCCGAGGAGGTGCCGGCCCCGTCGGTGCTACCTCTACAACTTGTACCTCGGTGGAAGTTAACCTACACTTGGAGTTACTCTGGTAATCTACTTCTTCTTTTAGTAAGCATCATTGTTTATATTGTTCTTCTGATCTGCGGGTCTCTTTTGAGTACTTTAATCTAAGGCATTAGGTTAAGGTAATATTTGTAGTGTAAGCGTGGTGCTTAGGCTCGAAGTATCTCGTTAGATTCATCCTATATTCCTGATTGGTGGTAGATCGCGATCGTGATAGCCCGCTAGTTGGATGTTACCAACTAGTTAGGGTGTCGTTGATCCTTTGTATTCCCCATCCCGTCTGTAGGACTCGTGGGATTTATCTCTAGATGAATCATCTTTTGTTGGTGTTTCTCCCTATGTGATGTCCCCGGATAGAACAAAGAGAAGGCAAGTTTACTACGAGTAGGATTAGATATCTTAGTAATCATCTCTATACTTTTAACCTTCTTAGGTCTTGTGCTACTCGGGGTTAAGATTAGATCTTAGTCTCCCTCACACGTTTCCCCTATGGATACGATATTTAAAACCCTCCGTGTGAAGGCTACAATGGTATCCGTGCGCTTGCGGATTATTCATCTTCAATATTTACGTGGGCACAACAAATGCCAACAAGCTTTGTGGCGCCGTTGTTGGGAAACGGTTCTTTGAGTTGACTTTGAATCTACCTTATCCTTGTATCATATTCTTTTATTCTTTTATCCCTTTTATTCTTTTGTTTTTTTTTTTCATTATGGATTCCACGCCTATCTATAAATATCATCAACGCATACAAGCGAAAGCTTTAGGACGCCACAATCTTGAGCCTATCTTAACATCGCCCTATGAGCTGCCCCTTGACTTTATAAACTTGGTTCGAAAACTAGCCTTCTCGGAGAGGCGAGGCCAACCCATATTCACACCTACGAGTTTGAGCTAATTATGGATTGTCTTCGAATAAAAGGCATATCCGATAATACCTTACTGTTGGAAGTTCTTTCCGTACTCTTTGACGGAAAAAGCTAAACAAAGGTATTACCTGAATGTAGAGAAAGTGAATGGAGATTGGGGAACATTGTACACCAATTTTATCTAAAATTCTTTCCCACCTATCGAGTGGCCCGCCTTCGAGTAGAAATTCTAACTTTTAAACAACACAAAGAAGAGTCTCTTGTCGCATCATGGGAACGTTTTAATGTCCTTACCACTACATGCCCAAACCTTGCTATTCCGACCAGTCTTTCTTCAACATTTTTATTTAGGTCTTAATAAGGAAGATGCAGATGACCTTAATGCAGCCGGGAGGCACATTCCTCCATCTCGCACGCTAGAGAGAAGCAAGACTTCTAGTGGACAGATTTAGTGGATACTCCACCTCCCCTAGTACTTTTCCCGAAAAAGGAAGAAGAGGAAATTACGATAGCTAATTCACAACACTTCCAATCCCAAAATTTAGCTATCCACTCTGAACCATCAACATCCCAAAATCCCCAAAGGAAGAAGAAATTCCACCTTTGAAAGATCCTTTTGAACCAACCCTTAGAGATTATGGGAGAAGTCCATACAAGAGATCTCTAAGTGACTATAATTCAGATTCTTTTAAGGAGATGACTCTTGTTGAACATGCTTATTCTTTTAAAAGACATTGGGAGAAACCCAAGGATGGCATGTCTAATCATGTCATAGAAGGAGAGCAAAGCTATCCAAAAGACAACCTTATCTTCTCCACTTCTATGCCTAAACAAGATGACCTATTCGAACCTATCTCTAAACCCATCCTTGACCCCGATGAATTCGCATATCCCTACTTCTTTGAGACTCATGATGATCCTAGAAATTCACCAAAACAATCCATGTTTAGGAATCATCAAGACCACCAAGAAGACCAACAACAATGGCTTGAAAGTATTAATAACATATGTGTCACGACCATTGAGTTGATGGACGAGATTTTAGATGAGATCACCCGAGAGACACCAACCCAAGGGATCCCTTAGATAACTATGATAAATTAACCTTGGAGTTTGAGAAGGAAGATGACATCAATGAGCATGAGAGCTGCTTCATAGACACTTCATCTAGTTCATGTTCACATGATCAACTTCCCCGAACCACCTAGTCTCTTTATCTTTATCAC
Organism: Hyparrhenia diplandra; assembly: GCA_015847255.1. NCBI lineage: Eukaryota > Viridiplantae > Streptophyta > Magnoliopsida > Poales > Poaceae > Hyparrhenia > Hyparrhenia diplandra. The sequence continues at coordinate 110,114 of JADLZK010002158.1, read as the reverse complement.
ACGCAAGTTCTTCGACCCCCTTATTCTCTCTCCTCCTATAGATTTTGAAAGGGTGGTTGTGGACGTGTTCATCTATCACAAATATTCCAGATCCCGAATCCTGAGACAGATTGATTTTAGAAGGGAAACCACTTTGTCATCATGAATCATAATTCAATGGTTTCCCAAGGACGAGCTTGTTGTCCTAAAACAAGCATTTCTTAAGAAATAACATGAGTGTTTACCTTATTGCTATAAAACCCTTGTGAAATGAGCATAGAGATATAAATGAGGAAATATTCCTTGGGTATTTTTGTCGCTAACCATTTCGTGTCGAGCAAGGAGAACAAAGGATGACAATGTAAGGTATGTCCAACCAGTCATTGTGCAACATTAATTAACATGCATAGAAATATTCCTTATGATGTTGCTACACTACTTGGTTGTCTCTACCTTAGTGACATGAAGAAGAAGAATCATGTTCTTCATCTATGTTTGAATAAATCTCTTTAATGTTTTCATGTTACCATAATCTACTATGCTATATGATTTGGTTTTGATGTACTTTCAAACACCTTTTAAATTAGGCATGGTGCTTAGTTTATGTTGTGTTCCTAAATTAAGTTAGACAAGGTGTCTAGTTTGATTTTTGAACCAAAGGTGTCTTGATTTTACTTCTAAAGGTTTTTAAATTAAGCGTGGTGCTTAGGTTAAAACTCCTTCCTAAATCAAATTAGACGTGGTGTCTAGGTTGATTTTTGAACCAATAGTATATTGTAGTAGATCTTGGTATATTTTGTTGGACTAACCCCTGTAGAAAAGAAGAAACTCTCAAATAAGCTTGGGGGAGGTCCTGAGATGGACTCACAGTGAGAAGAAGCAAGATACAACAAATCTTTCACAAGGAAGACGCGCGCATGGACAAAGGAACTTTATGGAATAAAAAGAAGACAAGTTAGGAAGAAGCTACATAAGAGGCCAAATAAGGAAAGCTTCTAGCAAAAGGAAAAGACCACCACAAGTTGTTAAGGTGCCAAAGATGCTCCAACAATAAAGGTAACATCTTGAGGTAAGTTGTCAATAAATAAGCTTTCCCTCAATTATGGCATGTTCATAAATAAAGAACCAAACATGTTAGAGTAACACCCTTGCTTGATCAGTTTTCATTAGCTCAACATGTTTCATTGCTCCTAACACCACTCTCTTCTCATAGTCCCAATCATATAAGCAAAAATATTACAACATTCATGTTTCATCTTCTGATCTTGCCACCCTAATTAGGATTAATCAAAATATATAATACATTAAATACATCTTGTTCAATGTGCCCGAGGTTTTAAAGAAGAATGGATTTTTGGTTCTCGTTGGTGTTTTCCCACCAACAAAATTCCATGCACTTGATCTCTACCTTGTCTTTGCAAACATGACACACTTCGAGCAAAATTGTTGAGGAGTCCGTCACTCCCCCAAATTTCTATAAGTGAATGTCCTAAACCACAAAGTGGGCACACGAAACAAGAGGAGGTCGCCAACCCCCACTATCAAATTTTCACTTCAAGTGTTGGACCAAAGAATAGAACATGGGTGACACCATCTTTAGAATCACCATCTCTGAGATGCACCTACCAAGATCGATGATGCACTTAAGAAATTAACAAGGTAAGTAGTCTTGTTGTTCGGGGGACTTAAAACACTGAACCCTCGCCGAAAAGGTAAGATCGGTAGTTATCCATATTTAATGCATACCATATTTACTTCCTTGCATTGCATAATCATTTTCCTTTAGCATATTTAAATTTTTTGCATTAGCATTGCATTGAAAATTTCTAAAGCCCCATGTGAATAATCTTGTGGTGTGTAACAACCCACAAGGATATTCACCGTGGTGGCATAAAAATAATTATGGATTCATCTAGTTGCATTTGCATCATAGTTCTTTGCATGCATATAAGTAAAACTCAAAAATATTTTCTGCTAAAGTTACGCTTAGAATAATCGTGATCCGTCTCTAAGCACATGAAGCCTATGTGGCCAACCACTAACGCCTAACTGCTCCACTAGCTTTGTTGTCTATTTGAGTTCAAAGGATTCAAAGGGAGAGAGACATGATAGGATGACACCCTCATCATTTGTCTACCTCAACTTCCACATCATCAACCCGACATTCCAATCTAGCTTGGGGAGGGCACCCCCGTTATCTCGATAAGTATCTCTTTCCTATGTTTTAATATTAGCTAGATATGTTTGCTTTATTAAAAAGAAATAAAAAGATGTATAACCATAGAAACCCAAATAAAAAGTATATATATATATATATATATATATATATATATATATATATATATATATATATATATATATATATATATATATATATATATATATATATATATATATATATATATATATATATATATATATATATATATATATATGGGGTGATACTATTAACTTCAAAGCTTCCTGGTATTGGCCCCCTTATTTCCAGCCTTTTACTGAGGCCCGCACAACGTGGGTGGTCCACGTCCCAACCAGCCCACCCAGCCCAAGCAGACTGGATGCATATAATCCAGGTCGAAATGCACCTGAACTTTTTTATTGCAACGATGCATACGAAGCAGTGGTTTGAGTGAATTTGAACCAGTTCTGCCGACGCATACAAACCTCCCCGCGAGCTGACTGTTCCACCTGACACAGGCTGACATACCCCGACACATGCTGACATGCGCGCATCCACTTTCGAATTTCTTCCGTTTTTTCACGATAATTCCTCAACGAAGCATCGGATTCAAAAACGGTTTTCACCATTGAACTCCTGACATTTTTGTGCACGATTCAAGCTCCATTTTGAATATTTTTTCAAAAATTTTGAAATTCAAAATTTTTTTGCATGATTGGATGCATATATTCACTAGTCGGGAAGCATATAAACATTTTGGCGTCTGCATTGCATAGAAATTAGTGGTTGAGATGCATATACTCACTAGTCCGAATGCATATAAACGTTTTGACATCGGCATTGCATAGAAATTTGTGGTTGAGATGCATATATTCACTCATCCGGATGCATATAAAATTTTTGCGAGTGCATACCAACATGATATGCGCTCTCGTCATCTCCAAAATTTGAATCGTGCCACATAAGTGCAGATTGGATGCATATATTCACTCGTCCTTGTGCATATAGACGTTTTGGCATCGACATTGCATAGAAACTAATGGTTGAGATGCATATATTCACTTGTCTGGATGCATATAAACATGGAGACATATCGTCTTCTCGAGAATTTGAATTTTGAATCATGACTCCGTTCCACGACAACGCCTCCAAAAGTTGAAATGCGCGCATCCACTCGAATTTCTTCCGTTTTTTCACGATAATTCATCAACGAAGCATCGGATTCAAAAAAATCTTTCACCATTGAACTCCTCGACACTTTTGTGCACGATTCAAACTCCATTTTGAATATTTTTTCAAAAATTTTTAAATTCAAAAATTTATGCATGATTGGATGCATATATTCACTTGTCGGAATGCATATAACTGTTTTGGCGTTTGCATTGCATAGAAATTAGTGGTTGAGATGCATATATTCACTCGTCCGGATGCATATAAACGTTTTGGCATCGGAATTGCATAGCAATTTGTGGTTGAGATGCATATATTCACTAATCCGGATGCATATGAAAAGTTTTGCGAGTGCATACCAACATGAATCGTCATCTCTAAAATTTGAATCATGTCACATAAGTGCAAATTGGATGCATATATTCACTCGTATTGGTGCATATAGTGCAGATTGGATGCATATATTCAATCAAGCATCTAACCGATTCAATCCAACCAGCATTCCCCCGGCGCATGCCCACCGGCACGTCCAGCACATGCGTGGGGCCAGCCCAAACCTTCACCACCCGCCGGCTGGTTTCAAAATGATTTGAAAACCTACCCAACAATTAAAAAAAAAAAAAGAAAACAAATCCCCTCCTTCCTCTCTCTCGAGGTCGCGACGGTGCCCTCTCCTCCCCATCCCGACAAAGACGGGCATGATATTTTTCAAAAAAAATAACCCAAAACACATTGCCTAATAGGGGGCATGATATTTTTTTCAAAAAAAAAAACCCAAAACCCATTATTTAATAGGGGCATGATATTTTTTTTCAAAGGAAAAAAATAACCCAAAACCCATCGCCTAATAGGGGGTAATATTTTTATCTAAAGACAAATTCCAAACCCCCATTGCCTAATAGGAGGCATGATCTTTTTCAAAATAAAAAATAACCCAACTACCATTGCCTAATAGGGGCAAGCTTTTAAATCTAAAGAAAAAAAAAAAGCCTAAAACCCATTGCATACGTAATTATGCAATATATCTCATTACACATAAGCATTGTCTAGTAGGGGCATGATATTTTTTCAAAAAAAAATTAACCCAAAACACATTGCCTAATAGGGGGCATGATCTTTTTCTCAAAATAAAAAAAATAACCCAACTAACATTGCCTAATAGGGGGCAAACTTTTAAATCTAAAGAAAAAAATGCCTAAAACCCATTGCATACGTAATTATGCACTGTATCTGATTACACATATGCATTGTCTAGTAGGGGCATGATATAATTTCAAAAAAAAAATTAACCCAAAACCCATTGCCTAATAGGGGCATGATATTTTTTCAAAAGAAAAAAATAATCCAAAACCCATTGCCTAATAGGAGGCATGATATTTTTTCAAAGGAAAAAGTAACCCAAAACCCATCGCCTAATAGGGGGCAATCTTTTTTTATCTAAAGACAAAAATTCCAAACCCCATTGCCTAATAGGGGCATGATCTTTTTCAAACTAAAAAATAACCCAACCGCCATTGCCTAATAGGGGCAAGCTTTTAAATCTAAAGAAAAAAGCCTAAAACCCATTGCATACGTAATTGATACGCATATGAAACCTATGTCAAATGGTATATGACTAGAACCAAGAAAAACTTGCCACAAAACCCGGTTCTCTAGTAGGGGGCATGATTTTCAAAAAAACATTGCCTGGTAGGCGGCATGCATTTAATAAGACACTTGCCCTAAAACCCATTGCCTAGTAGGGGGCATGCTTTTCAAAAGATACTTTCAAAAACCCATTGCCTGTTAGGGGTGCTTGATATAAGTAGTTGGTATGCAGAGATAGTCTGGTGGATGCATACGAACCATTATTACCACGCATATGAAACCTATGTCAAATAATATGACTAGAACCAACGGACACTTGCCTCAAAACCCATTGCCTAGTAGGGGGTATGCTTTTTAAAAGACAACTGCCCCAAAAACTCATTGCCTAGTAGGGGGCATGCTTTTTTTAAAAAACACTTGACCTAAAAAACATTGCCCTAGTAGGGGCATGCATTTAAAACGACACTTGCCCCAAAACCCATTGCCTAGTAGGGGGACATGCTTTTCAAAAAAACACTTGGCCAAAAAAACATAGCCTGGTAGGGGTCAAAGACGCATATAAAAGTTTACCTTGCATAGAAAATCACCCCAAGACATTTTTTTCTCAATTTCATCGTTCATATAAAGATGAATTAAACCATTTTCGTTCTTAGTTTCACAATGCATAACGCAGCTCCAATATTCATACAAATCTATGCTTGCAACATCCGCAAAACCGCAGCCCAAACATGCATACACACCGTAATTGCAAACATGCATACAATCCACCTTCTATTCTATCCATCATGAGGACATTTGTAAACATTGCTTGTGGCTTGAACGCCGCATGTTGAGGATGGCCATCCCGCTTGTGGTCGCCTCGCTCGTCGCCGTCCTATTCACCGCGCGACCGCCATCGCAGACTCACCAAAAGAAGTAGCGTGCGTTGTCGCTGAGCTGCGAGGCGCCGTCGCCGTCGCGGTCGCATCCACGATCGCACGCAAATGAATCGAAAAAAAAAAGCGAGAGGATGTGTCAAACATTACAATCCATTGCGCATGAAGTATACAAATTAGGGTGGAGATGCATACAAGCATAAAACAGAACAGTGCATACGGATGAAATATTCACAATTCATTACACATGAAGCATACAAATTAGGGTCGAGTTGCATACAAGCATAAAAAAATTAATAGAAGAACAGTGCATACAAATCAAATAATCGCAATCCATTGCACATGAAGCATACAATTTAAGGTGGAGGCGCATACAAGCATAAAAGAAGAACAATGCATATGGATCAAGTAATCACAATCCATTGCATATGAAAGCATACAAATTAAGGTGGAGGTGCATACAAGCATAAAAAGTTAATAGAAGAACAAAGGCATACGGATCAAATAATCACACATGCTTGCGATCGGTGTCATTAAGGATGGCCGCCCGTGCATGGATGGTCGCCGTGGTCACAACCCGGATGGTCCACCACATGCCATTGTCATCGTGCCCTACACACCCATGCCGCCATCGCCGCCATTCCTCGCGTCGCCCGCTGTCGCCGCCATAGTCGTGTCGGGTCCACCGCGCGCCATTATCGCCTTTGGCCTACACACCCATGTCGCCGGGGGCTGGTCGGGTCCACGCGCCATGCTGGCCCAGGACGCCACATCCAACGTCGTGCTTCGTCGTCGTCTCCCCTTCGCGCATGCATATGAATCAAAAAAAAAAAGGATGTGTCAAACATTACGATCCATCGTCCATGAAGCATAAAAATTAAGTTGTAGGTGCATATAAGCCTAATAATTTAAATGTTAAGAACAGTGCATACGGAACTGTGATTTCTTGCACATCATATGAGAGATAGAAGCATAAAAGATTTAAATCAAAGCTACATAGATGTGAATAAAATATTTTGTATGCATCACGGTTTCACCTCTCTAAACCTAATACAAAGGCATATGGAACCAATAAGCTGTGAATAATTTGAACCACTCTATTTTTTTAATTCATAGTGCCGACAGCGTGTGCAGAGAAATAAAGAATGCCATCCCAAACAGAGAACACCTCAAGATAATATGATTTGATTTTAGTAGTGCGATAGAAAAAGATCAATAGAATGAAGTGCCTCCTCTCCGGATCTGAAATCTGCAAGATAATATGTATGTATCTCTCCACTAGTGCCTGGTTTCCATCCATTTGAAAAATTCGTAGGAAACATCCTAAAAAAGAAATACATAATGTTGCACTAGTGAAGACAGCAGGCATATACGCATATACAGAGAGAACAGAGATGCATACTGACCTGCAACTGAACACATCGTTGGGGCACTTGGGACAGAGTCCTTGGCGGAGGGATCATCAAGCCGGGGATGGGGGTGCCTGCCGCCGGCGGTGGAGGCAAAATAGCCGACAAGCTCCACGCCCAGATCAGCTACGTCAGTTGATCATGGTCTGAACTCCCGATGGCCTCTCAAATCGTCATGGCTAAGAATCAGACAAATAGAAAAAAAAAAAAAAAGTTAAGAAATAGTGTACATCGACACACGTATAAACCAAAAGCAAGTTGACTACTTGAGGGATACAGATTGATTTGTCGATTTGTGCATGACTGACCTTGAGATGCTACGGGTGTCAGGCTAGCACCGATGTGTCCTGATGAACGAGCACGGGTCGCGACGGGAAGCGGCTGCGCGTCGCCGCAGACGAGGCGGGGGCCACCGGCGTGCTTTCCTCGCCGCGGCCATCCAGAGCCGCGTCGCGGCCGCATGGGGCCCGTGCGAACTCTGGCGCTCCGCGGGCCGTTTCCTCGCGCCCGCGAGTCCTCACGTGCTCCGGCTGCCGGCCAGCCGCCGCTCCTCGTGCTCCTCCGCTTGGCGCTCGGGCGTGGTCGGACCGCGGTTTTTTTTTTTTTTTTTGAAATGAGTGGGGCGGGATGGGGGCGGCCGTCGGTTGGGGGTAGGTGGGTGCGATTAGGGTTTTGGTCCTGTATATATATATAGGGCACGTGGTGTTTGGGCGGTAGTGGGCCGGCGGTGGGCGGTAGGCGTAGTTGACTCTGGTCCGTTCAACCATGAGCTAACGTTTGGCTGCAGGCTTCCCTAGCTATTGGAAGCCCTAAGCTCCTAATAGTATATATATATATATATATATATATATATATATATATATATATATATATATATATATATATATATAATATTAGTGTGATCTTTAGATTTGAGAATAAATAAATAGAAGGAGTGTACCAAAGGTTACTTTTACGCCAAAATAAAATGAACTCAAGCTAATTCTCATGCATGGAAATGATGAATAGTTGCTCCGGTCGTAATTCCTTTCAAGTACCTAGCTTTCAAGCTTACTTTCTCTTGAGCCTTTAATGCAAAACAGCTTTGACGTGAGATTTGCTCTAAATCTAAAACTTTGTGTGTAGCAAATGCTTGCTCTAAAGTCTAGGTGATTGACGGATATGATATATGAAAGTTTGAGTCGCTATTTATCTTACTCCTAGTGACACTAGATTTACGGAGATTTATCTTTTGAAAATTATAAAATGCACATGATAAGTTCTGTATGACAGAGTGTTGAACCTCCTACCACGACCATATATACATGCTCTTTAGATAAGGAAAACCCTTTTCGATATATCGATATATATAGGCTGCTTGCTTTGCATTGAGTTTGGTCAATCTTTGTCGATCCTTAGAAACTTGTCATTCTGCTGATCACGTACACTCCACTTCATACCACCTCATCCCACTCTATTCCTCTTGCATATATGCTACTTCTACCCCGGAAGTAAGCATCCACCACACACACCCACCATATGCATCCATCATATACCCACCAAAAATGTTCCACTCCAATCCTAGGAGAGAGCAACCAAAATATTCCTTACACCCATCAATTCAATCAACAATCTTATAAAGCTCCATTACTCTTTTCTATCTTTCAAAAGTTATTGCAAAAGAGATTTGGGTTGTATTCAAAAAAAAAGAAAAAAAAGAAAGGGGAGATGAAAAATGGACACGTGTCCTACGGGCGAGTAGAGCCTACCTCCCTAAAAAAGAGAATAAAGGAGAGTTAAAAAAAATGGACAAGTGTCCGCAATGAAAACAATGGGTACTAGATGCCCGCCTCTCCATGAAAAAAGAAAGAAAGAAAGAAAAAATATGCAACCCAGGTTCTCTCAAGTGTTTTCCGGTTTCAAGAGAGATGATTCTTCAAGGAGCTAAAGTAGAATCAGGGCTCTTTCCCCTCATTACATTCACCTTATACACCCACCATCATATTCATTCCACTACACCATACACATGCACATGCAAAGTATGACTCGTGACTTTTGGATCCATTGCTTGAACTTACAATATATGCTTAGTAAGTAGATTTAGTTTTCTCCCACCTATGAACTCCACATATAAGCTTTAGATATAGGGTGAGAGAGAAGAAGGCATAGTGTCCTACGCCTTAGTCTAAAAAATACCACATATTATGAGAGAAAGGCAACACAACGTTATTGCCTTAGTGAGGATCCACAAATACCACAAATGAGAGACTTGAAAGGGTCATACTAAAGGAAGTTTGAGTTTTATTTTGAAAAGTAGCAAAAACTCCTAATGATGGTTGAACAAAGAGTCTCGAGACATGGTGCTTGACTTGATTGTTCTATCTTTCAATTGCCCAAGATCCCAAGAAAAGGCTATAAGCTCCATGGTTAAAGGTAATATGGGTAAGTTGAAGGTTGAAACGGTTTATTCTAATCCGGAGGAGAAATTTTGTTTGAAAGCATGTGTACTTTTGAGGCATGAAAGCGTTGCGGCAACTCTCGATCCATTGCTAAGTTTGGCTTTGCTAGGGACTAGCAAAGGGTAAGTTTGGGGAGGTTGTTGACATCTCTTATAGCATAAAATATATAGGTTTTTAAAACTGAAATAAGGGCTTAAAATGAATATCAACATAGTATAGGGGCTTTTCTTGACATAATTCCACGAGTTTTGGTGATTTATATATTTTTAGGGATTAAATAGAAAACGCCAAGAGTTTGCAAGCCCCTACGACATAAAGACGTATCCGTGAAGCAATCCAACTAGAAACCCACGCAAGAACATTCCGTAAGACACCGGAAGGCACGAGCCACGAGCCGGGGCCCACCGGCGATGAGCCGGGGCGGCCGCCCTAGTAGCGGCGGCGGCCGGGCCGGGCCCCCTCCCCCTCTCACGACCTCTCGAAGGTCGGTTCACAACCGCCATTAAGAAGAGATCTACACCGCTGCTCAAGGTCCGCTTTGATTCAAGGGTTGTCGCATTGCCTAGGGCTATATAAGGAGACCCCCTGCCCCCTGGGTGAAACCCTAATTCATTATCATTCATTATCAATAGGCTGAGGCCCTGAGTCTCCTCCTAGGTCTAGAACTAGAACTAGAACTAGAACTAGAACTAGAACTAGAACTAGATGAGCTAGTATTCAAGAGGGATTAGATCTCATTAGATCTAGTCTTTAGAATAAGAGAGATAGAGAGAGGGAAGGAACCCGAGGAGGTGCTTTGGCTTTGTCGGTTGCTACCTCTACAACTTGTACCTCGGTGGAAGTTAACCTACACTTGGAGTTACTCGGTAATCTACTTCTTCTTTTAGTAAGCATCATTGTTTATATTGTTCTTCGATCTGCTGGTCTCTTTTTGAGTACTTTAATCTAAGGCATTAGGTTAAGGTAATATTCGTAGTGTAAGCATGATGCTTAGGCTCGGGTATCTCGTTAGATTCATCCTATATTTCGGATTGGTGGTAGATCGCGATCGTGATAGCCCGCTAGTTGGATGTTACCAACTAGTTAGGGGTGTCGTTGATCCTTTGTATTCCCCATCCCGTCCTCAGTAGGACTCGTGGGATTTATCTCTAGATGAATCATCTTTTGTTGGTGTTTCTCCCTATGTGATGTCCCCGGATAGAACAAAGAGAAGGCAAGTTTACTACGGTAGGATTAGATATCTTAGTAATCATCTCTATACTTTTAACCTTCTTAGGTCTTGTGCTACTACGGGTTAAGATTAGATCTTAGTCTCCCTCACACGTTTCCCTCGTGGATACGATATTTAAAACCCTCCGGGTGAAGGCTACAACGATATCCGTGCGCTTGCGGATTATTCATCTTCAATATTTCTGTGGGCATAACAAATACCAACACTCACCCAGACACTCGTCAAAGAACGGTTCCGGGTTGACAGGAGGTGGTGGTGGCGGTGGGTTGCTCCCTCCAGCACCTGAGCGTGTTTTAACCATCTGCATAATCCAACCAACAATAACTCTCAGATGATGTTGACATAGTGTAAATGCATCGAATTTAAAGTTACGTAGAATTTATTGCGATAATAAGTTCATTCAACAAATACAGGTAACCATAATTTCAATGGCATCACACCCATCATCGCAATAATTATGGTCGATACGGATTATGTAGCAAATCAACTTCTCCATCCAATGTACGCGTAATCCAAGATTCGATATAGTCACCATGACCATAATATCAAAAATCGCGCACATTGCTTCACCAAAATGGAACTTCTTCCATTAAATTCTTCAAAAGCTGAATTGACATCCGTAGGGTTTGGTTACTTCAAAGTCTTCGGTGTTGATAGTCTCTTGCCCAAAATAGGAACACTAAGGGTAGGAATAGGTATCTGGCGACTGGTGATAAGCTCATATCTCCTACGATAGGGCATACTAGCTAATATCTAGCGTAATCAAAAGGGATGGACGGCAGCAACGAAACTCGGTGGGACAATAGGGCATTTCTAACGTCCTTGTTGTTGTCATCTCCAAATTGAGCTACATCTCTAACTTCTGCAAATTGGGGTTATACGCCTTCATCTTCTGCTACTCTGGCGAGTAATGAACAAGGGTCATACTGGGAAAATAGGAAGTAGTGGTCTCTAGCAAGGCATTGGGTGTTCCACCATCCAAACTTACTAGGATCTGGACTGTAGCATTGTTGGCAACTTCTTTAGGTGGTAGCTCGTATTTGGTGATATTCCAACTTATCCAAACAGAGCTATAAGATAGGGCAGGAATAGGAAGTCGAAGTCTATGGAGAATCTGATCCGCTAGATGCGGTCGCCTACGCGTGGAGGGGGTCTCTACATTGTATTGTCTATCCGCTAACCACCCGCAAAGACACTAGGAATGCGAAGCAACTTGTCTCTAATGGTACTCTTGCTAATGCTGGGATGAGAAAGCCAATTGTAACAGATTTGGAAGATTGTGTGAGATTGAGAACGAGATAGGTCGGTTTAACAAAAAGGGACAAGTACTCACTAAGGGGGAGAGACGGAAATAAAGGTAAGGAAAGAAATACTTTTATTTCATTTTATTGATGCGGATGCATGAATGACATGATGCATGAGCGTATCTTACATCCTCACGAAATAGGAAAGATAAGATACTACCCGTATAAATGGTGGCACATCTAACGTTCTCTCAAAAGAAAATAAACCGCAACTAGTCGATCTACACGATTTGCGTAGTTAGTGTACCTGCAATTTCATTTCAGCCCACAATATATTTATGCAATGAACGAATTTAATTTGCATATACCGCTTCGTCGTCCACCCGACGGCATCGCATACCTTCTGGAAAAACACATTTTACACCCGGCACACCCGTACCCATACACAAGTCTGCAGGGGCACTACCCGACCACGAAGCTCTCAAAACATTTTATTTTTACCCCCTAGATTGGCGGTTGTCCGATCATGCTCTCACAACTCACATCTTACCTTAGGCGTAGAAGCATTGAACATCATTTACATGGGGCGTAGAGGTATTTCGATCCATACATGACTACTCAAGTGAGTAGCTCCGTACTACTGGCCGCACGGCAACCAAGCACAAACAACGAAATATGATGCAATAACCCATCCCAAGTTAGTAAAGCCACCTGACTGTCCTTAATTGGGCATAAGGGTATGACCATGGCACTATTAATTTTGCAATCTTTTTACTCACACCACTCGAAAAGATTTTGTTTCGCAAAATTTTTCGCAAAAGATTAGTGGTTCATTTTAATTTTAATACCGTCGGATTGTTAAGTACTGAACTAAGCTCGATGCCACCGGTGACAGAGCCGACCAATTTATAAGAAATCAAGTATAATTAGCAATTACCGAAGCAACCGCAGTCTACACTTGAGTCCATATAAACCCGGTATTGCGGAAATCTCAGAGTGATTTCAAACTCATCAACAATACAACCAAGATCGTTGAACTCAGTAGTCCCAATCCGCAGGTATCTCAAACCAAATTCAATATATATTAATCGAGTGTGATATACACATTTATTTCAAAATAATTCAGAGTCGCGGAAGCAATAGCTTTCGAAAACAAGATAGCTGTACAGCGGAAAATAAAATAAGATATATAGTGCCAACATAGTGTCACCCCCTGTAATAAGCATGAGACAGGGGAAAATATGGAGACCGCCATGCCCTAGGCATTATCTTCAACCACAAAGACATCACATCCGGATAGAATCATGCTAGATGGATCACCCGCAACATCGAGAATTAACCCGTGAGTACTCAATTGTACTCCGCAAGACTTACCCGCCTAAAACCGTAAAAATAAGGAAAAGACTCCAAGGATTATGCTTGGCTTTATCTCGAGTCGGCCGACTCACATTTAATTTCATAAATAAGGTTGATTAGTGCGCCTACACATACTACTCAAAGTTCTTCCAATTTAAAAGGTTGTTATTATATACATAACCATAAATCCTGTATAGTCAAGATTAAAACATATGCTCGGCGATATATAAAATAACAAAGATAAGTAACTTGATCAATATTTTAACATCGCCAGCATGAATAAGAATAACCATTATTGTGATATTAGGACTACAAAGGTGCCGCGGAAGCATCCCGGGTTCTCACTATCCGGAGAGATGGCGATTCGAATCGACATTGACCCCGGCGAATACCATGTCATAAACCAGGCCTACTAGATCATAGGTAGGACCCGATCACTCCCAAGACGTTAGGGGACGTAAAGTCTCGGACTTGTCGGCAACCCTCCTCTCGAGCCACCAAGTGAGCAGCAACGAAAACGACGTTTCGATGCGCCTACCGCTGCGCCCGATCAAACCCAACCGACCACACCAAGGAGGGACATTAAGCGTACAAGTACCGGCCCCTAGCATTCTCACGAAGCCGTGGCTCACGACTCAGCGGAGCCTACTATATGAACAGTGCGTTCAACTTCCGACCGCCTTCCGACATAGTATCGGACCTTAATCGATCGGATGGAAAGACCACAAAATCCATCCAATCTCACATGTTTTATTAGACCCGCCTTCTCAAGAGCTTGTTAACCACCAACGTGATTAACCCACAACAATCCTCACGAGTGACCGTAAATCACCGCTTCACCGCAATCATTATAACGAGCATTTATTTAACCTAGACTCCTACATAGGATGGGCAACAACTTCAAAGAAGGATATCTCATTGCATCAACGGTTTCAACCACTTCCTATACTTAATGCGGCATTCATAAAAGGACTCAACAAGTTAATTCGAAAGCATAGGGAAGTTCAAAGATGCACCGGGCTTGCCTTCGAGAAAAGTAGTAGGAAGAAGTTAGAGTCTTCTGGAAGCTGGAGTCACGGTCCTCCTTCTCCTGTGGGGTCTTTTGACTACACTCCGAGATGATGAAGGTTGACTTCCTGCTCCTTGATCTCCTCCCGAACTAACTCCTCCGATCCTGAGATGATGCATGCATATGCGAGACCGATTAATAACAATGCACAGAAATAACTTGCATATAAACAAACTAGAATGATGGATGAATGCATTATGATGTATGATACTAGTAAGTATATATCTCTTCTGTAAAAGCATGAATATAACTACACAAGAAACCCTAATAACCTACATCAAGCAAACACCCTATTTCACTACTACCCCGAAAATGGCAGCTAGACATGCTTTGTCACTAAAACAAATCACCGCAGGGAGTTCTATAACTCCAAATGCAGCAAACAAACACTCGTTGGAAACCTAACAAAATTATCTACAAAACATTCCGTATAGTCCCAATCTGATTCTATCATCTACAGCCTCGAAAACAGGAAAAACAGAGGCCCTGTTTTCAAATAACCTACAACTTGCAACACTTATAATTTGCAAACCAAGCATGCAACTCTTACCAAAATTGACCAGCAAGCAAATAAGACCATAAAGCATCAAAATAACCTACTGATCAAGCCAAAGGATAAACTAACTTACATGAAATGACATTCTCTAATAAACACTACACATGCACACTCTAAATATAAAAGCTAGAATTAAACTAGTTTTATAAAACAAGATACCAGCAAGCTAACCATACTAGCAGTTTCTTATTATCATAAGAACAACCAGTAAAATTACCAATACACATTACCCTACTATAAACATGTATTTCCGGGGCATTTTCTATGCAACATAAATATGATAAATATGAAAACACCTTAGAAAATCCTACAAAAATTACCAGAGAATTCTATTGGCATAACAAGGCTACCATAAAAATTTCATGGCAAAATCATACATATACTGTCCTACACAAAAATGGCAAGCTAGCAAGAAAACAAAGCATGAAAATACTTTGCACAATAAAAAGTATGAAACTGCCTAACCATGAACATGAAAAGCTACATAACAGTAACAAATGCATGTACAAAAATCATCATGGCAAAAAACCTTGGTAATTATTTTTCTATGAATTTCCTAAGAAAGCATGGTAAATAGCACATAAATCAAAAATCACATTTCATCAACAGAACATAGCATGTCTACTATTTTTCCTGCATTCTACATGCAAAAGCATGAACATTTTGCACAGGGACCACTATTTTATCATGCACCATAAATTAAATATGCATTTACCTAGAAACATGGCATTTATTGCAATAAATCTAGATAAATATAAAAACTACTAGAAAACCTAATCTTATATTTTTCTACTGTAGATCTACTCATAAGGATCACAATAAAATTTGTCCCACTCAAATCCGAGCTAAAACGAGGGAGATATGAATTTTCTAATGCGTGCAAATACAAACCGAAAACTAAAAACGAAAAAGAAAAACATCCCGACGGGTGGGGCCCGCTTCGTCGGTGAGACAGACAGGGAGCAGTGCTGCTCCGCGGATCTTCGCCGGGCGTTGCGCTCTCGCGAAACCGGCACATCTCACGGACTCTCCGTGGCGAGATCTATCGATTGATATCAAAACCCGAAGCTAACTTCGAACCCTAACGACCGCGGCGACGCGACGGGCGAAGGCGCGGCCGCCCGGGCGACCGACCGTTCCGGAGTCCGCCAAGATAAGGCAAGCATGGGCTTCCCGACATCGAACGCAGCAAGAGCACTACCTAGTCATCTGCGAATCGGCGGAAAAAGGGCTCGACGGCCGCACGCGCTTGCCAATGGCGACGGGGCTGAAGGTCCGGGCGGTGTTTCGCGCGAGGCCGAGGGCGTAGCGGCTCGTTTGACGGGCATCAAGGCTCCAGCGATGTCATGGCGGACGGATGCGCCGCGCTAGACCGACAGGTGGTCGGGTGCGGTAACCACGGCGGACTCGCGCGGCGGCGCTCCGTGACGGCGGCTCGGCGGTCCGGCGAAACGAGCACTCGGTCTCGATTTGGTCCTGCCGGATGGTGCTACACGAGGAGGCAAGGTCGAACACGGATTAGTGCGAGAAAAACACCAGGGGAGCCACGGGCGGTGAGCTCGAGTTCCCGGCGGCCATGGCGCCGATTTTCCGGCGACGGGCGGATTCGACCGATTGGCCCCTAACTTTGGCGTTTGGGTGGTCGAAAGGGGTCGTGGAGATGCAGGGGAGCTGTCAAGGCTGCGAGCTCGAGCACTCGAGGGCTAGCGACGTTGCTCGGCACCGAGACGGCGATGGTGGCGGGGCGGCGTTGTCGCTTGCCGCCTGCCGCGAGCAGGGAGAAGGGAGGCGGGAGCGTGGAGTGGCGAGGAAGGACCTCGTTTCCCTCTTCTAGAAGGCACGGGCGTGGCGCGGTGTCGGGAGGAGCAGGTGGGCGCGGCCACGCGGGCGCGCGTGACGGGCGTCGAGACAAGCATGGCCGGCCACGGTTCCTTCTTCTTCTTTTTTTTTGAATTAAAACTCCCAAAGCAACCTGTTTTACTCTAGACCTTAAAAACCGTGTGGAAACAGGAAAAACTCTAATTGAATGAAAGGATCCTCACAAAAATCTGAACAAAACACCTATAGAAACTTTTCCCTAATTTGGCCTAGATTTGAAACTACGCTCAGTCGAAGCACGACTACTCCGGCGGTCAAAGGAAACCCTAATTTACATCGAATTCAAACAAACTTCACTTTTTTGAACATGATCCACTCAAAATCACGCAAACGGCCTATGACATCTTTTTGTTCTACATGAAATTGGCTACACATTTCATGAAGGAAGCACACACATGCAAAACCCTCTAGCTAGGACTTTTGATCAAAACAAGATAATTTACTTTCATGGTCAAACCGAGTCAAAGCAAGTCAAACAAATCAAACCAAGTACAATTAGAGGACATGACCAACATGAATTATGCTCTAACACCTTCCATAAACATCACTAAGAATAAATAAAAAAATTAAACACCTAATTATGCAAACATTTCATACATGAAATGACAAGGCAAAGCATGGCAAGCAATTTGAATAAAATTAAACATGCAAATGACCTCTATCATTTCATGTGCATAAATGCATGTGACTAAATGATGATTATGCCCATGAAATGCAGATGCTAATGCCATGCTTAAAACCGGGGTGTTACAAGGCTCTTTTGCAAGGAAGCCACCTCACTTCTTTTTCAAATTACAAGAGCATCCTTGTTATCAACATAGAGCTTTTCAAGTCTATCAAGTTGACCATCTCTAGTTGCTAACTCCGCTTGGGTACTCTCTAAATCTGCCATTAGTTGAGCAAGAAAGCCTCTAGTTTTAGGATCTAGGTTCTTGGTGAGTCTAACATATTCCTCATCATCACTAGATTCACTTTCATCACTAGAGCTTTCACTAAGATCACTAGATTCATCACTAAGAGAAGGAGAAGCTTTGGGTGTGGATTTTACCTTCTCATGCCTTGCCATAAGACAAACATGAGTGGAGTCATTTCCTTCCTCATCCTCATCATCGGTCATGTTGTTGAAGAGCTTGGGTGTAGAGGTCTCTTGCATAGCAAATGTTGCAACATGGACTTCCTCTTCACTTGTCTCTTTTGTTGAATCCCACTCATGGCCGATGTGAGCTTCACCCATATTTCTTCCCTTTCTCTTGTATTCTTGTTTCTTGTCTTTGCCATTGTCCTTCTTGTACTTGTTGTTCTTGTTTTCATAAGGGCAATCGGCAACAAAGTGTTTGGTGCTGCCACAATTGAAGCATGTCCTCTTTTTCTTGTTTGGGAATCTTCGTTGCACCATCTTGTAGCCATTAACCTTCATCCCCTTCCCATATTTCTTCAAGAATAGGGCCATGTCATCGATCTTCTTGTAATCAGCCCCATCATCTTCATCATCACTAGAGGAAGAGGTTGCATCAATGTTTTCTTGCATCTTCTTCATTTCTTTGTCTTGACTTGAAGATGCTTGCTTGCTGCCCTTGACTTTGTTGGAGGAGCTTGGCTTGCTTGTTTTGGTTGCTTTAAGAGCCACATCCTTGATCTTGATGCCTTCAAGCTTTGCTTGCAACTCTCCAAGCTTTCTTCTCTCATTTGCTTCCTCTCTTTGCATGTCATAGGTGAGCAGCCTTCCAAGCACATCATTTGGAGTGAATTGCTCAAACTTCTTCTTGTTACGGATCAAGGTGTGACCACTATGTCATTTCTAGGTGTGTATGCCTCAAGCATAATCTTGACAACGGTGTGGTCATCTAGATCCTCATCTCCAAATCCTCTAATCTTGCCAACTAGCACCATCAACCTGGTCAAACATTTCTTGGGCCCCTTCTCCCTCAAGGATCACAAATCGGTTGAGCTTGGCCTTCAACAAGTCAATCTTGGCTTTTCTCACCTTGTCTACACCTTCATGTGCAAGTACTAAGGTGTCCCAAATCTTCTTTGCTTCATTGACATTCATCACCCTATTGTACTCATTGCCTTCTAGAGCACTAAGGAGGATGCTTGTGGCTTGACCATTGATGTGGGCAGCTGCTAGCTCATCATTTGTCGGCTCCTTGGGGTTCACCGGTGGCTGAAATCCATTGCACACAACCTCCCAAAGACCGGGGTGAAGGGCGCTAAGATAGGCTCTCATCAAGTGCTTCCACTTGGCATATTTGGTCCCATCGAAACGGGGCAACTTTCCCGCGGGCACATTGATAAAGGACTTCTTATCGCGGTTAGTCAAATAAGAAGAGTAGTTGAAGGATATGGGCGAACTTGTTGTTGTTGACGCAGCCCTCATCCTTCTTCTTTTCTTTCTTCTTCTTCTTGTTGAAGGAGATATCATCATCTCTATCGTCGGAGCTACTTGATAGCTCACTTGACTCTGCTTCTTCTTCTTGCCTTTGCTTTTCTCTTGCTGCCCTTCTAGCAGCCCTTGCCTCACGAATCAATCTTCTTTGATCTTTTCTTTGAAGCTTCTCGGCAAGCTTGACGCTAGCTTGAAGGAAGGCCCTGATCTTCTAGCTTCTTCTTTTCTCGTTCTTGCCTTCTTGCGTTTCGTCTTTGCTTGTCTTGCGGCTTTTCTCCTGGGTCGGTAGCATCACCCTTGATGGTGCTCTTGGCCGGGCCGCATCAGAGAAAGCTCGGCCGCTACTAGCCTCCACTTCCTCCACGGGAACGGTGGTCTTGCCTCCTTTCTTCGATCCTCCGGAAGGCCCATACATCACGCGGTGAAGCGTGATCTATCGGTATCCTAGCTCCGATACCACTTGTAGGATCTGATGGAAGCCTAGAGGGGGGTGAATAGGCCGACCCTAAAATCGACCCAAAGGAAGAAGAATTAAAAACTTTAACACAGTGTCAAGAGAAGAAATTCAGAGGCGCGGCACTGCCACGTATAGGTGCGGCACCGCCGCGTGAAACCGACAGAGAGTGACGTAAACCGAGAACCGAGGCCTTCATAAATGGAACTTTTCTAGTCCATGCTGTCCAGCGCCTGAGATTCCAATACTTCTTTCTAGCCGCCGGCGCGTCCAAGCGGTATAAAGCTTATATATCACTTCACGTAAGTGACTCAGAGGTGAATCTGAGAGCCGTGAACTTGGTGCTCATGATTCACACTTCTTCCCCGCACACAAATACTTCACAGAGGACCGAGCAAATATGACGTAAAACCTTGTAACAAAGTAGATCGGACGAAACCCTATCTCACAAGATAAACTATGCAAGAATGTAAAGAACACAAGTGACACAAGGATTTGACCCGTGGTTCACCGTCGCCACACGGTGGGCTACGTCCACGTTGTTGAGGTTGCCACACAAGGCTTAGCTTGCCCACCGACTTGCTTTTTCCCTCGTTCACAAGTCTAGAGAGTTAACCCTAGAGATGTGGGGTAATGTATTGTTGTTTGTGTGAGGTTACAAACCTCCCAAGGCTGCCACACGAAGGGGCAAGCTCAAGGGCGACGATAGCCGTCTAGGAGCAAGCTCTAAGAGTAAAGAACCCTAGGGTTCCGGCCAAACGTGAACCAAATGCTCTTTTGAGTGAGGGAAGTAGTAGATCCGGTCTCCAATCGAAGTTTGCTGCCTTTTCCCTCAAAAAAAAAAAAAAAATCCCGGTGGGAAATGAGAGATTGAGTGGGGAGCTCAAGGTGCTTCAATGGAAGTGAGAGAGAGAGCAAGAGGTGAGTTCCGGGCTTTCGCTCGAGAGGTAGAAGATGAAGTGAACCGGTGACCGTTGTGGGAGGGGTAGAATGGGTATTTATACCCCACGAGCCCAACGGTCGGTTAAGTGTGCCATTTGCCGCACTTAACACGCGGCAATCGGCCGCGTAGGCACGGCTGCCAACCGCACCATGCGTGGCAAGTCTTGCCGGGCTAGCCCATGTCGACAAATGGTGTGAAACTTGATGAATTGTTTGGTGATCGGGCTTGGAGTTGTGTTTTGTATCCGATTTGAGGTTTAGAGCACTTGGTCCACGCATACCCGAGAATCCTAGGATCCCTCTTGATAGTACGGCATTTCCTAAACTCAAGATTCAAAATATGAAATAATTTAAACGCCTTGATCCGAAAACACCACCATCTAGCTCATGGGATGCCTTTGGACCCGTACATCAACTCCACATTTTATTTCCCGCATGTCATCTTCGTAAATCTCATTAGTCCCCTAATTCGATTGGTCATCAACGCCAAAACCCACTTAGAGCTTGATTGCACTTACAGCCCACCGCGGGTATTGTAGTTTCTTATAGGTTTGTATTGCCCCCGCGTCGCGTGCGATAGGATAAGGCACATGAGCTGAGGCCGCTCCGTCGTTCTCCCGTTCTTCTCCGCCAATGCCGCCGCCTTTGGCCATCGAGCGAGCCGAAGAGTCGCCGCCGCTATCCTTCATGGCGGTCTACCCAAGTGAGCATGGCGCCCGGCACGGCCGTTCATCGCTTCTTGGCGCTTTGCGATCGACTTGGCGGGCCGGGCCAAGGGCTTCGGCGTCGGCCTACGGCTTGCGGCGGTCGCGGATTACAGTGTCGTGGATGCACCGCCCAAGGAAGTGGTGGATGCATCGGTGTAGGCCGGGAGTCAGCGCGGTGATGTCGCGTGAGAACAAGACGCCTAATGCGGGCGGTGCATCCGGACCCCTACGACGAGTGTGCGGCGAGGGCGTGCGGTACATCTTGGAGCGGTTCAAGAGCGGCATCTTACGAACAGGACACGAGATGGGTCTTTGGAGCACATCGGGGTTAGGAGCCGTGTCCTCGCTGTTCGATCGATTGACACTAGAACCCAATCGCGGACGCCAGGTTAGGCGTCATGGCTGCCGCGAGGTGCCCTGACCGGATCGGACAAGACACGTTGCGGTGCCCCATAACTCGGGACTGATGACGCCCCGGTGACCATGTGTACGGCCCGGACATACGACCGCGAGTCCATCACCCGGTGGATCAAAATTTTGGATGCGCGTATTGCCGTGCCCGGCGAATCCACCGGGCGAATGCGCCCGTGGAATCATTGAACGGATCTTTCCACCCGAAAGAATGCGTCTCACTAAGCGGCTCGGAGACATAGGCATGGCATTCGGTCGGCGCCCCCGAGCACCGCCCGCCTCGCCATCGCCTACATCGTCGACTAGATCTCGGCGGGTTCGATGGTGGAGCGCAGAAGGTGACGTCGCGAGGCTCACAACAAGCACAACGTGTTCTACCGTGCGTGCCTTGTGGAGGCCAACACCGTGCCGTGGGCGCTATGCCTCATGCATGTCGTCGGGGCCGGCAAAATGCTATTCGAGGCCGGGCGGCGCCGTTTGAGCCGGCAGTGGAGCCGCGGGGCGTTGGTGGCACCGCGCCCAAAGCAAGGGCCGTGGGGAGGCCGGGCAAGGGCAGCGACGGCGGGGGACGGGGTAGGGGCGCTACGACGGGGACGGGCGAGCGGCCGCGACGAGCAAACAGTACGGAGAGAAGATGGGTGAGGCCAAGACTCCGTGGAGGCGACTTAAACAAGGGCAATACAGACCTATACCAAGCTACAATACCGCAGGTGGGCCCAACTAGGAAGAATATGTAGAGCGGGGGAAAATGTTGAGTAGAATGAGAATAGGAAGTGTAAATTTCCAATTCGTTGAATTGTAAGGACAAATTTCAAAGACAGAAAAATTGGGAGGGCAAGGATCCAAATATCCCTTTAACTTTTAGTGATCAAGACACCATAGAAAGTGTGATCACATGTTGGATAGATAGGTGACTATCAAGAGGGAAAACCACGACTAATCCGCATTTGAAATGCCTCTAGATTCATTATGACTTCCATATGCATTAGAATCTGGTGCACTAACTTTGCCCTTGAAAATAGTTTTTAAAATGCTAACACACATGCACATGGCGATATACACTTGGTGGTGTTGGCACATTTGCAAAGGAGAAGTTGTTTCGGTGTTTCTCAGACACTAGGACTGCTCTTGGAGTGGAATACTGTTTTAATCCATTGTGCTTTGGATCAAGTAACCATATGGGTTGTGTAGCCCTCTGAGTAAGCTTTCCATAAAGTCTTAGATCATCAAAAATTGAGTACGGATCAAAGAGTTATGGTCGTTTGATCGGGCGTTGGTCCTGCTGAAAAGGAGCATAGGACGCAGAGGCTGTGAGTGTAGGATGTTGAGGCTTGCGTCTGGTGCGTCCGACGCATGGCGTCTGGCACATCCGACGCTTATTGCTGAGCGTCCAGCAGTTTGGTTGGTTTGCACCCTCTCTGGAATGCGTCCGAGGGTGCGTCTAGGGCGTCGGCGATGCATGCGCGCGGCGTCCGACGCTTTTGTTGCCGAAAGTGTCCGACGGATCGGTTGTTTAGCACCCTCTCGGACTACGTCCGGGGTGCGTCACAGTGCGTCCGGCGCGCTTGTTGCTAAGCGGCGCAACGTCTCTTTTCAAATGGCGGTACATGTGGCACGACGAGGAGCGGCGGATGCTACTATGCAGCGTCTGGCGGTGTTCTAACTGGCGCGTCCGACGCAGATGTCTGAGAATGTTTTAGGCCCCCAACGGCTCTATTCTTTGGGGGGGTTATAAATAGAGGAGTGGCCGGTTGCATGAGCTCTCTCTTGCACATTTGATCATTCTAACATCCTCTTGAGCTGAGAAAACTCCCCTCCACTCATCTCTCTTGCTTGATTGCGAATCTTGGTGAGATTGAGTGAGATTCAAGTGCATTTGCTTGTTCATTGCATCTAGAGACACTTATTCTTCGGAGGAGCTGCGATATTCTTGTTTCTCTTGAGAATTTGCCTGGTTCTGTAGCAGCTTTGGAGTTGTGGTGGTGTTGAACTCGATTGGTGATTGTTCGAGGCCACACCGGTGGATTTGTGAGGGGTTCTTGAGCCTTTTGCCACGGGAGATCCCAATTGGCTACTCTAGTGGATTGCTTGTAGCTTTTAGATCCCCATCTTGTGTTAGTTGTGCAGCACCTGGCTGCGGGTTCAGCTTTGTAACACCGTTTAGCATGTGAACCTCCAAGTGGGTGAATCGCTACAATGAGGATAGTAGTTTGCCTAAGAACAAGCGAACCTCGAGATGAATCAATGTGTCAATCTCTTGGATTTCTTGGTATTCATCTTGTGATTGATTGGTTCACTCCTCTACTCTACACCGTTGGTATAAAAGATCTCCCTCTACTCTTGTATTTACATTGTCACTTATCTTGAGTAGCTTGTGTAGTTCTAGCTTTAGCTCTCTAGTTGTGTAGTGTTTCACATAGGGGTAATCTAGTGACTTAGCTTGTGTGCTCCCTAGAGACCATACTTCACCTAGAACTACTTGTGTAGGTGGCTTGCATAGTTAGTTAGAAGCTCCGCATAATTTGCTACGCCACTTAGTTGTCTAACCCCTTTGCTTGAGTTTTTGTTGAAGAATTTTTATAGGCTATTCACCCCCCTCTAGCCATTTAGGAACTTTCAGGCTATCTAAGTGCATGTTTGCTAAGCAACAACTGAATTACCTAAGTCATATAGTTAGCTCCAAAGGGGTAGCTGCTGATCCAACAAAAATAGCAATCATTAAAGAGTGCCCTATACCTCAAAATGTTAAAGACATTAGAAGCTTCTTGGGAATGGTGGGTTACTACATAAGATTTGTCCCTCAGTTTGGACTCATTAGTAAACCCCTAACTGAATTACTGAAGAAAGGAACTCAGTTCATTTGGACATCTGCTACTCAGTCCAGCTTCCTAGCTTTAAAGCAAGCCTTACAGTCAGCCCCAGTTCTAGCAATGCCTGATTTCAATGTGCCTTTTGTTGTGGAGACAAATGCTTCACCAAAGGAATTGGTGAAGTACTTCAACAAAAAGGACAACCTATTGCTTATGTCGTGAGCTTTAGGGGTTAAGGCTCAAGGATTATCAACCTATGAGAAGGAATACTTCGCTATTATCATGGATATTGATCATTGATGCCATTACTTACAATTAAGGTTGAAAGCGGAATGGAAAAATCCCGAATTCGACCGCACCGTTTTCTACTTTTGACCCGACTGAATTCGTATTTTCTTGTCCGACTTTTTTATTTTTGCTTTCATTTTCGTATTTCAAATGTAAAAGTAGAAAACAGTTGAGGAGTTTATCGACCGAGTTCGACCATTTTCTACTTTTCTACTTTTCATTCCGAATATCCCAAATTCAAAATTCGATTTAAACCAAATTTGGTTGTCAATCATTATTCATTACTATATGGCCAACTAGGCAAAGGTAAATATAGAGCATTGATTTCCATGACCGTATTATATATGCATCTCACCCCGTCGCTTTTGAGATTCCGTAAGTTCGTGTCCGTTTTCGTCCTTATTTACAATCTTCTACCGTATTCGACGTAAGTCCGCTTGAATTGGTTTGCTTTTGAGATTCCGTAAGTTCGTGTCCGTTTTTAGTGTTCGGCTTTACCGTTTTCATTTTTATTTTCGTATTCAAATGTAAAAATAGAAAACGGTTGAGCAGTTTTTCGACCGAGTTTGATCGTTTTCATCCGTACTTACAATCTTCTACTTTCACAATTCTTACAGATCAATAGAGCTTGATTCATTTGCGAGAGCGAAAACTCACTACACCTTGGCAAAGACAAGGCACCGACAAAACTATTGGGTCTTTCCTACACTATTATGTACAAGAAAGGGACTGAAAATAAGGTAGCGATGCATTATCAAGAGTTCAACGAGAAAGAAACTTATGAGATTTCAGCAATGTCTATTGTCAAATCCACGTGGTTACAAGACATACAAGATAGTTATCATTATGATGCTCAAGCTACCCGGCTATTGACCGAACTCTCTGCTAACTCACCACAAGGGCATTATACTCTTCAAGAGGGCCTCATCAAATTTGAAGGTAGGTTATGGGTTGACTCTAACTCCTCCTTGCAATCTAAGATTATATCTTCTCTCGCATAATAGTGCCATAGGAGGCCATTCTGGTATTGAAGTCACATATACTAGAGTAAAACAATTGTTTGCATGGCCTAAAATGAAAGTCTCTATTCAAGAATTTGTGAGTAGTTGCAGCATTTGTCGACAAGCCAAAACTGAAAGGGTTGCTTATCCTAGCTTGTTACCTCCACGCCATTACCCGAGGGAGCATGGCAAGTGATCACAATGGATTTTATTGAAGGGCTACCCAGATCTGAAAGGTTGAATTGCATTTTAGTTGTGGTGGATAAATTTTTAAATATGCTCATTTTGTGCGTCCATCTCACCCATTTACTGCAATTCAAGTGGTCAACTTATTCATGAATCATGTATTCAAGTTACATGGTCTTCCAACAGCCATAGTTACTGATAGAGACAAGATATTGACAAGTCAAATATGGCAAGGATTATTCACTAAGCTAGGTGTCGAACTTCGGATGAGTAGTGCATATCATCGACAAACTGATGGACAAACAAAACGTGTGAATCAATGTCTAGATACTTATCTCAGATGCTTTCTTCGCTCCTATCCTTCACAATGGTCCAAATGTACTGGTATAACACATCTTACCACTCATACTTGGGCCACAGTCCCTTTCTAGTTCTTTATAGCCATGAGCCACGCCACTTTGGCATCGATATATCTCAAGCTTGTCCTATCAAGGATCTTGACACTTGGCTAAAGGCGAGATAACTCATGCAAAGCTTAGTCAGGCAACATTTGGTCCGGGCTCAGAACAAAATGAAGCATCAAACTGACAAACACAGGATTGATAGGCAGTTCCAGTTGGGGGAGTCAGTATATTTGAAGGCACAACCATATGTGCAAACATCCTTAGCCCCTCGGTCCTCCAACAAACTGGCATTCAGGTTCTTCGGTCCTTTCAAGATTATTGCAAAAAATGGACCTTCTGCTTATAAGCTCTTACTACCTCAAAGTTGCCACATACATCATGTGTTCCATTTTCCACAGCTGAAGAAAGACATTCCTTCTAATGCTGTGCACAGCCCTTCTTTACCAGATGTTGTTGCCGAGTTGCAGGTCCCTCTTTAGGTGCTTGATCGTCTCCTTCATCGTCGCAATGAAGAAGTCGTTAAGCAAGTTCTAGTACGTTGGTCCTCTATGCCTCCAGAACTATCGACATGGGAGGATGAACAATCACTGAAGCAGCAGTTCCCTCAGGCTCCAGCTTGGGGGCAAGATGTTTCTCAAGGGAAGGAGGATGTCACTGGCACTGCTGCGGTGACTGAAGAAATCGAAGAAGCCGAAGAAGAACTGGCGAAGGAGACTGTTGAAGACGATGGGCCTCGGAGAACTGGACGGCCCAGAATGAAGAATCTACGGACCAACGGGCCTGAATGGGTGAATTGAATGGTCCTGTGTGGCCCAAACTGGAGGTGGCGTGTTGCCCCTTCTTGTATGTGAAGTTGAGGAACGGTTAGGGGACTTGTCAATTGAGCACCGAGCCGTGTAGGCTGCAGCGGCGGCGGCGGAACTCCGGCGCGTTGCCGTGATTCCGAGACCTTGTTTCTTGTATCGAATTCGTAACAGCTACCTAATATACATCAGTCTGGTAACACTTGGTTTTCTCGAGTACATAAGAATCAACATTATTCGTAGCACTAGTGGGTTCGTTCTGACGAAGCCAAGGTCACTGAACTTCGCCTCAATAATTACAATATATCTCCGGCTCCCCTGTTTCCTAATTTGATGTCACTAGACTACAATTTAAGAGAACGCGTACGTATTTACTTCAAACTTACTACTTATAAATAAATCCCAAGGACTAGACACAAGTTGGTTTTTGACTTTTTGTCCTAGCCTTTCAATGAGATGTACCCGTTTTTAATCATCCACTCGAGATCCCAATGGTTGTTGGCATTCTTGGCAGTCCAATAGGACCATCCAAACGTGGCCTGTCCATACACATTCATCTGCGCCGTTGCGTACTTCTGGTACTCTTCCTTGGTTGCATTTGGCACCTTCCACTCCGCAACCCACTCTCCTGTACAACGATCAGTGTGCTAGCTTCACATATTTATGCAGTTTTGTTTTCTTGGTTATGGAAAAAAGGTAGTACTGTAGCAGGAAACTCGTCGGAGCCCATGCATCTTCGGTGCTTAATTTGACTTACCAACAAAGGTGAGCGGGCCGTTCTGGGTGGTGACGGCGGTGAGCTCGCTGGAGAAGTTGGTCCTGATGAAGTCGATGTTCTGCTGCACGGTGAAGTTGTCGAACAGCTTGTTGAACACGGTGTAGTAATGCACGTCGATGACCGCGCCTTGGAACCCGCCGGCGAACTGGAGAAGCTCCGTGGAGTTCCCCGACGACAGGCCAAGGCGGTTGGACATGACCACGTACGCCGTCGACGAGTGATTCCGGACGGCGTCGTAGCCGTCGCGGTAGTACTTGGTGAGGCTGTCCAAGGTCGCTCGAGGCGCCAGTGGCTCGTTCATCAGCTCCACTGCAAACAGGCTCGGGCTCGTCGCGAACCTGTACAAATCTCAGCTGCCAAGAGATCAGCACCTCTTGTTCTCCCCAATGAATTGATGAATGTGGACTCGGTTGTGACCTGGATGCGAGGAAATCGATGACTTGCACCGTTTGCGCAATGTTGGCGTCTGATGTTCCCCACTCCTGCGTGCCGTCTCTGGAGGAGCTGTGCTCCCAGGGGTTCTGGGATCCGGGAGCTGCGTGCAAGTCAATGATGACACCCAGCTTGTACTTCCTACGCAGGCGGCGGATTAGTGGAAGCAGTGACGAACAACTCACCGTAATATGTAAAAAAAACTGAACATTTCAAGGCAACTATGTAGGAAATTTATAGGGAGATCGAGAGGGCAAATTCTGAAGGCTACGTACTCTGCCCATTTGAAGGCGTTGTCCAGGGCTTGGAGGAACCTCCGACGTAGGGAGCAGGAGGGTTGGGGTCACTGGCGATCCACCATCCTACTGGGATTCTCACTGCGGTCAGCCCACTTGATGCGAAGAACTTGAAGTCGTCCTCAACTATGTAGGTGCTCCAATGGTCCTGCCAAGCCAAACATATACTTACTACATGATTAAAACCTTACATTACCGGTCCTATGTTACTGTTATTAGTGAACTTCAAATCATGCATACTTGCTTCAAATTTCACATGCCCATAAAAAGCTTTGCGGAAGCAACTGATTCTTCAGGAGAAGGGCAAGGTCTACCTATAAGCAAGGCTAGTGGGGCCTGAAACTTAATGGCCAAGGACAAGGAACAACATTATGATGTTTGTGTCACGTAGGAGTACGAAAGGGATTTGAAGAATTTATAAATGTACAGTCGCAGATTTAAAGAAATTTCTAGTACGTAGCAATGTTTACATGTGCATATTTAATTTACAACGCACAGAAGAGAACGTGTTTTCACCGGGGGCAGAAGAGAAGCTGTATGGATTTTATATGTACAATAACTAAAATTGCTAGCTATCTTGTTTAAGCATACTACTAGGTACCCCTGTTTCTTTGAGCCTAGATGCTTTGTAACAATCCTTCTGTACCATTGTCCTCAAAAAAAAAAAAAAAAATCCTTCTACACCATTCTTTCATTTAATTAAAAAAAGGTCGGAGGCTCCCTGACCGGTTCAGTCAAAAAGGTACCCATGTTCCATTAAAAGAGTCGCACGAGCTGGTCAAACTTTCTTAGTTTGAATAAGTTTTGTAGAAAATATTAGCTACATTGTATTTACTATGTATCTAAATAATTTTGTTACAAATACATTTAATTATCTAGCTATATAACATTATTAATTATGTGTCATGAATACTAATAATATGTTTAATATATTTGATCAATGTTGAAAGTGTTGGACAGTTGGACTTTTTGCGCATGCGACAGAGGGAGAGCGCAGTTATGTCACCAAAATGCTGCTACCATACGGCCTTGTGCAGTGTAGCGTGCAAGTGGTTCTTGAAATAGCTTTTTGGATTTTGGGCAGCACTATAGTGATGCTTGAACATTGCAGCCGCCGATGTCCAATCCAGAAATTTTGGGAGCGATGAATGTACAAGAATCGGTGCGTACTCACTAAACAAAAAGAAAATTAGAAGTGTAGTGCTTTGGTCTGTGCTGGTCTGCGTTTTTTCTACCGGACGGTAAACCGCGGTTACCGTTTATACGGGCCGTCCGGTTACGGACCGGCCGTATATAAAAGAAGGCAAATTCAAAATTTAAAATTTGAAAAAAAATCGTTGAAAAAAATTCTGTAAAATAGTTCATGATTTATAGAAGCCAATGGTATAAAAATTTGTCAAATTGGAGTTGGTTTGGTATAAAAATTTCAAATCTAAGTTTGAAAAAAAAAAAAAAAGAAAAATACACACTGCCATTAAGGCCCATTAAATCATGAAGGTCAAAAACATACTAAACACACTCAAATTTAAGTAATTTTGACATCATTGGATTCTACAAATCATGAAGTATTTTTAGGAATTTTTTAGCATTTTATAAAAAAATTACATTTTGAATTTTGAAAAAACCGTTTGGTGCTCAAACCTCTGGGTAAACGCTCAAACCGGTTCGGTGCGCTCAAACCGCCCGGTTTACGGATTTTTACCACGCCGGCCGTTTGAATTCAATTGAATTCAAATTTCAAACCGTCCGGTAACCGTCCGGTTTACCGTAACCGCTCGGATTACCTGAAACCGGAGGCCGGCGGTTTGCTACCGATCGGTAAAAAAACGCAGGTGCTGGTTCGCTTCATAGGGAAAAGCTGAGAGAAAAGGCTACATCTGTGGGCCATAGAGTGATGCTCTTCTCCTGCACATTGCAGCATTTGAAGAAAAATTTCTATTTTTGTTGTGGGACCTGGTATTTTTTTAGCACTACTCTCACTGCATAGGGTCTACTTTCAGTCACAACTCACATGCACTACAGCTACAGACGGCAGAGCTACATGGCAAAGACATGTGATTGCATGCCTTAGTTAGCCTCACAAGCGCGGCCATCGTCACATGTTTGGTGTTGCTTGGGTACGTAGTTGGGTTGCTTGCGTCCAAACCCACAATACGATCTAACCACGCAGTCTAAAAGTTGCCGAAATTCTCTGTTCCCGTCTCCCGATCGACACAGATGAGAGGACTGTACACAGAAACAAAACAGGCGACGACAAGCATAGACCTTTGAGGCTTTGAAATGAAATAAACAAAACTAAAAAACCCGGTAGGAATGGATCGTAGTCGTAACGCTTCACCATCATAGCGCATATTCTGCACTGACCAGAGAGACTAGTGTGTCGCTCGAGACACGACGAGTCACAGTCGACGCGAGTGGGCCCCACTTTGTCAAATGGAGAGTTTCGATGACAGGTGGGCCCCAGGGTTCAGTTTTATCTTACCCGGAGCAGTGGCGTGGCCTTGTCCGTGCCGTAGCCGTTGCAGAGCTGGTACTCCCCTTGCAGTTGCTCCCCAACCTTGGTCATCAGGAACACCGACGCGTCGAAGTCCGACCACCGTGTTGGTTCACCGTAGTCTGCGATCACCTCGCCGGTTGCTATTGCCTGCAAATTAAGAAAAAAAAAAATTGAATTTTCACGATCGATGCAGTCCCGACTCAACTACACTACAGTACACTAGAGAGAAACTGGTTTCTGCTTGGTCGTTATTACCCCTTTTTCGTGGCAATGGCACATGACACTCGAACACATGCACGATGTATGTGCTCCTATGTATTTACCTGGACGAAGTAGCCGTTGGCCGCCTTGATCCGGACCCTGTTCTTGTCGAAGGGGCAGCGCACTATCTGGAACGTCTCCGGCAGGGTCGGTGTGGTGGCCGTCGCGACGATGAGGCCGTCGCTGGCGCCGATGCCCACGAACTGGTTGCCCGACGTCCGGAAGTTGAACGTTGTCTCGTTTATCCTCCACAGCTGCATTATGTTTTCATGCATCACGCAGAGGAAACAACAGTAACGAAGACGACATAGCCGCGTGTATAGCTACAGCAGGGTCGTCCAACGGACCTTGAACGTCTCCCAGTCGGAGGCCTGCGTCCGGTTTATGGCTACCACGGCGCCGCCGCCGCCCTGGTCCGCGCTCAGGTACGTCTTGCGCAGCGCCGACTTGAACTGCACCTGCGTGCCATCCTGCACATTGTTTGCAGGATGGGCGGGGATAGGAATCAGGATGACAAACGCAGTTCAGGAGGCAGAGAACGAGCCACAGAGGAAGGCATGCTTGATGTACGTACCAGGAGATCTTTGTTGGGGATGCCGTCGAAGAGGGATGGCAGTATCCAGCCCTCAGTGACGAGCCAACCGCCGAGGCACACCGCCCGGACGGGGAGAGCTGGATACGCCACCGCCGCCGCCGGGCTCTGCTGGGACGACGACGCTGGCGGTTGCTTCTTGGCTGTAGTCGGCGAAGGCCGCGGCGTCCTCTTGGCATCGGACAAGGAGCAGAGGCACGAGACGCACAGGCATAGGAGGACGAACGTCACGAGCGGCCTCATCAAACCACCGCGGAAACCCATTGGCCGGCCTCTCGGCTCCGGTTGCCTGCTTGGCTTGGCCTTACTTTTGTCGTCCCAGCTGGCTGGGCAATCGCAGCTACGAGTGCCTTATCCTTATATGAGCTGCATAGCCTCAAGTGAAGTGACTACTGTAGTGCGTCGGTGAGAGAAGGTCCTTGTCTTGGGATGGCGACGGGCACTTCCAAGTTCCAATCCTCCACTCCATGGAGTGTACCATGCTTGCCGTGCCGGTGGACTCATGCATGCATGCACAGTCCAGTGATTGTCTGAATCTGAATGTATAAAACCCATTTCCCCACTTGGAGATGCGGTTCTGAGCCTCCCAATTCAGAAATTCTGCTATCTGAAATGTTGCTGCAGCAAACGACATTCGGCCACGGCCCTACCAACGACCTTTACAGACAGGCTAGCAAACACATATACGATCGTCGTGTTACTCCAAGGTACATGCGACGACGACTCTAGAGTCAGGACACAGGACGGCAAGCATGCATGCGCGTGCACCGGGCGTCCGTCCTCACCGGGCTCACGGCAGAACACACATACGCTGGCTGCTGGTGGCCGGCACTTACGGCGATTGGCGACGAGCGTTTGGCCGTAGCGTCCGGCAATAGCCTTGCGCTAGGATGATTCCAGCTTTTCCGCGGCGCCCGTGACCGGTAACCGTACGTGCGTGAGCGAGAGGCGCCGGCACTAAAGTCGATCGGCCTGGCGTGCTGGGGCGGCATGGCATGGCATGGCATGCCTTGACACCCCCACGCCACGCCCCCGGATCGGAAATGCATCGTGGTCCACCAGCGCGTCCGTCCGTGTCTGTCTCTGCCTGCCAACGAGTGCGGCGGCAATCAAATAATCATCTCTCGAACGTCACGGTCACGGAGCATGATGGCTGCTGTGCTGTGCACAGAGCACGCGCCCGGGTCTCAAGGCTTTGTTTGGCCAGGCCAGGGTGAACTCGTCACATGAGCAACAAACCGCGGTTTGCAGCGTTCTACGGGATATTAGAGCGTCTCTAAAATAGTATATTGGATGAGTTAGTTAAAACAAAGAAAAACTTCATCGAACTCAGATTTAAAGGACTCTTTATTTTGGTCAGCTAGCTATCTCATTTCCTATTTCCTCCCCTTCGCTAGCCAAAAATAGAAGACTTGTCCGCTAGTTATCTCCCCCACTTTCGACGCAATGAATTTAGATGAAGTTAGAGTGAGTAGAGGGCTCTCCAAGCACCACTATACCAGCCACCAAGGCTCAAGTGTGCTAACCCACCTCCCAAGGCCGGCCAAACAAGTATATATAGGCTCCCCATCGAAATAGAGCCGTTCGGGACGAATTCCCACTTTTCTGTATAGCGCCGGACGCGCCAGGCGCTACCGCCGGACGCGCCAGGCGCAGTTCAAAACAACCCCGAGCAACTAGCCGTTAGGACACTTTTCAACAGCGCTGGACACGCCAGGCGCAAAGCGCCAGACGCGCCAGGCACAGCCCCGGACGCGGTCCAGAGAGGGTGTAACCCAACTGACCCGCCGGACGCAAAACAACAAGCGCGGACACGCCAGGCCCGCCGCGCCGCGTCCTACGCTAGTCTCAGCGTCCGGCGCTCCTGTTTTTCAGCAGGACCTTCGCCCGAACAAACGACCATAACTCTTTTATCCGAACTCCGTTTTCGATGATCTTGGACTCTATGGAAAGCTAACTCAGAGGGCTACACAACCCATATGGTTACTTGATCCAAAGCTCAATGGATCAAAGCAGTATTCCACTCCAAAGTCAGTCCTAGTGTCCGAGAAACTCCGAAACAACTTCTACTTTGCAAATGTGCCAACACCACCAAGTGTACATCACCATGTGCATGTATGTTAGCATTTTCACAATCATTTTTAAAGGATTTTATCTTGCTCTCACCACACCACTGTTGGTATTTGTTATGCCCACAGAAATATTTAAGATTTGTAGAATCCGCAAGCGCACGGATACCGGTGAGCACTTCACCCGGGAGGAGGGTTTTAAATATCGTATCCACAAGGAGAATGGTATGAGGGTAACGGAGCTAATAACTAAACCCAGGAGGTATGACAAGAAGGACGGAGAGGATTAAGAGTTAAAGAAGATTTCTATGGTTGTCTAGTTCCTATCCTTGTAAGCTATGTTGATATTGTCTTATGGGGAACTGATTTGTTGTGGTCGTATACCACGGTCACAGTAACCGATTGGCTAATGTGTGCAACGATGGCCTAGCTCAAGGATAATGACACGGTGGTTTATACTGGTTCGGGGCTACCGAGCACCCTAGTCCAGTGTGTGACACTATCAGAGCTCAAAGAGCTCAAAGTGCTCGTATCGGGGCGAATACAAGCTGTCGAGAGAGGGAGATGAGCTCCCGGGTCTCTGTGTGATGAGTGGGATCGAGCGATGTGTGTGTGTGTGCTTTACGTGGTGCAAGAGAGCTTGCCCTCCCCACGGTGGCCAAACCCCTCCTTTTATAGCCGTAAGGGGAGCTCACGGGGGTCGCCGAGCGGAGGGACTTAGAGGTAGAAGAAATACAAGGCGAGGGGTGAGGAGGAAGAGTTCCCCTGCGATTGTCGGCACGCCGGGCTGTCCGGCGTCTTGCGCGCGCGCCGCCCCCTACTTCTAGGCACGCCCGGTGGTAGCCGTAGGGTGGAATAGGGGCGGCTCCGTGATCCCGATGGCATAGTGCGTGACGGGCGACGAGCTCGAACTCGTCGGTCGGTGTCGGCGGGGACAACGAGCTCGTCCCCGCCGCCGTGCTTCTGCGCGTCGTCACCGTCGGGCCGCACGTCTTGGGATGCCTGCGGGTGAGATCATGGGGGCGCCGCCGCGCCTTAAATGCTTGTACTTGGGGTCGCAGGAAAACGTGTGGCCAGGAGAGCTCGGCGTAGAGCTCGACTCCGCTTGTCGAGGTCATTCTTGTCGTGTAGTGGTTGTCCCTTGCGCTTGTTGTCCATGGCGCGTGGTCCGACAGCCCCCGCGCGATGCCGTGCGATCGATGATCTCGCAGCCAGACAAAAATCGATCGTGGATTGCGGCGCCGGCCGCGTAGCTGTGATGCTGGATCCTAATCATCGCGTCCCGGATCCTCCCGATCGTCTTTGGGTTTGGCGCCCGGGAGCTCGTCCGAGACGGAAAGGAGCTCGTCGTCCGGACGGAGCTCGTCACCTCCCTGCGCTCCCTAGGGAGCTCGTTCGAGACGGAACATTTCCCCAGGGCGAGCTCGAACTCTTCCTAGGGTCTTATTGTCTGACGAGTTCGCGTTCGAGGCGGGAATGTCCCCGTCGGGCCTCGGCTTTTATCGTGGGTGACGAGCACTCCCTTTAATGCTTTGTTATGGTCGGGTTAGAACGATTGACCTAGTCTGGAATATCTGTGTCCCACAGTAGCCCCCGAGCGCGCGGAGGGGAGAGACCCCCCTGTGCGCGCTGTCTGTGTTGCCGTTGCCAGGTTAGGGACCAGATTTCATTGCTTGGGGTGCGCGCGAGCGCACCCGCGGGTGTAGCCCCCGAGGCTACGGGAGGACGCTCAGTCCTCGCGGAGGCTTGTTATGACGAATGCTTATACCGTTTGGCGCCATTTTGGTTCCTCTTAGGAAGGACGGTGAGTTCGAACCCAACTTTACCGCGTTGGCCGAAGTCGAGCACTCTTGTGAGCTTTAAAGCGGATTTGCCTGAGTGAGGTCTGAGCTCGCGTTCGAGGCGAGCTCGTTCGTCGGGCCAGCTCGTGGGCCGACCTCATATTCCAAATGTCCCATCCTCTATATAGTCACCGAGGTCCCGCGGGATCCTCGGCGGCTCATGCCTCCTCGCCGGGGAGGATGACCAGAGCCGTTCGCGATCGCTGGCGACTCAAGCGCGGCTTGGATGGAGCCCCGAGTCCTCGAGAACATTCGGGCGTGGGCGTCGGTGCCTCTCCTCCGTTGCGCCCTCGCCGAGGTGTCTCCCGATAGTTTGCCGAGCTCACGTGGAGCGACCCTTCGAACCCGAGTTCGGTCTAGTCGCGAGCTCGTCGTTATGATGAGCGCGTCGATATATGGCCGTTGGTGGCGAGCCTCGCTAGACTTCGCTGCGCAGTAAAAGAGCCGCCGGAAAAAGTTACCAGTTAGGAAGTTACCGTTGGGGCGACCGTTACTGTTCGCGTGGCGTTTCGCCTCCCGTTTCGCCACATGGCGTGTACGCGGAGAACGCGGAGAGGCCCAGGTGGAAGTGGTGGACCATCCCGAGCCGGCCGCGCCGGTGAGTCCGCCCCGAGCTCATCTTATAAATAAGGGGGGAGGTTCAGGGTTTTCCCCTTCACTTCCCTTTCCGCCGCCACTACCTCCTTCCACCCAGTCCCGATGCGCCCTCGATCTCGGGCCGGGGCGGGGCGCGAAACGCCGGCGACACCTTCAAGAAGCCGCCGCGGAAGAAGGGGAATCATGGGCACGTGGGCTCCGTCGAAGGCCACCGAGGCGTTCTTTGCAAGGCCTCGTGGCGGCGGTGGTCTTCCGCCGACCGCGGCGTTAGAGTGAATCGCGCCCAATCCGGCGGACGCCATTCCCGATCCGCCCGATGGGTACGCCGTCTCGCTCGCCGCCTTCCACGAGGGGCTAGGTGCTCCTCGTCCGGAGTTCCCGAGGTCGCTACTCATCTACGGGGATCGAGCTCCAAAGATCCGAACCCTAACGGGATCTTCCACCTCTCCGCGTTCACCGTCTTTGTCGCGAAGGGTGGCTAGGGATCGACGCAGACCATCGGGAGCTCTTCAAGCATTTCTTCCACTTGAAGATCACGCACACAGCCTCAACGGGCGAAACGTCCCGGTCCCCATCGGGCCGCATCGCGCTCCAGCCCGGCCCGGCATGAAGGGAAGTACCTACTCCCGTCTCCCGCCGTCGAACACCGGGTGGCGGAGGAGTGGTTTTATTTGAAGAATGACGAGGAGAGCCCCCCTTCCGCACTTCACGGGCGGCGTTTTCCCGTCCGACAAGCCGCGGGAGGGAGACTCCCCACGCTCATCTTCTCCACCAAGTCCGTGACGTTGCTCGGAAAGTGGAGCGCCTGTGTGGCGCCGGGCTCTCGGAGCCCCTCCTCTTCGCCTGGGCCCTAGGGCACGGGGTCGTTCCCCTAAGGCGGAGAACTCTTCGCATCTGGGAGATGGTGGAGGAGAAGGAGCCCTTTGAGGGCACGGTGACGGCCACGCCGCTTCCGGCGGGACGGGAGTGGTGCGTCGCCCGATGACCGAAACCCTTTAAGATTCCGGTGACCCCAACAACATTCCGAGGTGCTGCCTTCCACGACGACGCGATGGTGAGTCCCGTCTCTCAGCTTTTTGTATCTTCCGATTGACGTCGCGACTGCCCAATCATTTTTCCTCCCGAACAGATCAGCGCCGATACCTCGAGCCGCATTCGCCGCCAACGAGGCCTGTCCCTTCCATGATCGTCCGCCGGAGCGCTCACGCCGCCGCCGCCCGGCCGACGCCGAGTCCTCGGAGGAGAGCGAGCCGCAGAAGTCGACGACGCGCCTCCGAGACCCAAGAGCTCGCGGGTCCAGTGTCGAGGAGGAGCGTCGCGACGCCCTTGTCCCGGTGGCCCCGACGAGCTCTTGATCCGCACACGCGCCTAGCCGCCCTCCTCCAGGCCGCGCGGCAAAGGAAGAGGACGGGCGATGAGCACTGCTGCGGCGGAAGAGAAGAAAGCAAAAAAAGAGGCGCGCGTGGTCATCGAGTAAGTGCTCGAGCCTGCTACATTTTTTGAGTCGGCGGCGTCATCGAGCTCTTTCTTTAACCGTGCTTGACTTTAGTTCCCATTTCGTTGTCGTGCAGGGAGAGGGTGAAGCCTCTGGGGCCCCCGAATCCCTTGAAGCGGCCCAGAACGGCGACGACGTCGAGCTCGGCGGTTCCTCCGCCTCCCATTGTGCGGGCCCTCCAGGTCAATCGCCCTCGGGCTCCCTGGGGGAAAGGGTCGATCCGGTCGGCGGGGGCGCCGGCTAGCGTCCCTCGAGCTTGGTCTCGGTGAGCCGGCGATGGCATCTCTCGTGCGTTCGGCGAGGTGACCGGAGGACCTGATGCCCAGTCTGCGCCGCTCATAGCGCGCGTGGAGGACCGAGAGGTGATCGATCTCGCCTCTCCCGAGAAGGGGAGGATCGCGGGACGCGCCTCGGACCCACACGCCCATCGGCTCGCCGGGGAGAGACGGGGCGGAGCGAATCGATCCCGATGAGGGCGGGTCCTCCTCCGCCGCAGCGTGACGTGAGGGAGGCGCCCAAGATACGAACGTCGCGCGACGTGGTCGCCGACGAGCCCGTCGTGGAAGACTCCGGAGTTCACGGGGGCTCTCGTGGGGCACCTGTCCGACCTCACCACCCGCCAGCGGTTATCCGCAGAGCCCGCCGTCGTTGAGGCGTCGGGGACGCAGGCCGCCTCGGCCGTGGTGACGCCCTCCGTAACGCGCCGACCGGGACCCGCGCCGACGTTGTCGGCCGGAGATGCCCCGGAGCTCGTTAGAGGCCGGGGCGAGGGCCGGCGCGCGTCGTTTTCGATGTGGTCGGCGGGGACGACGTCGCCTCGCCCTTTGTCGCCCCGCCGAGGTGCAACCACTTCCCACCGAGAGAGGGCCGTGCCTCCACCACCTCGTCGGGGTAAGGGCTCCATCAGCCCTCATTCTTCGCTTGGTTTTGAGCTCGTGGTATTAATTCGCTCTTTTGCAGGGACTTGAGGGACGCGGTGGTCGGCTTCAACCGCGTGGTGGAGGCCGGAACCGAGATCGAAGGTCTCCTAGGAAGGCTTGGCGTGGCTGGTCCCGAGCAAGCCGGGGACTCGGTCAAGTGTCCGCCCGCGCACCGTGAGCTCCGCGGTGGCGTTGATGACATCGCGAAGCACATCCGAGAGGTTCGAGATCATGCCACCGCCGAGGCCCGGGAGGGGGTTGCTGACGAGGTCCGTCAAGTGGAGGTGGCGGCGGTAAGGCGTGAGGAGGAGCTCGTCGCTCGGAGCCGCCATCAGCGCGAGCTCATGCAGAAGGAGCTCAACGACCTTCGCCGCGCCCTGGAGAACAAAGAGCTCGAACGCTCGGCGCTCGAGCGTCGAGCCATGGCGTTGGAGAGGGAGCGCGACGCCAAAGGGAAGGCGCTCCAGGACCATAAAGCCGAACTGGAAGGTGAGCATCACTTTCCAAATTCGTTGTCTTCCTTCTCTGCTTTTTAGCGCTTAGGCTGATAGGCGGGTATTTTAGTCTGCGACCGCGAGGCCGCTGATGGGTCGGTCTTGTTCCACGCTTCGGAGGCGGAGATAATTCGGCTCGATGCCGAGAATCTTGCCTTATGGGAGGAGCGGGAAGAGCTTTATCAAGCGTTGGCATGTAAGGAGCTCCTCCTTTTCCCCGCTTTTGAGTCTCATGATTTTGATTTATCTGTTTCTTTGCAGTGAGAAGAAGAAGTCGGGCGGGTTGGCTCGGGAGCTCGAGGAGAGGGATCACCGGCCGCCGCTAAGTCCTCGTTGACGCATACCCGACCACGCCGACCGAAAGGAGAAGGATCTCCAAAGCCGGCGGACGCGTGAGCTCGTGGTCGTGCGGGGATGGGCTTCGCGAGAAGACCGACGAGCCGCGGACCAAGGAGGCCGAGGCCTCGGCCCTCCTTGGGCGGGTGACGGGCGAAGAGTGCGGCGCAGAGGGCGTAACGCGTGCTCACACCAACCTCGTCCTCGGCGCCGAGGGTGTTTGTGATACCCTTGGGGTCGAGGAGGTGGAGGGCCCGGGTAGCGAGTGCTCCACGCTCTGGCGTGGTGAGGGAGAATGCCCGCCGTGTGTCGTCCACAAGGCATCAAGCCATGGTCCTTGCTCACTATCCCGAGATGCGGACCTCGACCAAGATAGTGGGCAAGGGCTAGCCCGAGCCCGCCCGATGGCGTTGAGCCGACGACGTCGTTGCCACCGCGGAGGCCCGTTCACCAAGGCGCCGCGGAAGCTCTTCCGGCTCACCGTTGAGGAGCTCGAGGTGTTCGAGCCTACCGCTGGCGAGGCGGAGGTGGAGACAGATTCGTCCGACGACGAAGAGTGAGCTGTAAGAGTAGTTAGCTTGAGGCGCTGCCTCTTTGTTATGAACCGAAGTCCCCGAGC
Organism: Hyparrhenia diplandra; assembly: GCA_015847255.1. Classification (NCBI taxonomy): domain Eukaryota; kingdom Viridiplantae; phylum Streptophyta; class Magnoliopsida; order Poales; family Poaceae; genus Hyparrhenia; species Hyparrhenia diplandra. The sequence continues at coordinate 69,524 of JADLZK010002158.1, read as the reverse complement.
TTGGGGCAAGATGTAAAAATAACAAGTTATTTTAAGTTCCCATCTAAGTTATGAACCACTCATTTCGTCTTTCCTGTGATTGTGCTTCCGACTAGTTCGTAGTTTTCTGAGTTTGCATCTTATCGATTAAGGCAACGGGCCCTTTACTCGTTGGCCGCGGGGGCGCTAGAGCTCGTTGGGCAAGCGCGTTGGACCTCGCCGAGGATGCTACTCGGAACCCTTTTAACTAGCCGGACTCGACGCTTATTGGAAAGGTAGGTAACGAGTGCGAGGTCGAGCTGATCGAGCTCTTCCCTGAGTGTTCGTGTTGTTTTCGAAAAAAGAGTTCGTAAAAAAGGCGGGGTGTGCTCCCCGTCCCCTGTAGCCCCCGAGCAAGGGCAGGCCTTGCCGGAGGTAAAGGGCAGCCTTTGCTCAAGAGCCGTGAAAAAGGGATCGAATGCTTGCACAACTTTCGCATCGAGGTGTGTCATTATTATTCGAGTTCGTACAAAAGTGATATTACAAAATGCATCTAAGGGTAGAAGCGACGTAGCTGTTCGATGTTCCAAGAGTTGGCGAGCTCACGACCACGGGAGTCCTGGATCTTGTATGAACCTGGGCGGAGGACTCGGGCGATGGTGAACGGTCCTTCCTAGGGGGCCGAGAGCTTGTGCTTCTCCTTCGTGCTCTGTACTCGCCGCAGGACTTGGTCACCGACTTTGAAGGCCCGCCCTCGGATGTGGCGGTCATGGTAGCGGCGCATCGATTGCTGGTACTTGGCCGAATGCGCGATGGCGACCTCACGAGCCTCTTCGAGCTGGTCTGCGGCGTCTTCGAGTGAGGTCTGGTTGCCGGCGTCGTTGTACGCTTGAATTCACGGCGCACCGTAGTCGAGGTCGGTGGGGAGCACGGCTTCAGAGCCGAAGACGAGGAAGAAGGGGGTCCGTCTCGTGGCTCTGCTTGGAGTAGTCTTGAGGCTCCATATGACTGCGGGGAGCTCGACGAGCCATCGTCCTCCGAATTTCTCCAGCCTTTTGAAGATTCATGGCTTTAGTCCCTGCAAAATTAAGCCGTTGGCACGCTCGACCTGCCCATTCGTCTTTGGATGGCTGACCGCCCACCCACTGGATGTTTGTAGTCATCACACCGGGCGAGGAAAAATCTGCCCGGTGAAGTTGGTGCCGTTGTCGGTGATGGTCGAGTTTGGTACGCCGAAACGGTGGATGATACCGTCGAAGAACTTGACCGTTTCCTGCGACCTTGTGCGTGAGATGGGCATCACTTCAATCCACTTGGTGAACTTGTCGATGGCGACGAGGAGGTGGGTGAAGCTCCCGGCGCGACCTCGTGAATGGTCCGACCATATCGAGCCCCCCGCACCGCGAAGGCCAGGTGATGGGGATCGCTTGGGAGAGCCTCGCCCGGGAGGTGCGTTTGCTTGGCGAAGAACCGCATCCCTCGCACGGGCGTGCGATCGATTGGCATCGGCGATGGCGGTCGGCCAGTAGAAACCCTGGCGGAACGCCTTGCCTACCAGAGCTCGTGGAGCCGCGTGATGCCCACATTCCGCCGGCGTGGATCTCTCCGATGAGCTCGTGCCCCTCCTCAAAGGTGATGCAGCGTTGGAGCACCCCTGACGCGCCTTCAGAGAGCTCGCGCGCTCGATGACGACGTAGGATTTGGCTCGACGGGCGATGCGCCTAGCTTCTTCTTTCTCCGTGGGGAGCTTGCCGCCCCGCAGCCCATGCCAGGATGGGAAGCCGCCAATCGGGTCTTGGGGACTTACGGCCCGAGGCGGCGAGGACCCGGATCCGACGAGGTTGACCTCCCCGCGTCGACCTCCATCGGCGAGCTCGAGCTCGAGCTCGAGAGGTCCCCGCCTTGGTGGGCGCGAGGGACAAACGCAGCGTGCCCGACGGGTCCAGGCGTGGGTTTGAGCCTTCCCCCTCGAGCCGATGGAGGGTATGTACCGGTCATGCGCAAAGACGCCGGGCGGGACTTGAAGTCGATCGAGGCGAAGCTTGGCGAACGTCGGCGTCGCCATTGTACCGGCGACGGATGTGCTTGAACTCCAGCCCGTCGAAGCGTTCTTCAAGCTCGCGCACTTTTGCGGAGTACGCCACCATCCTCAGCCGACGCAGCTTAGCTTCCTTTGTGGCTTGGTCGACCACGAGCTTGGAATCTCCCCGATCTCGAGGGCGCTGATGCCGAAGCTCGACGGCGAGCGCGCATGCCGCTCACCAAAAAGCCGTGACTCGATGTTGTTGGAGGCGGTGAAGTGAAGGCGGATCGAGTACCTCATGTGCACGCGTTGCGCTGGTGATATGAAGACCGTCCCCGCCCGCGCCGTACTTCTTCACCGAGCCGTCGGCGCGAGCGGCCCAAAGACGACGCCGCCGGTCTTGGCGGCAGTTGGGTCTCCGTCCACTCGGCCACGAAGTCGGGGAGGACCTGAGACTTGATGGCGTCCCTTGGGGCATATGAAATGTCTGATCCCATGAGCTCGATTCCCCACTTGGCGATGCGCCCCGTAGCCTCGGGGCTACGGATGATCTCGCCGAGTGGGAATTTGGAGACGACGGTGATTGGGTGAGCGTCGAAGTAGTGTCGTAGCTTGCGGCGCGTGATAAGGAGCGCATAGGCGAGCTTTTGGAGCTGAGGATACCGCATCTTCGTGTCGGAGAGGACTTCGCTGACGAAGTAAACCGGTCGTTGCACCCGGAGTGCGTGGCCCTCTTCCTCTCTTTCCACTACGAGCACCGTGCTCACCACCTGCGAAGTGGCCGCGATGTACAGCAGCATTGGTTCGTCCGGCTTGGGCGGAGGAGGATGGGTGGGTTTTGCCAAGAGCTCTTTCGTGAGAATCGAGCGCGGATTGGGCCTCGCTGGGTCCAGCGGCGCCTCGACTTCTTCAGAGCTTGTACAGCGAGAGGCTTCGTTCGCCTAGCCGAGCGATGAATCGCTAAGGTGGCCAAAACACCCGTAGCCGCCGTGCGCTCTTGACGTGTTCTTGATAGGGCCCATGTTGCGGATGGCCTCGATCTTCGGGGGTTGGCCGATGCCGCGCTCGGATATGATGAAGCCGAGGAGCTTTCCCCGAGGGACTCCGAACACGCACTTCTCGGGATTGAGCTTTACCCCAAACTCGCGAAGCTTACCGAAGACTTCTTTGAGGTCGGGGATGAGCTCTCCCGCGGCGCTTCGTCTTGACTACGATGTCATCGACGTATGCCTCCACGCGCTTCGAAAGCTCTTTGAAGACTTTCGCATACACCTCTCAAAAGTGGCGCCGGCGTTCTTTAGCCCGAAGGGCATGGTTACATAGCATAACGCGCCGCGGGGAGTGATGAAGGAGGTGGCGAGCTGATCGAGCTCGTTCATCGCGATTTGATGATAGCCGGAGTATGCGTCGAGAAAACAGAGTGTCTCGCACCCGGAGGTGGAGTCAACGATTTGGTCGATGCGCGGCAAAGGAAACGGATCCTTTGGGCATGCCTTGTTGAGACTCGTATAATCAACACACATTCTCCATTTCCCATTTTTCTTCTTAACTAGTACAGGGTTGGCTATCCACTTTCGGGATGATACACCTCCTTAACAAAGCCCGCCGCTAAGAGCTTATCTATTTCCCTCGGCGACAGCCGCCGCCGCCGTCGGCGAAACGCCGGGAGCCAGCGCTTCACCGGCCGAGCCGGGCTTGATGTTTAAGGAGTGCTCGGCGACTTCCCTCGGTATGCCGGGCATGTCCGAGGGTCTCCACGCGAATACGTCGAGGTTCGCGCGGAGGAAGTCGACGAGCTCGCTTTCCTATTTAGGAGAGAGCTCGGCACCGACGCGAACGGTGCGCCCCTCCTCGTCGACCTTCACCGCCTTAGCGTCCTCGTCCGGCTGGAAGGATCCCGCCGCCTTCTCGAGCTCGACGGAGGAGCTCGCCGCCTTGCCGGACATGCTCGCGGCCTTCTTCGCCCGGCGGGCGAGTCCTCAGGCCAGCGCACCCACGCCAAAGATCTCGGGATGAGCTTCCGACTTCGATGAGGGCGTTGGCGTGCGCATACGGCCTCCTTGTCGCAGCTTGAAGGCGCGCCGAAGGTGGAGTTGACGGTGATCACGCCCTTCGGTCCGGGGATCTTGAGCTTGAGGTACGTGTAGTTGGGGACGGCCATGAACTTCGCGTAGCACGGCCGCCCCAGCAAGGCATGGTAAGCGCTCTTGTACGGGAGCACCTCGAAGGTGAGCACTTCCTTGCGGAAGTTGTTCGGGTCGCCGAAGGTGACGGGGAGGTCGATCCGTCCGAGCAGGAACGCCTGCTTCCCAGGCACCACCCCATGGATGGGGTCCGTGGAAGGTCGGAGCCGAGCTCGCGTGATGCCGAGGGCCTCCATGGTGTCAATGTAGAGGAGGTTGAGGCCGCTGCCACCGTCCATCAGCACCTTGCCGAGGTGCTTCGTTCCGACGATGGGGTCGACGACGAGCGGAAACCGCCCGGGATGCGGCACGTGCACGGGATGGTCCTTCTTGTCGAAGGTGATCGGGGCTTCGGACCACTTGAGGTAGGACGGCGTCACGGGCTCGGTGAAGAGGACTCGCTGCCGCAGAGCTTCGGGCCGCTTGATTCGCACGCCGGTGGGCCGCCGACGACGTTGACCGGCTCCGTCCCCGAAGAAGACGCCCTTGTCGCCCGGTGGTCGTCGAACTCGCCCTCGCGGTGCTCGTGCCGCGCCTCTCCTCCCCCCCGCCCCGCCACAAACTTCCGTAGAGCCTCGCAGCCTCTCGAGCTTGTGTTTGACCGGGCCCCGTGGTTGGGACAGGAGGTCGAGCTCTTCTCGAAGAAGTCCTTGGGGGCGCCCGGCCGCGGCTCGGCGCCCGGCTTCTTCTTCGGCGACCGCGACGGTCGTCCCTCACCGCGCCGGCGCTTGTTCTTGTTCTTCTTCTTGGGCCGCGAGCTTGATCCTTCGCCGGCCTCATCGGCGGCCTTCTCCTTGCCCTTGCCGGTGGTGCCGTGGAGGACCGCGGAGATGGCCTCCCTCGCCCCAGGCGTGGTTCGTGGCGAGGTCGAGGAGGTCCTTCACCGTCTTGGGCTTGCGAAAGTGCCGAGCTCATGGATGAGCGTCTCACAAGTCGTGCCAAGGTGAAGGCGCGTGATGATCTCTCGCGTCGCTGGCGCCGGTGAGCTCGTTCTGCAGCTTGGAGAAGCGCCGGATGTAGTCGCCAAGAGGGCTCTCGTTCCTCCACCGCTGCGTACCGCGGAGGTCCCATGTGTTGCTCGACGCGAGTAGGTCCCCCCCGAAAGTTGCCAACGAAGACATCGCGGAGGTCGCGCCAAATTGTCGATCATACCGCGGGCAGATGCTCGAGCCAGGAGCGAGCCGTGTTGGCGAGGTACAGGGGAGGTTGCGGATGATGAAGAGCTCGTCGTCGGCTCCTCCCGCCCGCATGCGGGGCGATAGTCCTCGAGCCGCACACCGGGTTCGTCTCCGTTGTACTTCTAGACGGAGGTCGGGGCTCTAAGCGCCGGGGAACGGGCGCATCGTGGACTCGGGAGCCGAACACCCGGGGTCTTCTCCCATCGGGCGTGGGACTCCGTCCTCGTGCTCCGCCTGGAGCTCGAGTGTCGCGTGGCGGGGGGGCGCGCCCACCGCCTCCCGACCTCGGGGGTCGGACTACGGCTACGGTCCTCCCGACCGCCGCGCGCGGCCCCTCCTCTTGCCGTAGGATCCTCGGGCGGGGCGGTCGCCGTCGCGTCCCGCCATCGCGGGCGATCGCGAGGTTCCGCGCCGGGCGCTTCCTTCTCGCCGCCTTCGCGGCGTCGTGCGTCGAGGGTGTCCCGGCGTCGCGGTTCTCTCCCACACGGCGGCGAGCGTGGACGCGTGGGGACTCCTCCCCGGTTTGGCCTCCCCTCGGTTGGAGGAGGCCTCGTGCTCCTCCCGTAGGCGTCGGTGCGACCGAGCTCTCCACTTGTTGCTCCACGGCCCTCTCGATGAGGGAGCGCAGCCGCCGGTGGAGCCGTCAAAGCTCCGGGCGCCTCGGGCCTGGGAGCTCATGGAGGAGCCTCCAAGGCCGCAAGGTTCCTGCGCCGCCGTCCAAGACCCGGGAAGTCGCTGGCTTCGCCGATGCAGCTGCCGCGCCTCTCGTCCCTCTGCTTGCACTCGCCGGCCGTCCTCCCCGCCTCCTCGAGGAGGGCGTCGTGCTCTTGCGCGATCTCGCGCCGGCCTCTTCGAGCTCGTCCGAGGTGCTCTTGATCCGCTTGGGTGGAGCGCCGCTTGAGCGAGCCGTCCCAGCGAGCACGCCGTGGTGTGCCGGGAGGACTCGCCCTCGCTGCGGGTAGGCTAGCGCCACGGCGCCATCCGGCTCCCGGCACATGTAGCACCGGCGTGTGGGGGACCCCCCCTGAGGGCTTAAGCCGCCCAGCCGCGGTCCTCGAGACCGGTCGCTCCCTCCAGCTCGGTGCCATGCCGCCCCGGTAAGAAGAGCCGCCCCCGCGGTGCGTCCCGTCGTAGGCCGCGAGGAACTCGTCGGGGAGAGCGGCTCGCCCGGGCGCATCGTGGGACGACGGCGTTGGCGGGTGGAGAAGGTGACGTCGCGGAAGAGCTCCCGAGTCGGCTCGGGCGGGGATGTGCGGGAGCAGTCCGCAATGGCGATGAAGAAGTGGTCGGCCGCCACCCGTATGGGGCCCGCCACCGAAGTAGGATCCCGGCCGAGCGCACCAAAGACGGGCGTCGGCAGCGCCGTGGACGAGGCGGGCGTCATCTCGTCCCGCACCATCCGAGGAAAGGTGGCTCCGACTAGGGGAGCCCCTCGAGCCGGTGTCGGGCGGTCCAGTGGTCCCGGCGCATCGCGCGACGGGACGAACGGTGGTGAAGGGAGCCATCGAAGTGGTGAACGCCACACTAGCGCCGCCCCTACCGGGCGCGCCAACAACTATCGCGGGTCATATACCACGGTCACAAGAACCAATTAGCTAATGTGTGCAACGATGGCCTAGCTCAAGGATAATGACACGGTGGTTTATACCGGTTCGGGCTACCGAAAGCACCCTAGTCCAAAGTGTGTGACACTATCGAGCTCAAAGTGCTCGTGATCGGGCGAATACAAGTCGCCGAGAGAGGGAGATGAGCTCACGGGTGTAACACCCCCGGTGTTATTTTCACTAAAACCCGACATGTCATCATGATCATTGCAAAGCATCCATGATTAGGCCACCATGTGTTGCATTGAACTAAAATAAGTTTATTTTATGCTTGGTTGCAATGTCGGTCGAGAAAGACGCGAGAGAAATCAGATTCCTAAACCGTCCCCCTTGCCGGAAACCCTAATTCCAAACCCTAGTTTGTTCCCTTTTATTTTATTCAAAATTTATCAAGATTTTGGGTATGGTCATTAAAGCACTTTTGTAGAGTTTTCAAAACTGAACAAAGTTGGTATTTTGATTTTTCAAAGTTTAGTTCAAAATTTTAAAGCAATTTTGAATTTCATTCAAACCCTAATTGCCCCTTTTTCTATAATTCAAAATTTATGCAAAATTTGAGAAAACTTTTAAAAACTAGTTTGTAGATCTTGTTGAGAGGAACAAAAGTCATGTATAAAAGTTTTTCAAGTTGTTATATGATTTTAAAAGTAATTTTGAATTCAAATTTCAAATTTTGAAGCTGCTTTTCAAAAAAGTCATATTTCTAGGCAGATTTTGAAAATGGTCCAATTGTGAAAATTGTAGATCTTGAAAAATTAAGGGGGTTACTTTTTGGAAATTTTTGAGTTTAGTTCAAAATTTGGGAGTAATTTGAAAAGTTTGAAGCTAGGGTTTGTTTTGGGGGATGAACAAAGAACCCGGCCACTCCTCTATTGCCACCGCCGTTGAGGGTCGCGCCGCCGTCCACCGTCGTCCTCCTTCGCGAAGCTGACCGGCCGAGGACCTTCGCGACGTCGCTGTCCACTGTCTAACTCTCCCATGCCTATAAATAGGCCGTCAACGTCGTCGTTTTCCTCTTTTTTGAAACCGCCGCCGGAACCACCGTCACCCGCCCGCCGCCGTTCATCGCCCGTCGGACCATCCCTCACCTAGCCAGCTTGCCGGCAGCACCGTAACTCGCCCACGCTCCCTTTGAGCCTAGACCGACAGACCTCTCATCGCCGGGTCGCCCTCGCCCGTTTCTCCTCGCGGCGGCCGGATCGCCGCCACGCCGACCTTGCCGCTCGCCGGCCGATTCCGGTGAGCAACTTACCCAACCAGCTAGTCTTTTTGAGTCGCCGGACGCCGTGGGTCGCGAAACGGCTCGTTGGTTTTCCCAAGAAGCCCCCGACGTCGAACGCCCGTCGCCGACGCCACCGCATTGATGCCGGCCGCCGACGACAACCCCTCTCCGGCCTCACTCCGCCCGACCAAGCCCCGCCCTAGAACCGCGGTGAGCCCCCGCCACGTTTTTGAAGTTAGTTTTCCGCGCCGGCCGCTGCCGGCGCCGAACACGGCCGCCGCCGCGGTGAAAACGGGCGCGCGCACCGTCGCCGGTGAGCATGCGCTCGCACGCGGAACGTTGTCGCCGTACACCGCCACACTAGCCGGCCAACACCGTTCCACTAAGGGCCGGTCCGTTACTGTTCCTTTGTGGTCCGTGAACGATGGCGGGCTGCACGATAACAGGCCGAATTCAGCCCAAAACCCATTTTTCATTTATCAAATGTTTTATTTAATTTCTTTATTTGAATAGTGTCGATTTTCTAAATTTTGTATAAATTCAAATACTAGCTCAAAAATTCTCAAAATTTTTGTGTAGCCTTCCCATGGGTATGTCTATCCATGAAAAATTTGAAACTTGAATTTTGAATACTTTTGGCATGATTTAAAAATACAAAATTTAATTGAAAAATGCATCTTCCTTGATTTTTATTAATTATTTTATTTATCCAAAAATCATGAAAATTGTTTTGGTACTGTTTTATGACCTGATCTACTTGTACAAAATTTTTTGAGCTTGTTTTTGAGAAAGTTAAAAAAAAATTATTATTTCATGCCCTATTATTTCATGTGTAAAAACAAATGATTTTATGATTTCCAACTTAGGGTTTTGGGTGAATTTTGGATTGTTTTGTGAACCCTAAACCATGCCTTTATCAAGTGGTCCTTGAGAACTCCTTAGGCAATGGTGATGATATCTCGTAGAGTAATTCAACAAGTTGGTTTTGTTGGATTGCAAATTTATCGAGAAGGAAAGTTGTACTCACGCGTTTATCTTTACATGCACTCTCGCACCTCATGTTTATATGCATGGCATCATATTAAGCATACATTATTCTTTTCGTATAGTGAACGAAGGAGATCGTGAAGTTGTTGATCGGGCCTCGGAAGAAGGCTATCTTGTTGATTCGAGTTCAATATCGAGATCCGTCGTCCGAAGTCGAGCTACTTCACCGATCAAGGCAAGCCCCGGTTCATTTAAACCTTCCTTGTGTTTTTACAAAGCTTTATATCACCTTTGCTTTATGCTTTGCATTAGGTGATAGGAGTTGAGTGACAACCCTAATTGATGCATTACCATTCCTTGATTATTTCAATATCTACCTTGATAAACCTGCTTTTGCTAAAATACTAGAACGCTTAGCCTTGGCTTTATTAGTTAGACTTTTGAGTCAAAATGTGATGAGTCTCTTATGATAGCCCGGCGGCATTTGATGAGAAAGGATGCTATATGAGAAAACCATACTGGGATATGGTGTTGAAATTGAGACCGGTCGGGTAATTTGCATTGAGAATGGAGTCTCGAAGTAGTATTTCCGGCTTGTCGATTAAGGACTGAAATGTGTAGGCCCGTGGTAACCGAGACTATGGAACGCAATCTGCGCCCGAGGTCGCTGGACTAATGGCACGTCTGTCATGGGTGTCATCCCATCACGGTCGACCCTAGTTCTCGGGCGCATACTCCGTAAGCCCGATCTTGGGGTGTCAAATCGAAAACGTACAACCGCAAAGACCGGGAGTGGAGAGATGGCGGAGTACGTGTTACCCTCGTGGGTTAAAGTCCCTGGATTGGAGGTGTACGGTATTCTCGGGTGGCGTGGGGACGCCGGTTCTCGCTTTTGAGTATCCAAGAAAGGGTTGATATATGCAAGCTTAAGTGCTACATATGTCGTGTGGAAAGAACTCCCACTGGGTTAATCGATTTAAATCGCCGTGCTTCTGGATATGGAGACTTCGGTTTCCCGACTTATATCATAGTTTAATTATGGAACAGAAGAGAAGGAATAAGTCTTTGGAACTTCTACAAGTGTTTGTTATAGTACAAGATCACCTAGAATAGGTGAGATACTAAATTGAGATTAAAACATTGAAAGTAAGGACTCACTATTAGTAAGCTTTTTACGCAAAAAAGAGTCCTTGATCCTTGCTAAAGCCTTACCTTGATTCCTATTACACCAACATTCCCGAGTCTTCTCCTATTTTCTTTAGTCGGGTAAGACTTGTTGAGTACTCCCGTACTCGGGGTTTGTTGACCCATGTTGCGATCCGGGAGTCATGTTTGCACCGAACGTCTTTGCATGACGTTCTTCGGGAAGAAAGTGATGATGAGTGAGAGGTGAGACCCGTGGGTGGTCTAGTAGTATCTTTTGTGTAATAAACTCTCCGCTACTCCTACTTTTATTTTTGTGAAACTTGTTTCAAATAAATGGTTGTAAAAGTATTGTAATATAAATCTTCCTATTTGTTTTACTCGATTATGTTTGAAAAGTGTTGTAATACTGCAATGACCTTGTAACGGATCCCGGTTGGAATAGTTAATAGTGCTTTTCAGGGTTATAGGTGAACATATGTGACTATTAAAGGTTGTTGAACCGATAATTAGTACATGTGGGCCCCTGTAATTTGGAAGGTTACATTACACCGGGTCTCTCGTGTGATGAGTGGGATCGAGCGTGTGTGTGTGTGTGTGCTTTACTGTGTGCAAGAGAGCTTGCCCTCCCCTTGTGACCGAACCCTCCCTTTTATAGCCGTAAGGGGAGCTCACAGGGGGTCGCCGAGCGGAGGGACTTAGAGGTAGAAGAAATACAAGCCGAGGGGTGAGGAGGAAGAGTTCCCCTGCAGGTGTCGGGCACGCCCGGGGCTGTCCGGCTGGCGTGCGCCGATTCCGGTACACCAGCGGTGGCCGTGGGGTGGAATAGGGGCGGTCCGTATCCCGACACACGAATGCGTATGGGCGACGAGCTCGGAGCTCGTCTGATTCGGTGTCGAAGGGGACAACGAGCTCGTCCCGCCGCCGCCGGCGCTTCCTGCGTCGTATCCGCCCGGCCGCACGCGCCGGCGCCCGCGGGTGAGATCATGGGGCGCCGCGCCTTAAATGCTTGTACTTGGGGTCGCAAAGCGTGTGGCCGGGAGAGCTCGGCGTGAGCTCGACTCCCGAGGCCGAGGTCATTCTTGTCGTAGTGGTTGTCCCTTGCGCTTGTTGTCCGGTGGCGTGGTCCGACATTGACCGCGCGCGCTGCCGTCGATGATCTCGCAGCTGACGAAAGATCGTGGGTTCTTGGCGCGGCCGTGGTAGCCGTGATGCCGGATCCTAATCATCGCGTCCCGGATCCTCCCGATCGTCTTTGGGTTTGGCGCCCGGAGCTCGTCCGAGACGGAAAGGAGCTCGCCGTCCGGACGGAGCTCGTCACCTCCCCTCGCGCTCCCCTAGGGAGCTCGTTCGAAACGAGAACATTTCCCGGGGCGAGCTCGAACTCTTCCCGGGGTCTTATTGTCCGACGAGTTCGCGTTCGAGGCGGGAATGTCCCCGTCGGGCCTCGGCTTTTATCGTGGGTGACGAGCATTCCCTTTAATGCTTTGTTATGGTCGGGTTTGAACGATTGACCTAGTCCAGAATATCTGTGTCCCACATGATTCAATGGGATAGACATTTGCAAAGAATGTCAACCCCAAGCCAAGGATCCCGCCAAGGCCTATCCGGAGGAGGTGGACTACAAAGAGTTAACGCAGCTATAAGTCACCTACGTTAGTTACCACACTCCTGAAGGTAGGGTGCATCCACAAGTAACCTTGGTCTAAGCACCACGCCTAAACCTACAGCTACTCCTCTAATCTATAGCGTCCTACCAGTTAAAGTACTCAAAGAGTTATGAACAATAAGAACAATACTAACACTTAAGATAACACGATTACTTACTCAAACAAGAAGTCGATCCGCCATGAAGTCTTAGAACCAAGCTCCAATGGAACTTGATCCCGAGGTACAAGATGTAGAGGAGTCACCGACATGCCCTGGTGCTTCCTCCAAAGAAGCTCATCCCTTCACCCTCGCTCTAGATCTCTAATAACAAATCTAGCTCGGCTACTCTCGCAGGGAGCCATTGATCTAGATCTCTCAACTTGACTCTTGCTCCTCAACTCAACTCTAGGGCTTCTAGTTCTACATGATGTTCTAGTTCTAGTTCTAGAACTAGAGAGGAGAGGTTAGGTCTCGGCTTTGTCGAATGGTGAGTTGAATGAATTGAATGAATTAGGGTTTCACCCTCGAGGCGGGGGTCTCCTTATATAGCCCTAGGCGTGCACGACAGCCCTTAGATCAAACCGACCTTGAAACACGGCCTAGATTGCTCCTCAATGGCGGTGACAACCGACCTACGAAAACAGCCCCGAGTGGGCCCCACGTGCCCGAGGCGGCCGCGGTCATGGGCCAGGGCGGCCGCGGGCCCACCTTGGGATTTGGGCCCAAACCACCACGGTTGCGTAGATCTCTTCGATAGCTTTCCAAAGAGGGGTAGTTTGCTTTGGAAACGGAGTTCGGATGAGAAAGTTATGGCCGTTTTAGTGAACTCGCTCTGCTTGCAGTGATATCTTTTGATTACGGACTCAAATATAGCAAACAATATATCCGTTTTCGATCATCTCGATGAGCTCTTTACAATGGTGCTATCTTGGAATATGTTTAGAACATCTTTATGCTTCGTATGCCTTGCAAACTCTAGGCTTTTCCTGTTTAATCCCTGAAAATATATAAATCACCAAAACTCATGGAATTATGTCAATAAAGCCCCTATACTATGTTAATATTCATTTTAAGCCCTTATTTCAGTTTTAAAAACCTCTATATTTTATGCTATAACAAGAGTCAACAACCACTCGATCCTAACACATCGCAAAGTTAGATCGCACAAGTGGCACTAGATGACCGATATGCAAACAAGTTTGCCCCTCTTGATAGTACGGCCATCTATCCTAAACCCGATCATAAACTTCTCTAAGCTCCTCATGACCGGCAAAATGAAATTCCCTATAGGTTATACCTTTGCCTTGCGCATTTCCATTCCGCTCCATCTTCCAAGTGCCGATGCAACACATGCACCAACACGATCAAGAATGATATGATCCACTTCATATCATCACATGACCTTCATGGTCCATCGATCTTGACCTCACTTGCTCTTCATCTTTGTTGCCTCGATCCGTCGGGCGTTAAGTCTTGCCCAAGCTTCACCGCCTCGCAGTCCATCACTTCACTGCCTTGACTTGTCATTCACACTTGCAACCAGTCCATGAAGCCAAGCCTTGTCTTGATCTTCACCACCTCGGTCACATGACTCTATGTCATGTCTCATATGCAATAAGCTCCTTCATTGCATCATCACATGTGAACTAATCTCCTGTGTATTATCTCAATCACACATTATTAGTTCACCTAATGTTGACACTCAATTACCAAAAACCACAAGGGACCTTTCACCCCTTAAGTGGTTTCGGTAATTAATGACAACGTAAGATTATTGTGACTAACGTGTGTTTTGCAAAAATAGATTGAGTTAGGTCACAATAATGGTTCGCATGCCCTCTGTCGATGGAAATCGTTTCGGTTTTCAGAGGATGGACGACAAGGTTAAAGACGGTTAAATCCGATTATTGATGGAGTTGGGTGACATCGGATTAGTCGATAGGACTTTGTTTTTCTTTGGCCGTACTATTAAGGGGGGTGCGGATGGGTACCTTGACCTAGGTAAGTCTAATGAGTTTAGTGTGGTGCACACTTGTCAAACTTAGCGCTAGGTAGCTACAAAATGTTGGCAAAAGTGTTAGGTTTTGAAGTCATTCACAAAGGAGTTTGAATTGGATTTGAATGAACTTTAAAACGTAGCATCAGACGCTGAATGGAAGGGCGTCGAACGCTGGCACAACGTCCGGCGCGTGCTGGCTCGCGGGAAATTGAAGACCGTGCGCCGGACGCTAGCAACTGGCGCGTCCGGCGCGCCTCGGACGCTTTATAGAAAGCCCTACAGGAGAAGCTAGCGTCGGACGCTCTGGCGTGCTGCCGTAGGATGCATCCGTAGCGTGTCGACTTCGGCAAAATTTGAATCTCACAACGTCGGACGCGTCGGCGGTTGGAGTTCCAAATCCGGCGCATTCGACGAAGCGAGTTTGGAGGAGAATGGTTGGATTTTGGCCCTTGGCTATAAATACAATGTTATTCCTCCTTGCTCTTTCTTTGCCCATTGTTTCACCAAGAAGGAACCCATTGAGAGCAAGGGAGAGCAAGAGCCTAGTGAAGCTTGAGAGATTTGATAATCCAAGGCTAAGGACTTCGTTAGTGTTAGGGAGTAAACAAGTGTGCATCCACTCTTCTCATTAGGCTCGAGAGGTCAAGTGAGAGTTCGTGCTTGTTTCTCTTTGGTGATCGCCATCACCTAGACGGCTTGATGGAGGTTCATGGCTTGAAGATCATCCGGTGGAGCTTGTGGATGACTCAAGAGAGCTTGTGAGCGGTTGTGGGCGATTCACCGCGACTGAGTGTCGAAGAATCAGCCCGTAGAGAGCACTTAGTTCTTGTGAGGACTAAGGGGGAGCGATACTCTTGCGAGAGTGCTACAATGAGGACTAGTGGGGAGTGGCGAATCTCCGATACCTCGGCAAAAAACATCGCCGCGTTCTTCTTCCTCTCTTTTACTTTGAGCATTTACATTCTCGCAATTCAATTCATGTCTTTACATTCCTAGTATTGCCATGCTAGAGTAGGAATTGGAACCTAGGGTGCAAAACTTTGTGCGTTAGTTGTTAGAAACACACTTAGGCATAAGTGGATGAATATGGGCTAGTAGGTTGTTTATTTGCGATAAAATTTTAGATTAGCCCAATTCACCCCCCCCCTCCCTCTTGGGCATCTTGATCCTTCCAATAAGCCTCAGCCACTCTCACACCATTCTCCCTATGGATTCGATATTTAAAACCCTCTCCCCGAGTGAAGTGCTACATCGGTATCCATGTGCTTGCGGATTATTCATCTATCAATATTTCTGTAGGCATAACTTTTGCCAACAACGGTCTTTGAGGGCGGACAAAATTCTCATGCTTGATGCCCTCAAGATGGAGTTATGTGTTATCAACTATGCTCGTCATGTGGACGATGACTTTCTCGGCGTGCATTGCATTCGATAGAAAAGGAATCCTTCGGATGCTCATTGTTGGTGAATACTTGGGGAATGGAGAATTTCGCTTTCTCGCATCGCAAAAACAAAGTGACCATGCATCTCCCAATGAACGCCGCCAACATTGACCATTTATTGGCGACGTCAAAAACGGGCCGCGATAGGTCCAAGGAACCGACTATTATAGCTCTACTATAGTAGTGAATGAATCTACAACCATGACCTCCTATCTGACTTTTTAGCTGTCGTCAATGTACTATCCATTGCGATGAATATCTGGTGAAACAGTTAGTTTGACCGAGGCAAAATAAAATCTTTTATGATTGTGGAATTTTATTAACTTCTATCCACTGCAATGAATTTATACTGAAATGGCTAGTTTGACCGAGGCAAACAAAATCCTTATGATTGTGGAATTTCATTAACTTCCAAAATTGATTCAGAGAAATTACTATGAATGAGAGCAAAAATTGGAATGTTTGGTACAATATGATTTCACAGTACCATATTAGCTCACCTCATAGTAGGTGTGAATGAGAGCATCAAAAGGATATCTTGTAGCAGTAGGATTTCACCTAATTCCAAAAATATTTTTTAGCTATCGCATCAACCCATCTCTATAAAGCGGCAAGGTCGATTGTTTTCTACGTACAGAAACAAAATCAAAAGCTCCCTCCTCCCAAAGCACCAAGTGATTGCTTGATCTTAGTTGAAACAATATGCCTACACCACCGAAGATGTCTCCTCAAGAGAGAATTCATGCTCCGCGTCGGGAGTATGCGCTATGTACTCCGCGTCAGGCCATCGCCTCACGATTAATCCATGGCGGTCGCAATTTCTTATTCAATTGGGAAGGACTTCACGATGAGAATGCTTCTTGGATATATGTTGAAGAGCTTCGACGACTTTTCCCTTTATTTGATCTTAGGTTTGCGTTTGTTTATCGCCGCCGTGGTCGTGGACTTGGTGCATGAAACAAGGTTGACGACTACAATCTGCCAAACCAAGAGATTCATATAATCTTAGAATGTTATTTACATATTATCTTTAATTTTGTTATTCTAAAATTTTAGTTCCATATTATATGTAATTTTGTTTTTATCTTATATCTAGTCAACTTTTGTTATCCCTCTATAATAGAGGCTAGGAATCGTTTGTTTTGTCATCATTTGTGTGTGTTTTTTTTTCTCATGTGGAATTGCATTTTTTCTTGAAGCTACCTCAATAAGATTTAAAACTTTGTAGGTGGATTTTTCTCAATGCTATCAGTAACAAAGTGAGATTATAGGGACGGGTTGAAAGAGTGAGGGAGATTGATAGTTTGATTGTTGAAAATGTTTGTGTCAAAAGCTTGTAACTATGAATTTTCAACACTCGCCCGAATGCATATGTATGCTGATCTTTGAAAAAATTTAACCACTCATTCGAGCCATGATAGACAATGAATTTCTGTAAAAATAATTATATATATGTGTGAAAAAAAAAAAGTTATGAACCATGGAAGATAACCCTTTGTGGTAGTGCTACCGCGTAAAAATTTCTAGTTTGACTATGACTTGTAGGATTTCAATGCCCTCCTAAATTGTTCTATCGTGGTTAGTGTGAATGAAACTAGCAATCGGAATGTTTGTTACAATAGGGTTTGAAGCATAAAACAACTTTTGGACTGCATGAATTTCACCAACACTTCAAATAAATTATATCTATCATGTGAGACCACCTTTATAATAAAAAAAATCAACAATCCCTTCCTCTTGTATTTTGAGTGTCACTATATGGTATAAATTTGACCATCAAGTTCTCAAAAAGTGAAGATTAAACCATCATTCATGCATAGTTATGTTGTTACATAGTATGGTTCCACTTGTATTTGGAGAATAAGGGCTTTATTAAAGGAAAGTAAATAGAGCAAAATGGACCCATGGGGTAGGTTGCCTAAAGTACCACTAGTTCGATGCGGGTCCTAGCCTAACAACCATCAATCCAAGTTACATGGCTAAGAAACACACTTGGAAGTAATGTGGAGCATTGGTTCGATGTTGGTTGCATCCTAGTATACATGGGACCACCATACATGCAAGGTCATAGCTCAATCCATTGGTGAATTGCCTTGGATCAACTATCAACCTCCTTGGAGGATCACTATGAAGTGTTGGATGTGGTGGTGGTGCATCCCATGATTTGCCCAAATCCACGGGGGGTTTGCTTGAACCCACAATGTTAGTTTCATCGCCTCACACTACAAATGGGGTTGTTGGTGCATATTCTCTGAAAGTGAACAACATCAAGAAGGAACTTAAGCTCAACCTCTATTAGACTTTAGTTAGTATGATAGATTATACGGGAGTTAGCCAAAATTGAGTAGAACTAAATTTGGGTTCTCAAAGCGTCTTTGGAACTTAGGTATAACTCTTCTACCCTTTTCCTTACTTGAGTGTGTCATTGTTGTGCAAATACTTGTTATAGTTGTTTTGATATCTATTTAGACCTTTGTTGCATAACTATAACCTTGGCTAGTATAGTTGATCCTTCTTTTCTTAGGGTGTCCTCATTCATATCAAATGCTCTAATCTAACTTGTTGCACAGGATTAAGTAGAATCCAATAGTTTAAGCATGGAATTTGGGCTATGGGGTACTACTTCATCGAATTTCCCATGTCTTACATAAAAATAGTCCAAATACATGCGGGACTTGTTATTTGATAAAATATTCTTCTTAGATCCATTTCCTTTTTGTTGGTATAAATTAACTGCTCACAATAAAGATAGAAATATCTACAAGCGCACTGATAGAAATATCGTTGTAGCACTTCACCAAAAGATAAACTCCTGGTTTTAAAATATCGAACCCAAAGGAACAGTAAGTGAAGATAACTAGTGTTTACCCAATCCACTTCACAATCAAAAGTACTTAAGAAACTAGGTAGACTAGGAGAAAACTTCTGACTTTCTAATTCTAATCTCGATAAACCTTGACTTATTTATTCTATCGTGGACACTAATCCTTAATAAAGTAAGGCAAAATTACTTTACTAAGAACAGGTAAAGTCTACCATTCACCACTTGGCGGGAAGTGGGCTACAGAGGATTCAATAAAGCTATAAAGTCACCTTTATGATACTACCACTGATTCCAAGCCAAAAGGGGCATTCACAAATAACTCTAGTCTAAGCACCACGCCTACACTAGGAATAATCCCTATAATCTCGAGCAACTAAGATCAAAGTAGTCAAATATGAATTGCAAACTTGAAGAATAAAATAAACCAAAACTTACTTTAATTATGAAGTCGAACACCAGATAATCTCTGAATACACTCCTCTTCTCACGAAGAGAATGATCCCACAAAATACAAAAGAGAAGATCCGATAGGCCGGAACTCCTCCAAAACACTCCATACTAATCTCTCTATTTGTAATAAACTTGATTGCTAATCAAGATCCGTAGTAGCTAATAATCTAGAAGTATCTAGCTCTAATCATGAGGATCTTGACTTCTCTAACCCTAGACTCTGAAGACTGAACTCTGGATTCTAACTAATGAATTAGGGTTTCAGGGGGTACCCCACCCTTGCTTATATAGCCTCATAGGATGAATCTCACCCTTGGATCAAACTAACTTGATTGGAAGGCTCGGATCTACTCCAAAGGTCGGTTGTAGGAAGGTTCCAGAAGAAGGACACGTGGATCAACAGAGCAGGCCGCGTGGTCCCACACTTTGATAGGTGGACCCCGGCCTTTGCCAGCTGTCTTCTTTTGCCTTTTACACCTCTAAAAATTCTACTAATCGTCCTGGTTTGGTCATTTTCTTCGGTGTCTCTATTCTACCTCTTTTCCACCCTATTTTTAGTGTTTTACGGAGTTCTCCTGCAAAATATAGGATACACCAAAACTCATGGAAATTATTAGAAATAATAATATTTTACTCATATTCATCCCTTGATTTATAGAATTTTTATTGTATAAAAAGCACGTTATCTATCGTCAACACTTTTACTGTCGTCGTGGGAGCACAAGCTCTACATTAGCGTCTAGTTGGGTGAGCTCTGCTCTCATGGATGGTTTATGCGGGCAGGGTAAGCTAAAATATGTTGGACTATAGGTGGTTGCAACATGTGTGTGTTGAGAGGGGTCGAGGTTGATAAGGAGAGATTGTGAGCACGTGTTGGCATCAAAGGTGGCACACAGAATGAACTAAGTGCATGACTGTCAAGGTAGCTTTCTCCTAGGAGTACTAGGTGAATTTCCTACATGTAGCTGCGGGTATGCAAAAGTAAATTTAATCTAGCTAAAACGAATTTAAAAATATTTTCAATAATGAACTAAAGAAAAGACATCATCTTAATCTTGGATCTTCAACTTCAAAGAAAACATAGGTTACTAACTTGTGGAGGATAATTTTTTGGAACTTAATGTACAACACAAAAATTATCAGTTTGCAGTAAGAATAGATTTTAGAAAGTACTAACCTGCTAATGATCCAACATACCTTCGGTGTTTATCTTCTAGTAATATATGTAATGTCAAAAAAAAATCTAGACGCTGCGTTGCCGCGAATTTAAGGTTAGTTTTTAGTGATTATTTGATGATGAAAAGAAAGATATAAACATGTGAGTTGATCATTTGATGATGGAAAGAAAGATATAAGCATGTGAACTATTTAATGAGAATTTCTAACACAAAAACCTTAAGGTCTCAAGGATCAAGAAAGCAATACCCAGTGGATTCCCCACGCATTGCCACGAGAATTTAAGATTAGTTTTTTAGTGATCATTTGATGATGGAAAGAAAGATATAAACATGTGAGTTGATTATTTGATGATGGAAAGAAAGATATAAACATGTGAGTTATTTAATGAGAATTTTCAACATAAAACCTTAAGGTCTCAAGGATCAAGAAAGCAATACCCCATGCGTTGCCACAAAAATTGTTGATGGTTTGGAATAAAATTATTTATATAGACGGATAAATAATTATATAATATTAGTGGATGATGTGGCATAATGCTAGTGGATGATGTGTCTTGCTTGCATGTAGATTATAATTGCAAATGCTAGTTGACCATAAATGCGATTTGTTAGTGGAATGATGAGGTGGATAGCGTGCGTTGAGAGAATTAGCTAGTGGGGTGTTAGTGAAATGATGAGGTGGATAGCTTGCATGTTGAGAGAATTAGCTAGTGAGGTTTGTCTATATAGGTATAGTAGATTCCAAATATCCATTTTCACGAGGAATGGAGTGAGCTAACTAAGAATCAAGTTCGTGTTATGAGCACGTAGGGTGTTTATAATAGATATAATAGATTGGGTAGAGTATCTCTATGTTTATGATAACTTAGATAAGGCAAACACAAAAAAAAATATACTTGATTGCCAAAGCTCCTTGGTTCATGAAAAGTGGAAATTGATTTTGTTTCCTGGAGCTAGATTGTGTGGGTCTTTATGCATCGCTAGGGATAAAGGAAACACCTAGACTTCTCTTTGTATTTAGAAAACAATACCTTCTAAAAAAAGTTTGGTTGGGCTCCTCGAGAGGAGTGGGAGTAGGGAGGAGTCCTACCAAAGAGGCTCTTTGTGTAGCCACTCGTGCCCCTATGAACTCAAAAAAATAAACTTTTAGAGTATAGAACCAGACTAATAGAATTGGATTTCATCATTGTTTTGCTAGCTATTTCATTTTACATAATAGCTACGTTATGATTTTAGCTAGCAATGGCAAAGGTCATTGGTTGGGGGCTCCCACCCAGGGTTCAAATCTTGGGTGCGACACATTATCTTGGATTTGTTCTAGGATTTTTTCTAGCGCTGTGCATTAAGTGGTAGGTGACGTCCCCGTCGACAGCGAGGCGCCTGTGGTGACTTCGTGAAGTTGAACATTTGTCGGTTCAGTCCTTCGGAGGTGCTCATATGGGTAGGGTTTGCGTACGTTTGTTCATAGGGGTGAGTGTGCGTGCGTGTTGAGCGTCTATGTTGTACTGTGCAATCTAAAAAAAACTCTTACATTCCGTTTCTCACTTTTGAAGTCCACTAATGTAGACGAATTAGTCGTTGTCTATGTGACTATTGTACTCCCTTTGTTCCATTCCAAATTGTAAGTCATTTTAAGATTCTTAAAAGGTTAAAATATCTCATGTTTAACCAAAATTATTGAGAAAACTACAAAGATTTATCAAATAAATATATACAGCAAAGATATAAGTAATATAATAAAGAATCTAATGGTATTTAATTGGCATCATAATTTTTTTTTTTTTTTTTTGACGCATCACGCAGAGAGTTGTTGTTGACACCAAAAAATGACGTGGTCTAAGTCATGGTAAAATTCATCACGCAGAGAGTTGTTGTTGACACCAAAAAATGGCGTGGTCTAAGTCATGACAAAATTCGGGCGTAAGGCGACGGACCGTCCGGTCATTCTTCCATTCCGGTCGGGCGAAATCCAAATCCGGCGTCCCGGTCGGCAAAAGCGAGGACTCGATTTCGGGCTTACCGGAGTCGACGGACGCTAGCGGCCGGTCGCGTCGGTCGGACTCATGCGTCCGGTCGTGAGTTAGGTCGAAGAGTCCGGTCAATCAGGCGTTCTCGGTGCGTTTTCAGTGTTTACTGGAAATCGACCGGACGCTGCGACCGGTGCGTCTGGTCGGCCCGATTCCAGCGTCCGGTCAGCCCGACGTGTGCTGAGTCCGTACGAGATTCGAACCGATTGTTTCCTAATCGTGTTTAGGTCGGTTTCTGGTGATTGGAAACGTCCAAGGACAGTTTCCTAAAAAGATAAGACCACTCTCCTCTATATAATAAAGAGGTTCATGACCGATTTGATCCCATCTACGTCCAATCGACAATCAATCTACCCCCTGTCCCGTTTGTAGGTCATCTTCTTCCTTCAACCCTCTATCCTGCTGTTCGGCGGCGAGCTCCGCGTTCTTCGTCGACGTCCTAGGCGGCCTTGCTGGTCCTAGGGCACCCCTCGTGTGCGTCCTCCCGACGGGTCTTCCCGGAGGTGCGTTCGGAGGTCTTTCAACCGTCACTGAGCTCCATGTCGCCCCTACCGAACCCTAGACCGGTTAGGGCGGCCACGCTGCGGTGCTCGCTGCTCCAAGGTTGATCACAACCTTTGTGGGCGTCCAAGGCCCTCCCGGTGTGTTGGTGTGAAGCCCTAACTCCGCGTCAACAGTTGTAGATTTTACTAAAAACAAAAAGAAGCTCAAACTGAGAAGTACACGGAACCAACAACCATCCCGACCTCCCGAAGGATCAACAAAAAACACCAAACCAACATAGCTACCACAACTGAAAACAACTACCTATCGATAACACAAGAGCCGGTTGGAAAAAAAAAGCCTCAATACGTGCTGCACAATAGTCTCACCACTAAGGCACACTAGAGCAAATGCCAATCCAGCGCCAGCCGCTAGCCGCCCTCCTCTCCTTTACCGTATCTTTTTACAGGACCCGGTGCAGCTGTTTCGTCCGGTATCCGGTCCTGTAAGATGGATTTACACAGTGTCCGTAACATGTTGATGTACCCGGCTTTTATCCAGTACATCTCTTCTTTCGTCGCAAAGAGAGAGACGACAGCTACTTAATTTGCTCATTGCTGTTTACTGTAGAACAAGGGCAGCCGAACAGGCTGTAATTAAGCGATTCAGGTACTGATTTCCGTCATATAGAAACAGTAGATGTTGCTTCAAATAGAAAAAGTTGTTGTAGGAGTGGTAGCAACCACTTCACAGCCCAGCATGGACGAAAACACATGGATATCGATTCTGTTCCGACTCATCTCTTCTGCTCCAGAGTCCACAAGCATCGACCTTATTCTGTCATACTTATTATCGATTGAAGTTTATCCAGAAAAGCCCTGACACTCATACTTCTTTCATCTGCTGGAACTGGAAGAGTACCATCATCATCTCTCATCAACTGTAAGGAACGGGAATCCTATCTGGACCAGACTTGATGTCGTCCCGTAGCATTTCAGACAGGGCAAGACTAATTCTCCCAACCCTTCCTACATCATCAAGAAACAAGAAATCAATCCATATAGGTAGATCTGCGTAGCGTTGCATCATAAAACAACTGCATCAACCAATGCCAAACTGTAAGCAGATAATCAGAAACTGCGTGCAACATTACCGTCCCCAACTGGTTGACCGTCCCATTCGACGACCGGCAGCAACGGCAGCCCGCTCGCAAGAAACATCATCTCGGCGCACTGCCTGGCCTCACCGGCAGAAATCCTCGCGTCCCGGACACTCCTCACAAGGCCGGCTCCAACCAGCTGGGGCCCCAACGCGAGGATCCGCTTCGCCGTGCACCCGCTGAGGACCCTGTCGAACGCCGGCAGCACCAGGTCGCCGCCCGCGGTGACGAACGCGACGTTCATCGTCGGGCCCTCAGCGACGTACCCGTCCTCGTCGACCCAGACCGACGCGAACGCGCCTCGCTCTTCGGCTTCGGCCATGGCCAGTGCGTTCGGGAGGTAGTTGACGCTCTTTATGCCCGCGAAGAATGGATGCTTCATGGGCACGGTGGCCGTGATCGCCTTGACACCATCCTTGTGCCGAGAGCCGGTGGCGGTGGCGGCGACGACGACGATGGCGTAGAATGCGGACCCCGTGCAGCCCTTTGGCGACAGCAAGAAGTCCCCCCGGCCGGCACTCAGCCAGTACTTGATTGAGCCGTTCTTGCATCCTGAGGCTGCAGTCATCTGGAGCAGTATGTCGCGCAGCGTCTCGCGGGGAACGGTGGATCGATCTTTGTTTTGGATGCAGAAACGAGGAGCCGGTCCAGGTGAGAATCCAGTTCGTACAAGTAGCTGCTCAGAGTCACAGTAACCAAATGTCATTTTCAGACTTCAGACAGGATATCGTATCACTGTATATCATCAGAAGATTCAGAAGAGAGGACAGGACAGCCAACCCATCAGAAATGGTAGCAGTGTCGAAAACGCCATGTCCTCTGTGAACCATGTGATCGTCAATCGGGATCACCATCATCGATGGATCAAGTATGATGCCACCAACGACACTGGAGTACATTGCTGGGTAACCTTGTTTGGTGGATTCCCATTTCTCCTGTAGCTTTTGGAGAACCTGTATATACAGACATATTCAGAGTGATAAACTGAGGATGCAACATGATGTTTCAGTTCATAATTTCCTGTTTATTTATGAATTGCAGGCACCTCCCAAGAATCCGTATACACAGTAATTTCTAATCTAGCAGTACATGGCATGCCCAATCATGAGTAATAATCTTTGCGTGCATCGATTAACGGCAAAAAGTAAATTAATCCCCAGCTACTTGCGGCACATAATCTGTCACGAACGGTACGGAGGCAAACACAACAAAAACGAGAAGATATACTGACCTGGGTGCCTGACGCGTACACGGGTACCACGCGATCCTCCCCTGAAACCAAGGAAAACACAAATAGAGATGGCTAATTCACGCAGAATTCAGCAACCAATTCTCTTGACAAAAACCATACTCCCGAGATGCAAACCTTGCATCCTGTCGGCCGCGGAGGCAAGGAGACGGAGGGAGCGATAGGGATGCAGAGCACGAGTTAGACTTTGGTTTTGTAAGATCCCATCAGATATCAGAGTTAGAAATTCAGAATCCAAGGGGCGGCGGTGCTTGGATAAGGGAGAGCATAAACAAGTTGCAGAGTTCCGCCGCTGATCGCCATCTGGAGTTGACGCCGTTAGGTTTTGCTTTTTACTTCAAAATATGTTTTTGCCCATAGGGTTCTGCTGCAAACACAATAGTTGCAGAGTTTCTTTTTCGATGAAAGAAAAAGTTTCTGCGCAACTCTGCATAGTGTTAGTGAAGATCTAAATGGAAATAGGTCCGGTCGAGAGTTGGCTTGATCCATAAATAAACACAAGAGTTCAAGGCTAATGGACCACATGGATTTTTTTTCGACGAAAGAAGAATTATCTACTATACCTTACTTTTAGTATTACGCAGACGGCCAGGCACACATGCACACTCACTTTGGAGGGACCCAGTATATCAGTTGGTGAAATATTTTGGTTTCGGATATGCCAGGCACACATGCACACTCACTTCGGAGGGACCCAAATATTAGTTGGTGAAATATTTTGGTCTCCATTTCTCACTGCAAAGATTTTTTCGTTTGTATTTAATAATTATTGTTCCATCATGGACTAACTAGGCTCAAAAAGATTCTTCTTGCCCTTTACATCTAAACCGTGCAATTAATTCTTTTGTTTACCTACATTTAATGTCCTATACATGCGTCAAGAGATTCGATGTGACGGATAATGTAACACTTTTTGGGTTCCTTTTTTACAAACTAAACAAGCTCCTAGTGCCCGCTTCTCTCCAACATCATCAAGATCCCATAAGCCCAAATCACTCTCCCAGGCAACGCGTCCACGATTCCTACTGATACTCATACAAGTATTTAATCCCTGCATGATCCATCTTTGGAATCCATCCGTTCAACCAACGTGTAATAAGGGCACTCACAATGCAGAAACCACTGTAGTTTCTATGGACATTAATTACACTACCACCTAAGCGTTTTGCTGATGTGCCAAGGTAGTTATTGAAGAGAGAGAGAGAGAAAAGAGCAAAATAATAGAAACCAGGTCTAAGATAGATAGAAGCCATGTACACACAAGAACCAAGAAATGAAGTGATGTGGTTGGTAGAGAATGGAGAAAGAATGCACGTGAATATAGAAATTAATAGGTATAGAAACTACCATAGTCTAGCATTAGGACTGTCCTAATCCTTCCACTGATTTACTCCAATTGATTGCCTCCACTAATTTGATGCATTGCTAATAATCATAATATGCAATTTCAATTTTATACAAATAGTCAAAAAGTATTTGGGTCCATCCCTATTTCTCGTCGAGCTAATGGGGCCACAACCCTAAAACGGGTTAACCTATTTCATTATCAACTAAATATGCATATAATTTTTTTCCTTATTTTAGGCCTAATTCAAAAAGTATTTGGGTCCATCCCTGTTTCTCGTCGAGCTAATGGGGCCACAACTTCTGAAAACGGGTTAACCTATTTCATTATCAACTAAATATGCATATAATTTTTTTCCTTATTTTAGGCCTAATTTCATTTAACTAAAAATGATATTGCTTTGCTAATTGGCTTATAGTCCAATGGTAGGACGGTCCAGTGGGACGCTACCCATCAGGGTTCAAATCCTCGGTGCTCGCACCTTTTCCTGCGATTTTCCCCGGATTTACCGACGTTATACATTAAAAAGCGGCGTTCCGTCGGCGACGAGGCGCTGTGGTGACTTTGATAATCTCCAGATCTAAATCCCTTCGGAGGTGCTCATAGGGGTAGGGTTTGCGTTCGTGTGTTCATAGGGGTGAGCGTGCGTGCGTGTTGTGAGCGTTTACGTTGTTCTGTGTAACTTAAAAAAAAAGATATTGCTTAATGTCATTCAGACATTCACCCAAAGAACAACACGTCACGCGCAAATTATATGTTCTTTTTTCATTCACAATTTTCGCCCCATGGTAGAACTTGTTGTAATAGTCAGGGAAACCATTGTTAAAAGTGGTTGTTTCCTCGGAAGCCACAATGCATTAATTTCATATTTTGTGGACAAAAATGAATTGAAAAATAGAAAAATTTGGGCACACAGGACAACAGACATTTGGGGTGTGATTGGTTGCCCTAATGGGTGCGTGCAAAAAGCCCATTTAGGTCCATATGGTGCACTTGCCCCGTGTTTGGTTCCCTAGCTCGTATGCTTTGCTTGTGTCGTTTCGTTCATTTCCTCCCCTCCATCCCGGCCGACGCCGTCTTCTCGAATCAAGATTCGCTCTCCAGCCGAGATGCCTCGATCGGTGCTTGGCATGAACCCTAGGCACCCTTGGTGGAAGTCTGCGCCGTCCCCCTCGCGATAAAAAGCGTTTAGAGGGCACGGGTTAGGGTTCCTCTAGTGTGTTCTCTCTTCCTCCCTCTCGCTGCCGGTTGGTCGCCAGCGTGTTCCACCGCCGCCCATCCCTTGTTGGTGTGTCGCCCGATGAGACCTTCATTGGGACAAAGAGAGTATGTGTTATTTGGGGAAAACAACTGACATAGTTTTAGCTACTCCATTCCAAATTAGAAGTCCTTTTGACTTTTTGGTTAGATCATTAGTTATACCTAGATACATAACTAAATGGATGAATAAAAAAAGTTAACATGATTTATAATTTAGAAAGGAGATATTATCAAATTTTGTCCAATAGGCAATGGTTGTTGTGCCTGTGGTGTTATCAAAACTAAAAATTTATTCGAGGCAGATCATATATATCAAGGTAACTAAAATGCAGAGCTTTCATCTTGCTCTTAACTTTTGTGATTTGCGATTGGGCTCTAGAGCTCGCATACGATTCCACTTGAGTTGATCGTGACAACATGCCAAATTGTGGAACAAAAGTTTATTAGTAGTACGATGCGATATTCTAAGAGATTGTTTAGGTGGAGGTAGATATATAGCTAACCAAACTGATGCTTGTGACAAAGCATGCAAATAGTCAGCGCTGATGACGAGTTAAGTGTGCTAATTTGTAGACCAAACAATAGTGCTTGACTCAACTGAGCACGTATTACTCCCTTCATTAAGTAAAATATGCAACTATGGGTAGTCCAGGAAAACATGTTGCACGCCAGAAAAAAATAGTATACGTTTGACCAAGTTTCTAATGATGTATAGTACTTATATTTTAGGCTTTAAATCAGTTTTTTATTAAATACATTTTCTAGTTAATCTAATAATATTTATTTTATATCATAAATGTTGATACTTCTTATCAGTAATTGATGAAACTTATGATACTAAAACTTAACATATTTTCCGGGATGCAGGCAGTACGCGTAAGGTGAACTGATGTACCAAATCCTTGACTTAACACTAAAGCGTACGTACGTACGGCAAGTCGGCAACAACCAAAGATAATAATATGTCAACTTTTTTTTTTAAAAAAAAAGAAAAAAATCCAACAGTGACGAGATCACAGCAGCCGCCTGCGGGTCAATCCCCCAAAATTTAACCTCTTCGAACATTTCTCTTCAAAATTTAAAGTTCCAATGCAATAAAGAGTATGACAAAGAAGCAGTTTTGGCGCATGCAGCAGCTGAATGCCTGAATATAATTTCAGGGTGAACAAAAATAAAAAGCGTACAACGTACAACTTTGACAGAATCTCGATCGGGATACAACTAATAGGCTCGGATGATGGTTGGTTAATCGATCGACCGATGAATGACCAAGCTAGTACTGGAAGATCGAGCTGCCTCTAATGGCAGGAGCAGAGGGGTTCGGCCACCGCGTGGAGTGAGTACATGATGATGAGGAAGTAGACGATCAGCGAGACGAAGCCGGCGATGAGCGCTCCCATCACGTGGTTGCAGTAGGCCTGCACCTGTGCGCAGATGGGCAGCCACCCGGCGTGCGCGTTGCCGCTCTTGCCGACCTGAGATATCGCGCCGGTGGCCGCCACGGCGCCCGTCAGCAGCATCCCTACCATCTGCATTCCAACATATAAGTTGTATTGGAGAATGGAGGAGGATCGGAGTCACATGCGCATAAAATCATCTGCAAGGTAATCCATATAATTACCACGTCGCTTAGGAGCAGTAATCTGGAGGCGGTGCTGCCGGGCCGCACGAGGAGGGCGAGCAGGCTGTAGGCGAAAGCCACGGCGAATGCCACCACGAAGAAGCTGCATGCGTGTGAGAGCGAAAATCAACCGGCTTATCGATCAACAGAACAGCCTCACAGGGAGAAGCAGTAGATGATTATCATTATTATTACTTACACGAATGCTGGGGTGTACGAGTACTTGGCCTCCATCTGTAAGCCGAAGAAGCTGGTGGTCTCGTGGCTGGTCACCATGATTATGGCTGCGGCCGCCGCGGCTCCCGCTGCAGCCAGCCTCAGCACAGCGGAGATGAGCCGGTGCAGCTTCGCCATCTCGATGCTCGATCTGCCTCTGCCAGGCCACTCTCTCGGTATGCTTAAAATTGCTAAGTGAGAGTTACCAAAACGCAATAAGGGACGAGCAGCGAGCCTCCTCAGTCCTCAGCAAGTTTTTGCCAACTGGCCATGTTAAATAGCTGCAACCGGTCGCTTCCAGTAGTTTTGGTGGTTCAGCTCTGTGTGGAAAAACATGCACACTGCTCTGAGGGAAAACCTATGCATAGTATCGTCCGGGAGCAGGTTTGCTGGTAAGCGACTTCGCCTTAACTTGTGCATTGTGCCCATGCTATATGTCAATGTCTAGGTACCATGATAGTTGGGCAAAGTGAGAAAAAATCTATGACCTGCTCTGCTCTCTTGGCACTGGTACGGTGATGATACAAAAGATTTATTCTCCGGCCGTTTGGTACCATCATCTGAATTCGGTTGTGCCTAGCAGGAGCAGAGCTACTGGTTTCCTTTCTGGCAAACCAAGGTAACCACGAAAAGGTTTCTCCTCACTGAAGCCTGAAGGAGACGTCTAAAGTGAAATAAAATACATTTTAATTAAGTGAAATAAAGTATGTACAAGGTTACAAGACAGCTAGGCCCAAAGAGAAAAGAAAGAAAATACATCAAATGAGTCTATCTCTTGTGCTTCTTTTTATGGTTTGGCTTTTGTACAAACAAGGCCAATCTCCCTTTTAAAATCCGCTTTCCAAGCATTGTGTCCAGTGTACAAAATGATGTCATTTTTGGTTAACCAAATGGCCCAACAAGCTACGATGCAAAATTCTAAGATGCTTGTCAAGGGCGTCGAGGAATAGGCCACGACAGCCACCGGAGCCATTGGCGGGGTCGGTCGCAAGTGATTTGGCGCAGATACAAAATTATGATGCACTTAGCTGCCTCTGTCTGGTCATCCGATAGTGGATGGAAGGTCGTCGTCATGTGCAGCTTGGTGCCCATGCGCGGCGCATCAACTACCGCCAGAAGGTGGAGGTGAACACCACATCATGGTCGGAAACAATCGATTGCGACATGCCATGGAGGCGAAAGATCTTGGTGAAGAAGGCATGTGCCATGGACTCTATAGTGTACGAATGAGACAGGGGAGATGAAGTGGTAATATTAGTTGAATCAATCAACCACCGTTAGTATGACAAAGGCTTCCCACCAACACATGGTAGCGTCTCCATAAAGTCGAGACCTAGAAGAGGCATGAGGAGGCCAGCTTAAGTGAAGATATTTCAACTTGTAGCACCGGGTAGGTGGAACACGCTTGAACATAGTCTTGGACCAGGTGGCGCGGGTTAGGGAAGTGAAAGACGCAACAGAGGCCATAAAACATGCATGGCTGCCGAGGGAGGACAATGCGAGCTCAGCACAAAGCTCTGCCACGAGCTCCCGTGAGACATCCAGTGTGGTTCCCAATGTATCGTTGTCCCCCGCCCCCCTCCTCAAAATGGCATTCAATGTGACCCCATCATGGCCCTATCATGGCTTTGCCATGAACCCAACATGAGCTCCGACTCAAAGCTTTGGTTGGATGAAGGCAAATGTTGCAAGTGGAGAGGTGGTCAATGCGGGTGTCCAAATGTTGCCATAAATAATGCGACCTAAGGTGGCTAGATGAGGGTAGATTGATCAAAGGCAAGGTCGAGAAGGATAGCATCAATATGGGCAATTTATACTACAAGAATCCTGCTAATCTGTGAAGGAAAATTTCTGTCACGGGTCACCGAAAAACCGTCAGTAAATCTGTGATGGTTTTAGAAACCATCACGGATTGAGTGTCATGGATTGATCTGCGTGACGGTTTGCCTAAAACTATCACGAATTAACAGAATCGGTGACGGATTTGAACCGTCACGGTAGAGCCCGAGGCCTAGTTAGCTCAGCCCAAATCCATTCTCTGTGATGAATAATAACCGTCACGGATGAATTGCCACGTCATCATTGACGCTTACATGGCTAATGACTCACCAGCCCACTTATTATTGGGCTTACAATAAGTGGGCCACCAAGTCCAACTGTGGCACTCTCCTTATTTCAAATCCATTTGTTTATTTCAGCCCACTACTTATTTCAGCCTCAAATCCAACGTCGGGCCGCATTCAGCCATCAAATTTTTGGAATTTGTATAAAGCAAATAAATATAAATTTTCTTCACCTTTTTGGAAGGCTGACATCTCCTGAATATCTGGCCCCACTTAGCGGTTGCCCTAACGAATCTGAAACTATCGTGTATCCTTTCCCCTGAACATCCCTACTACTTAACGTAAAATGCTGCATTTAGAAGCCTAAAATATGTTATAAAATGTAGAACTTTTTGTGAGTGAAGTATAACTTAAACGGGACTTAAACTCATTTATCTTGTTGCACCTAAAAACATTGATTAGAAAAGTATGTTCGCTTGTATATAGGAGCGGCTAGAAAATCTAGTGAAATCAATTTGGAGCCAGTTTCCTCACAGGCACAAAGCATGGAACCCATAACCTATATTTACTAGTCTAACATCCAAAACTTGAATTCCTCGTTATTCTAGTTTTAGTTCCAAGAATTGAGTAAGCTAGTCAGACAACTTTTAAAAAATAATCATGATCCATTAGATAACTATTTCTGAAAAAAAAAAAAAAAAAAAAAAAAAAAATCTAGAACATAAATAGTTTTATGAAATTCTAAAGTCCTATCACCACGAAAATGTTCGAATAAGAGCCATTTCAACCATAGTGTTCGATATAGTTTCCTTGGATTCTAGTAAGAATCTAAGAGCAACTCGATGAAACTCTCTATATTCTTTTGATATATATTCTCTATATCCGAATTTCTTGGTAGCTAATGATAAGCAATACAGTTAACTCTCTAGAGTACGTAGACAAATTATTAGTGAATAAACAATATAAAAAATATTTTTTATTTAGATAACTCTTCAAATGCTAATTTAGAGAATAATAAGTTTTAGAGTGCTCCATTTAATTAAGATTCTCTTTGATTTTTTAGTATAAACTTTCAAAATCATGATTGAGATTTTAAAAAATAGGAGAAATTATTTTTTTTCCAACTCCTACCTTCTTAGTTCATTTCACAAAATCACTTTATAGAATCAACAAAGAATTACTTCTCTCTAAAAAATGTTTTTTTGACCTGTCTAAAAAATTGTTTGATAAAACCTGGATTTGGAGAATCTGAGCTCTGCCACATAAACCGTGGGTCCGTGGCTGATCAGGAATCCCAGTCCACATCTCACAGCCGCCATTTCACTGCCTCGGTAAAGCTTGTTGCGGCTGGACGGTCGACGCGACGACGCCGTTCCTGCCAGGCAGCCACATCCGTCCCAACCTCGGAGGACCCCAGCAACACGGAAGGAGGGCGGTGAGCACCATGGTAAGATCCATCCCGACCCTGCGTGCGTCCCCGTCCCTTGCCTCGGATCTACCGCAACCCAACTCGCTTTCCCGTATCTGATTTTGCAAGTCGGCGCTGTTCAACTTCAACTCCTTCCTGACCGTGGTGTTGCTGGTGATCTGCACCTGCACCTATATCAAGATGCAGTTCCCGGCCATCCTCAACGACCGCACAGGGTAAATTTCTTTCTTCCATTGCTAGCCTACTAAATCACAAAGATTGGGGATTCCATCTTGTACTCTCGGTTATGCCCAATTGTAGATTTTTTTTTTTCTTTGGCTATCGTGGCAAATAATTGAAAGCCAAAATCAGACCCCTTTTTCTTTATCTATAATACAATGAAATGCAGCTCTCCTGCGTTTTCCAAAAAAAAAAAAAAAAAAAGGATATAGCCACCTGATTGCTGTGAATTGTGTTTAATGGCGTCAAACGCCATCCATGAGCTGATTCAGAGACAGTTTTGTTAATAGTTACTAGAAATTTCCCGCACGTTGCCGTGGGTATTAAAGAGGAATGTAGATGGTTTAGGATGTAGGAACATGATATAATATATGTATAGATTTATTAGCACAAACGTGGTGGTTGTATCCATAGTGGATGATGTGTCTCGTTGATGTTGCATCAAGAAAAATTGCTAGTGAACTTTAATTAAAAATGATAGTGGACTATTGAGGTAGACATCTTTCATGTCAAGAGAAATTGCAGGTAGCAAATAATAGTGGAATGTTGATGTGGACTTGTTGCATGTCAAGGGAAATAGTTAGTGGACTTCTTGAGGTGGATGCTTTGCATGTCAAGAGAATTAGGTAGTGGGGTTTATCTTTATAGGAGTAGTAGATACGATTCAGAGATAGTTAAAAACTCTAATAAGGATGATTGGATGAACCTTGCCGGGAGAGAACGTAAAGTTAGTTTGCTTTGACCAAGATTATACCAGCAAGGTATTGAGGTCGAAGGTTCATAGTACTCCTAAGTAATTTGGCTAGTACAAGATTTAAAGCTGTTCTACTATTTTGCACTACCTTTGGTGAGTCAAATGAATTTATTGTATTAGATCTGTGCACGTGTTTCATTTGTTTTCTTTCCTCTGTGTGTGTGTGTGTTTTGTGTGAAACCAATTTCTGCAAAATGATTGAGCTGCAACATCAGTTGATTTGCACTTGTGAATAAGGGCAGCCGCAGTTTTGACAAAGTTGATAGCTTGAGCTTCATATTTTTATCCATAACTTTATAAGGAACAAAACATTGCATGTTGTTTCCTATTTCTTTGAAACCATTAATGCCCACTGTACTCTTAAACTATTAGTTTAAATTTTTTTCTTAGATTTTGAATGGCCTGGACCCACCAAATTTAGAGCCAACACAGGACCGTGAAGGGACCAACATCTGTACATGATCAATTCTAGTTATCTGATTTTCTTATATTCTCACTTACCCCCATCATCTCTAATTACAGATTCCGTGGTTTCTTTTGGAAAGCTGCCAGGATAGGTATGCATCTTTTCCTGCTTCCGGCTCATGTAAACTAAAAAAGCTGCTTTTTATTTTTCTGATGACCATTGCTTGCCACATAACCCCTTTCATTTATCTACTGCTGTACATTCATCCATACATCACATGTGACTGAGGCTCAAGGTGCTAATAGCGCTAGTGCATATGCATATTCAGTGCTTTGCTACTAGTAGCTAGTAGCAGTTCATATTTTTGAAGCATCTCCGTTGTGCATTGAAGAAAAGTTCTTCTATTCCTTGCATTTAATTTATCTTGATAATTCTTTTATGGGACAAATGTATGCCTGCCCCTACTTTGAATTCTAACTTCTTATTTGCCTTCCTTTTCCCATCTATGCTTTTTTGCTCTTGTTTTAACACGCTATGAGTTGATGGTAGATTTACCAATGAAAAAAGGAAACCAGTTAAAAATGGATCCAGAGGGTTAAAGACAGCCCTTGAGCTTTTATCTCCTATCCATGGCATGACCGTGACCTGACTCTCTTCCAAAGTTATCAAGTAGTCAGGTTTATCGGTCCTCTGCCCTTGATTAGGCACTACAACTAGACCAGACTATCCAGGATTCAAGTTGTACAATTAGTCATGTTTTTAATCGGGGCGACTAGGTGTTGGATGACTGGGATGAGGATTTGAACTGGACTGTATCTGGTCCGACCACTCGGGCTTAGTGTTAAGCCCTCAAGTCTGGTCTCTGCCTATTGGATTCCCTTTGCTAGAGCTTGTGCGGCTCCATCAGGAAGACAGAAGCTTGTGCGGCGTGGGGTGGCAGGAGAAGCTCTCACCACAGTCGAGGACCTCACATGGGGGAAGCTACCTGCTCCCTTCCCTACATCCGCTGTCCTCTTTTCCCTGGATCTGCCGACAGGTTGAGGAGCTCCTGTTTCCGCCTTACTTCCATGCATCCGCAGGCAGATTGAGGAGCTCCAATCCCTGCTTCAGCCTCCAACAATCTAGCTTAGGGGATTATGATGATGAGCTCCTCCATTTTCTTGTTCTGTTCAGTGGTGCTTCATGGATGGCTTGAGGGATAGCGTGGCAATCGGGCACATGCAGCAGGTGGAGCAGCAATGTGAATGTCATGTTCTGTATTGCCACTGTCAGTATCGTGCCAAACAATTTCAGGATGCTCAAAGCCGTCTAGAGCTACCGGGTTCTTCATCAGTTCTGTTCTTGCTGGCCAGGCAGGAATCCAATTGATAATGAGTAGCTCATCAGGATATTTACCACCAAGCTATTTATTATTGTAGTTATTCATTCATTTAATTCAATGGCACCCGATGACCCAAGGACCTTCACATCTTCAATACATTGAATTGAACTATTGTCACCTTGTCAGCTTTGTCAGATTTTGCATCGGTAGATCATGGGGTAATGGATCCAATGTGCTTCTGGCCATGGCCTCATCCTGGTTGTGGTTCATTCATTTAATTCAATGGCACCCGATGACCCAAGGACCTTCACATCTTCAATACATTGAATTGAACTATTGTCACCTTGTCAACTTCACAGATTGTGCATCGGTAGATCATGGGGTAATGGATCCAATGTGCTTCTGGCCATGGCCTCATCCTGGTTGTGGAAGAGTGTAACGTTTCTTGTCTCAGCCAGTGAGATCTCAATGAGGTTTGGAAGGAGTCAGCCCACAGCGGAGAAGAAGGCTAGTCGGGATTGGAATTGGGTTCGAGTAATAATTGTCTCGTGTTTGATAGACCAACCTGTGCAGCACAATTGCCTTTAAGCCAGTTACATGGGCTGAGCCCGATGCTTAATGGGACGCAGCCCAGCATGCATACTTGCTATCCTATTACAGGGCCCATTTGGTCCATCGGTATTCTGAGTCCCTCCAGCTGTGACAAAGAGTAGCAGTGGCAGCATTTTGGTTACAGCTGATCTGGATTGAAGAGGAAATTTATTTCTGGTGAATGGCATGTGAGGACAAAAATTGTTTGTTTGTCTTTGTACATTAACCATTCAGGCTAAATTTTTATGTAATTTGATATAAATTTGTGGTCAAGATGCTCTTAAAAAATTCATAGATTTGCAAATATGAATGATTTCAAAATTGACCCATATGTGCAAATTTTATTGAACAAGTGGGGTCCATGGTGCAAGACAGAAATGTCTTTTAAGCACTAACTTAACAATATGTAGTGACCTAAACGGAGTATGCAAAGAAATTTTGAAAAACTAGTAGTAATGGTTCAAAGTAGAGTTCAAACTAGGAGACCAAATTAGCAGTTAGAGTTCAAACTAGAGGTGGTCATGCAATTGCTCTTCTTTTAATGATTCCAATGGTTGAATTGTTCTGGATTTTGCATATTTTAATAGTAAGTATGGAGCTTTTTAGCAGGATTGTAGATAATATTTAATTAGAGATTATGGAAGTTCTTGCTGAACACTGAAAATTATCTTGCAGTGCCATGTTGCTTTGTGCCTTTGTCTATATTTATTTCATGGTTGGCACATGACTTGGCAACGTTATATGCTGCTGTATTTCTTGTTTAACTAAAATAAATACTCATGGTTCTGGTGGTGGTGGAAATTATTATGCTAACTTAAGTTGACCTTTCCAAGTCAGATGACATAATAAGCAATTTCGAAAATTAAGGGGAAAACATATCTAGTACAAGGACTTGGACAACTAGGAGAAATTATATTAATAGCTAATAGCTAACTAGAAATCAGCATATTTGGAGGCTTTCTGCTTCAGGAAAATACACAGCAAAGAGCGCATATGCTTCGCTTTTCATGGGGCACTCCTTTTTGAACCATATGAGCGGATTTGGAAATCTTGGGCACCCCCAAATGCAAGTTTTTTTGTGGCTTGTTGCACAAAATAGATGCTGGACAGCGGACAGATTGGCAAAGAGGGGGCTCCCCATCCAAGTGCTATTTTTTGTGATCAAGAGGAGGAGGGCATTCATCATCTTCTCGTGGGCTGTGTGTTTTCTCAAGAGACTTTTGGTTCTCCCTCCTGTCGCGCTTTGGTTTTGCAGCTCTCGCTCCTCAGCCGGTTGATCAATCCTTTGATAATTGGTGGAGAAAAGTGGATGAGGCTGCTAATGATCTTTTTAAGTCAGGTCTGAATTCCCTAGTCATTTTGGGGGCCTGGAGTATCTGGCGGCATAGAAATGATTGTGTTTTTAATGGAGCTTCCCCAAATGTTAGCTTGGTTTTGGCTTTGGCTGGGGAAGAGGCTCATTGGTGGAGTCTGGCTGGAGCTAAGGGATTCTCCCTGCTCACTGCTGGAGGGTCAATCTAATAGGCTGCTGTAGGGTCGTCTTGCTTTTCCTTAACCGGTGATCTAGTGGCTTCATAGTGTTGGGTGTGTGTGTGGTGTGGGTCTATGTATGACTCTCTTTCTTCTATTAAAACAATGATACAAAAAAGCTAACTAGAAATCCAATATCCACTGGTGGGGTCAGCATTGGCATTTTTGTCCTGAGATTGCAGGAGATGGAGAACTATGCATTATTTCACTAATAGAAATTAAAGGTACAAAACACAAAATTTTTCCTCATGGACCCAAATTGAGATGCACAATGAGTCAAAACATAAACAATCAACAAACACCTGGGGCTGGAGCCATGACTATCCGACCACTACGGTGCTTCCAGATCACTTATTTGCTGTTTGTGAACACTCTGGAGGGCACAGTACCACCACTTTGAGAGATTATAACAGGTGTTGGATGGTTTCCTTGTCCTGTCACATAGCAGACAGCAAGCTGGGTGAGGAAGACGTTATTGGCTAACCTGTCTGCTGTATCGAACCACACAGAAATTCTGCACCATTAGGGTGGCCCATATTTCCACACTTGCATTCACTGCACAAATGTGATGTATTCAATCAAGATTGTAGGTTTACTTGCTAGAGTGAAATCCTGAACTTGAATGTTCCAAAACATGCTGATCAACCTTGCTGTACTGTGGAGATATTCTACTAAGTCTATTCAACCAAAGTGTCCACCGATGAAGCACTATTGAAGCCCGTCAGCACTTGTGATGGAGACTTGGCCTGATCTTTCGATAGGTAGGGTAAATTTGACGTTCACGTTCCATGCTTGTAATCAAGTATGATTCAGACCCCTGCAACTGCTACACCACTGCTCGGCCTAGAAGGCCCTTCTGAATAGAGAACACAAGCAAGAATGTAAAAGACACAACCTGATATTGCAGATAGAGATGAAGTTTATCAAACTGATAGGTTCAAGTCTTGAATTGAAAGGACTAATTGGCACAGTTGAATT
Organism: Hyparrhenia diplandra; assembly: GCA_015847255.1. Classification (NCBI taxonomy): domain Eukaryota; kingdom Viridiplantae; phylum Streptophyta; class Magnoliopsida; order Poales; family Poaceae; genus Hyparrhenia; species Hyparrhenia diplandra. Next base: position 31,032 of record JADLZK010002158.1, on the reverse strand, counting down.
ACAGCAAGAACAGAGGCCCTGATTCACAACAGTCAACTCAGCTTTGCAAGTGCTGTGAAGAATGTTTGTTTCATGAGGAAAACTAGAACTCAGCAAAACCCAAATCCTAACGAAGTGGCAGCCATGGATTAATAAGTCTTAGGGCGCACTTGACACAACCATGAACGCGTGCCCCTAATGGACTCCGACATGATACACGGGCCTATGGCCCAAAATATGGTGATGCAGCACCCTAACACCCACTTGTTTCAATGATTTCCATTAACTTAGGAGTTTTGACATGAGATTGGTGGCATTGAAAAGTCCTTAGCTTTCTGTGCATAGGTAGAATGTCAAAAACAGAGTCCATATGTGTCATGGGCGACGTTTTTAACCGAGACTGCTCCTGGAGTTGCCTTGTATCCAAAGGAGTGGTGTCCTCATTAGCTTGTCTAACAGTCTGTAAATAGATCAGAAAGGCACTGATATATCTAGTTGTGGCACCAATTTGGAGAATTTTAACTGTGAAGACCATTGCTGGCCAGCAATTCTGTAGCTACAGTAAACAATGCCATGGCATCCTGAAGCATTTCTATTTGCAGCCCAAACCATGGCATCCTGAAGCATTTGTATTTGCAGCCCAAACCAAGGTCTAGATGGTTCTATTTTTTTTGCTGACATAACCATTACGAACCAAGGGTTGGCTGGGAAACAAAGCAGTTATGACCACTGGTTTGCTCCTGACCCTTCCAAAGGTAACCTATATTAGTAGCAATAATTCAATGGCCTTAAGCAATCATACATGACAGTCATTTGATCTATCAGGGTCTCTGGGAGACCAACCTTCACCCAATAGCTAGCTGCAGGTAACAATGATTCCTAACTAGGCAGGTCATCAGCCACTGCATGGACAAGTGGCAGCAGCCACTCCTAACAATGACTCCTGAGTCCTGACATTTGATGGAGTCACTGAGCATCTAATAATCTCTTGGGCCTAGCATTACGAATGAATAGTGGTCTGTATCATTGCTATTTATTTTAAGTGTGGCAGTGGCATGATTTATGTACTGGCATGCAGTGTTTAAAAGGCGACTAGGCGTCCAGGCGAGTGCTGGGATCGCCTGGATGCCTAGGCGGCGCTTAGGCGACAAGGCGCCACTGTTTCCATGGCAAGCTGGGTAGCCTGGATGCCTAGGTGACACCTTTGAAACACTGATGGCATGTGATGCCTGTTGCCTATTTTGACAAACACTGCTGACATGTTCTCAATTCTCATATCACGGGTTTGTTGGTGAAGCTGGTGCTCATTATTTCATTCTTTGCCTATACATCCAAATTTGAAGTGCTGGTATGAGGTTACCGGCAAATTGATGGAATGGCTGAGCAATTTGTGATTGTTTTGAATTAAACACATTATACACATGGTTGAACCATTTTGTTCTACAAACTCCAAATCCTGCATGGGTCCTGAAGCTGAAGCTGTACAAGGGGGTGAATACAAGTAGTTGTGGCAGGAATGTAGAACTAGACTTGTTGACCAAGAAGATGAATTCATTTAGAAATTTGAGAAACACAAATATTAAATTTATCTCACCTTAAATTTAGAATATCTAAAGCCCTGTATTGCTGTTTGATGGTAAATAAGATACATGTCAAAATATTTGGATTTATCTTGCCGAGAAGTATTTCTTAGAGTTTGTAACCATGGTTTTATTAGTGTACCTATTACTTTCCAATTTATTTTCTTGAATAGAAAAACTAATGAGCAAAGGTAGTACGTATTTATGACTTTCCACACCAAGACAGCAAGTAAAGTACAGTAGGTAGTACTTCTTTTGTAGGACAAAATGTTTGTTTATGGCTGCACCACTACATATAGTTGATTGTTAACTAATCCATTTGTTTGTTAACAATGTAGAATTGACATTTCTCATTGTCTCTCTTTTTCAGGTGAGCGATTGAGCCCTTGGGTGTCAGTAGGGTGCTTGGCTATGGGAATATCCACTATTTTCTTCTAAGGCCGAAGTGATAGTTAGGATGCAGAACCTTGTTTCACTTGTAGGGGGAAAACTGTTGTATTCAATTTAGCCCATGTCATTTCTGTTTTTACTGGGATGGAGGCAAGTACTGGTCTTTGTAAGAGCTGGCATGTTATAACACTAGTACTCAGCCGTGATCTGTCTACGCTGGCCATGCTGAATCAGAGACCGAAGATGGTGTACCATCTACCATTTGATTTGTTATTGTGCTATAAACATTTTGATTCGTTTGGGTTTCATATACTGTGCCTAACAAAATACTAAATCCGTCCCCCATTGCGTTTGCGGCGGCTTCCTTCCCCTCCCCACCCCCACTCTCGTCTTCTCCATGGCCATGTTGGTGACCTCGATTGACGCTCTCTCCTTAGACATGGCCTGGCCGTCGTAGCCACTGCTAGGGTACCCTAAACCACCTGGCGACCATCCCCAACCGCCTAGCTTCCTTGCCTCCCCAGCCGACCCCTTCCTTCTAAACCTATTGGAATGGAGACGAGGTGATCAAGTTGGGTGAGAAGAGTGATTCTAGTGCATTGCATTGAGAGATCGCATTCGTGGCACTAGATGGTCAAGTTGCAAGCAGGTGTGCTTGTTACTCTTGGAGGTTGCCACCTCCTAGACGGCTTGGTGGTAAGTGACTCCGTGAAGCACGCTGAGAGTATTGTTGTGTAGTGCTCCGAAGGAGAGAATTTGTGAGAGGTTGTGCTCACCTCGTAAGGATCGCGAAGAGTAACACTACAAGAGCATGTCATTGAGTTACCACACTTGTGAGTGGTGTCTTGAAGATCCCAAGGGCCAACTAGCGAGTGTACCGCCTAGTACAAGAACCATCAAGTTGTTGGTTGACACAACGAGAAGTATGGAAAGTTGGCAAAGCTTCTCGATACCTCGGTAAAAAAAAAAAATCACCGTGTCAACGTGTCTTCTCTTCTCGGTGGTTTGCATTCTCTAAACCATAACCTTTGTATTTACATTACATATATATACTGTGCTTGTGGAGTAGTTCTTACAATTAGAAGCTTGTGTAGCTAGAAATAGTGTCATTGTATCTATTTAGCTTATGTAGCTTGTTTAGTTGCCTTAGCTTAGCTTGTGTAGCTAAGTAATTTGAGCCTTTAGGTTAAACATGTGTTGCCTTGTCCATCGTGTATCTAGTGAGCTTAGGTATGCTTTGTGTTTTTCCTCATTAGAACTGTGTAGCAACTCCACGGTATTTGAAGTACTAGTGTATAGGTTTGTGTGACATTGCAATAGAAATGATTAGGAGCTCAAGCTAAGTTCGGCACCACATTTGCTTCAGATAGGATCTTTTTAAGAGGTGCTAATATAGTCTTAGATAGAAGGGTGAAGTCTTAGCTAAGCGAATAATTTTAATTTGTATGATATTCGGTTTTGCCAACGCGAATAGTATAAAACCTCAACTACACATTAAGTTGCTGATTCTTTATGTTATTTTTTTTTTTAACATCTTTACAATATCAAATGTAAAAACTTAAAACTACAAACATGTACATCTCTCTAAGTGCTATAATTTTAGTATAAAAAGTATCTTCATTTGATAACACACAAAAAAATATTAATTTTCTAATGTGACAAGTAGAGATACGTGATTATTATGGTGTTGAATTTTTATATAATTTTTTTTTGAGCACCTTAAATTCGCCAAATGAAAAAAAAACTTAAAACTAGAAAGTTCTAGATCTCGCCGAGGGCTACAACTTTCATATAAAAATTATCATCATATGACGTCGTATCGAGAGTTATGAATTTTTTGAAATTTCAGTCTTGTCACGCCACTCCGTTGCACGACAAGACAAAACTGTCATGCCAACGGGAGTGACGTGACAAGCTTTTTCACATTGGAAACATTGTCGAATGTGCCGCCGTATCTTGCCCCGCCAACGCATGTAGCGACTATGTTATTTGGTCGTATTTAAAAAAAGGATTAAAAATTTACAAAAAAAATCGATATTCTTGTCCCCAAAAAGCCAAAAACAAACAAAGGATAGAACAATTCCGCCCTAGAAAACTGAAATAGATACATCCTATCTCTGTTATCCTAGAATCCCTTATTTATGGAAATATAATAGATGAGCAACTACATGTGTACTCTCATCACACAAAAGTCCACATGTGCTTTCAGTAACCAAACATAATCTATTCCACAAGAAACTGGGTGGGAGAATAATTTAAAGAAAGAATAGAAGGGAATGTCCACCCATGTGCTTTCAGTATACCACGGCTAAGCAATAACATCTATGGTTTCTTCCTTGGTTTACAAGGAGAAAAATCTTCAGTCAAAGAACAAACCGAGTAGCTGTTCAATTGATAGGACACATCAGTTCAAGTCGCATCCTTAGAATCATTCCAGCTTCCTGTCGGAATAAGTGGTGGTACACATAAACTGGTGATGGTCTCTACAACAAATTGGGCAATGGACATACTCATACTGATATTAACAGATTACCATATTTATATATGTCCTCTATTCAGCTGTGAATCAACCTATAGTCAAGATGTGCTGCTATGTATGATGAATAAATTCTAATTAATCAATTGTAGCAATTGGCTCCTATATGCTTGCTTATAATGGTTACTGTGTTGTACAGTAGCAGCTGTGCTGGCCTTCAGTTTATAGGCACCTTCCTGTTGGGCTCAAACACATACTTGATCAACGAGTCTTTGATCGATAGCAGCTCGGGGAACTCCTTCTTCAGCTTCATTGCATCCATCTCATTGTTGCTTCGGGGCGCAACAATTACCTTGGCCTGCTCCTCAAGGGTGAAGTTTGTCCACATAAAGCTAGGGTCGATGTACTGTCTGTACATCTCTAGGATCTCGTTGTGGCTGACAACTCCAGGGTTCGTGAAGTTATAGATGCCCCGCAGGTTCCTCTTTGCCATCTCCACCGACATAGGCAGGAGCTCGTCCAACATTGTCATGCTGTTGGGGATGTTCACCACCTTGTTGTAACGGCTGATCTTCGTCACGAAGTTTCGGGGGTTGCTGAGGTCAGAGGATATCGGCATTCGAACTCGCAGAGTGCAGACGTTCTCATACTCCCTTAATAGCTCTTCGACCTGCATTTTCAACAGAGAGTAACCACGTGTTTGTTTCACTATTTGAAACATGAAAATGTCAACTTAGGAGTTGAGATAAAAAGAACAATGTTAGAAGTACTGAAGATAGCAAAGCCATCCATTGCAGGGGTAACAAGCATTTACCGACTTACCATTGCCTTTGTCTTTGAGTAGAATGAACCTGTAAAATTTGGTGTATCTTCTTCTTTGAAGCCGATACCTGATCCTTCGGGATGATGTGCATCATATTCAAATATGCACCCAGTGGCATAGTTCATCATCAATAACCCATGCTCCTTACATACGTCTGCTAGATTTAAGGCGCCCACAACATTGGTACGAATGGTGTCCGGCTTGTGTGATTCACACCAGTCAACATTGGGTCTTCCAGTAACACCAGCAGCATTGAAGACATGTGTTGGCTTAATAGTTTGGATATCCAGGATGAGTGAAGAACGCTCTTGCAAGCGGCCTTTTCCATACTCATATGGAATTCCTTTGTTCTCACATATTTTTCCAAGAAGTCCACCGATCCATCCTGTCCTGCCATATATCAGGAACTTGAAGGTATGCGTTTCTAGAGCATTATCTGATGTTGAAGTGACCTTTGTTTGAATGTTATTAAACTGACTGAGAATTCCTTTAATCTCCTCAGACCCCTCGTACCCTGGCATCATCAATGTCCTCGGATGAGGCAGTAAGGCCCCAGAAACATCACCCCAATAATCAGAATTTGCTACATACCATTCCATTGTCTTTTTTAAGCCTTCCTCCCATGGGGTGCGCTCAGCCCATCCAAGGCTCTTGAGCTTCTCATCGTCCAAGAAATACCTCTGGTCATTGAAAGGTCTGTTCTCGACAAACATGATGACTTTGTCAGCTTCAAGATTGAAAAGCTTACAAACATCTTTTGCCACATCAATTACTGTCCTTTCTCTCTTTGTTCCAATATTATAAACATGTCCAACTTCTCCATGATGAAGAATGACCTCAAAGGCCTCTGCAACATCCTCACAATAGATGTAGCTACGGACATTACCTCCATCACCATGGATAGGGAGGGGCTCCCCTCTCATTGCCAAGAGAATGAACTTTGGGATAAGCTTCTCAGGAAACTGATTTGGGCCATAGACATTGTTTCCCCGAGTGGTGATAACTGGCAGTCCATAGGACCTCCCATATGCCATTACAAGCATCTCTGCTCCAGCTTTGGTGGCTGCATATGGATTTGTGGGAAGCAGCTGTGATGCTTCATGGTTGCCAACAACTGCATCCTCATCGGTCTCTCCATAGACCTCATCAGTGCTGACATGGATGAACCTCTTGATCTGGCCAGTAATCCTGCAGGCTTCAAGAAGAACATGTGTGCCATAAATATTGTTCTTGGTAAATTCGAAAGAATTCCCAAATGAATTGTCGACATGTGTCTGGGCTGCGAAGTGCATTATGGTGTCAATGTTCTCTGTGACAAGAAGGAAGTTGACAAGATCAGCGCTTGCAATATCGCCCTTGACAAACTTGAAGTTTGGTGATGAGCTCACAGGGAGCAGGTTCTTCAGATTAGAGCAGTAGTCAAGTTTGTCAAGGACGACGATCTTGTAATCGGGGTACTTCTTGGTAACACGGATCGCGACATGGGATGCGATAAAAGCCAGCAGCTCCTGTAATGAGGACATTCTTAGGTTTGTAAGGCTTCACCATATCCCCAATATGATTGCTTTTAGAATCCTGCTGCAAGAGCAAAGTAAATAGTTAGGATCAAACCTGACAACAGTATGATGATCGAATTAATTCTGCAGATATGAATTGCATTCAAACAGGGAAAAGATAACAAATTCTTGCAGTTAATGATGAAGATTTACATGTCACAGCATTCAGATAGGGGAACATGACACAAAAGTTCTAACTATAAGAAATTGAACTTGGTGCTGCAAAAAGAAGAAAAAAAGAAACATGGCAAGGAGGAAGCAGGAACATAAATGTGTAATGTTCCAAAAAAACATGTAACAATTCCATGTGCATGTAGGAGCAGAACAATTGGTTGTCAGCCCATAAATATTTTTGTGAGTCCATATATACATGAGAAAAAGTATCATGTTAATTAAACAATCAAAGCACACAAACTGAAAGTGTGTTGAAATGACACCGTGCATGTACAAATACAACAGATATATTATTTAAGCACTTCCTTGCAATCAAGAGAGAAGGAATGCTGCATTGAAGCTACTGGTAACTGATCTGTTGATCATCCCAACGAAAAACAGGAGGGAGCACATTCCTGTGCGACAAAACAGGATAGTATTTCACCAATTAAATCACCGAAGGCAGTAAATAGATAAAACAAAAATATGAGCGAACATGCACAAAGATCCCACTCGGAGGATATTGTCCTTATGCAAGAAGATGCCCAGAATCTGCTGGAGCATAATGTCCTTTTTCATTTCCACATCAGGGAGCAAACATGCCAATTTTTCTCAGCGAAAGCTCAATTAAGCTACTAAATTAGATATACTGCCACGCTAATTAGACCGACTTCGTGTCACCGTGGGACGGCAATGAAAATTGATAATAATCGACTGCAAATAATTCTCGCCTTCAGAGACGACCTGTTGTCAGAGAAAGAAGCGAACACCAAGCATGCAAATACGCAATGCAGGTGGCTGCGCGGCGAAGTCCCGCAACCATGACAACGAGAAGTCCATGCGCGTCGCCTCGGCGGAAGCAGCTGACCGGCGTCGATGAGAGAGAGAGAGAGAGAGAGAGAGAGAGAGAGGGTTTGCAGTTTGTACCGTACGCAATGCGCGCCTCAGCCGGGGCAGGAGCGGATGGCGTCGGTTGAGGAGAGAGAGACCTGAGAGATCGCGGAGGAGAGGTGGTTAATAAATGCAGGAGGGAAGGGAGGAGGGGAAGGCGGAATGCACGGCACGGCGGTGTTGGGGTTGGTTTGGTTTGTGTTTTTTGGCTTCCGGAGAGACAGAGCTAGTGTACATGTAGCGGTGGAGAAGACGCCCACGCATTATTTGTATCTATATATATCATTATCAGCTACTTAAAATGAGGTTATTCTTATACTTACGTACATATTAAAAAGGTGGGGAACTATTTTAATATGAATGTTGGGGATGCATTCTCGGACCGGACAAGGAGTCTTCTACCTTAAAAGGGTCTAAACCTGATAAGGAGTCTTCTACCTTAAGAGCCTCCCCAATAAGAAGAAATCTCTAGTTGATTCAATGTGTAGGTGAGAGAAAGCACGAAAACCATCTCACTAGCAACTCCCTCATCGCTGATCTTGCTCAACTCTTGAGGTGGCTGAGAAAATCTTGTGTTAGTATGTGGTTTTGTGGAGGAGATAGAAAACCTAAACAAATCTTGTGTAGGACCCACGAGGTGGGGTGGCTTTTCAAATCTTAGTTGCTAACAATTTCTATTGAGGACGCCCTAATATGAATGCTCCGAAGGCGTATGCTATCTCCTACGTTAAATGGTGGAATAAATGTAAGCATGAGGTGGCTTTTCAAATCTTAGTTGCTAGCGATTTCTATTGAGGCCCTAATATGAATGCTCTGAGGCGTATGCTATCTCCTACGTCAAATGGTGGAATAATTATAAGCAAGCAATCAAATTACTCAAGAAAAATAAACGCTTACAGGATCAAGAAGCAACAAAGAAAAAAAAATCATGTTGCTGCCAAATGACGCACGATATGCAAGGTCCAATGACCCGAAAGCACGAACATGACAAGTCAATTTAGGGCCTTTTTAGATCCCATGAACTAACAACTAATCTAAAACTCAACTAGTTGTTAGTTCACTGGTTTATAAAACCCAACCAGAACTAGTGAGTTTACTAGTTGGCCCTTAGAGGTGAGCTCGTTCCTAAGCGATCTGATGAGGACACACTTACAATGTCCAAGAATTTCCCCAACCTTTCACGGTACAAAAATCACAAGGCTACTTCTGTGAATTATTTGACTCTAACGAGTATATGTAGCAGAGAACAAAAACTGAAAATACTCAAGAGCCGTTGATGTCTATCCTCTCGGCAATATTCAAACTACAATTCTAGTTTGACCAATCACAGCACCATGCATGAAAAGCCATGCCAGCAGCACTAACAATTTGAGAAAGTGTTCCTTACGGTTAGCACTATTATACAATTGGCAGGATTCAAAACAAACACTAATTAATATACTTGGCAACGCTTTGTTCAGCAACCTCAAAATATAATCACGCACTCACTACTGATAGTTGCAGGCTAGTAGAACAAGATAGAATAAGTGGTAGTAATTCAGTTGGACTGAAATAATTTGATCCCCAAATAAACAATCGGACTAGCAGTGGAATTATTACTCAAAAGGTCAAATAATCCAGTTGATTACCAACTCAAAAAGTGATCTACCATTCATGGCAGGGCCTTATCCAAACAAAAAGTGAACTGCATGATATAGAACATATACGCATCCTTTACACACAAAAAAAAAAAACAAAAAAAAAAAAACAAAAACAAAATCCTAAAGTATCTATAACTTTACATTTGTAGTTTTATAATCATGTCCTTCCAGGTGTTTCCAAAGTATTTATGAACGAGTCCACAGTATTCACTTGTTTTCCACTCGAAAGAAATTTCATGCAGATTGGTGGATACACATTGAAGACGCTGAGTATTGATGATGGCAAAACCCACAATCCATCTCCACATATTAAGCCTGCTGCAACTGCTGATGTCAATAATTCCGCACGTTGCCTATTTCTTTTAGTCCATATGATTAACAGGACACTGCCTAGGCACATATCAATGGTGAAGTAAGGTCCAGTAAGAAATGGTAGAGCTATTGCTATCATGCATGGGATGAAACTTTGTAGTCTCCAATTTTTTCTTTGGGACACTAATCTAATTGTTTCAATAGCTAGTGTTATGAAGAAAGTAACCAAACAAAGAGTGATGCAGTGATCTGGGAGCTCCTTCACTCCTCCCTTACCAAGTAGCCCAATGGCACGATATATTGCTGCAGAGGGGCATGAGTACTCTGAATCCTTTGATCCAATGGGTGCAGTACTTTTGGCATTTGCCTCAAATGCAAGAAAAATGCATGGGATAATAATAGAACCAATTACTATACCATATATATGCCCAGCCACTACAGCTCTGGGGGAAGTCAAAGTCATATAACCAGTCTTAAGGTCTTGAATGGCTTGTGAAGAAACATGAAGAGCTGCCACAGACACCCCACAAGCTGCAAGGCTAGCGATAACCGCACCAGGTCTGGCAACCCATGCTGCTATGACGAATTGTATGAACCTGCCATAAGATTGTGCAACTGACCAATCTGTGAGTCCTGTTCCATACGCGTTGCAGAAGGTAAAAACAGGAAGAATGATGAACACTAGGGCCACATGATACAGTTTAATATGATGGAAGATCCAAGGGATAACAACTGAACATACTATTGCACATCCGATATATCCAGCAACCGGTACATAAAGTGGGATTCCATGATCAAGAAACACCTCAAGCCTTTTAAGATCATCATAATTGAGGCTGGGGCTTGCCAACCTGTATTTAATCTTCCCTGAATCATTTTCTTGCCTCTTCTTGTAGAAGTCGATTGAGCTCACGGTAAGGAGTTTAATGAAGTTAAACATTCCTTCAGTGATAATCATTGTTACGGCAATGAAAATCTGCCACATAACAAAGGAGTTAGCCTTCTTTGTCTGTGGAGCATAAGAACTATAAAATTGGATGTAACATCAACAAGAACATGTTTAGAATTCTAAAATGGTGGTGAATGTCACAACATATTCTACACTGCTAACATAATCTAAACTTGAATGGTTTTGGATATATAAAATCACGAACAGAGTGTGTGTAGAACTACAGTTCAACCTTGGAGAAACTAGTGCGTGCACGTGCAGTAGACACGCGCAGTAGAAAGAAACATATATTTAATATTTTTGCTCGATGCAGCCCCAGCCCACAATTTTGCTTGCCTGGCTGCACATGCACTTGCCTGGTTCAGGAATCTCATCAGGGCTCCAAACGAAGCACAGGCAAGATACAGAAGTGTTGGAGCCAGGAAAATACGCTCCAGGGTCTCTCATCCAAACGAACCCTAAAACACAGGTGATATATCACTACCGAGTCGTGAAACCTGGCAGTGATAGCACATTATCACTATTGGGTCATCAAACCAGCAGTGATAGGCCACCTCCATATCACTGCTGATTATCCTCTACTGGAAGCAGTGATTTGGGGTTCTGACTCGGCAGTTATTTTGTGTTCTCGCATAGTGTGCAATGAAATGTAGGTTTATTTGTTGTTTGAATAATTAAGGCCCTGTTTGTCATAGCTTCACCAAAAGCTTCATGAGATGCTGTGAGCTGTTTTTCAGCTTCATGGGTGAAGCTCTTTTTTTTGCCAAATAGTTTCGTAGCTCTCTCCATCATTTCCCTCGGCCATGCATGAAGCTGTTTTGCCAAATAGCTCAGGCTGTCCCATAGCACCCCCAAATGGGGCCTATGTCCAACAGAAGCTGACCAGGTAGTGTTGTAACACAAGTTCTTATTTTTTTCCTTGTTTAAGATTAAGTTGTTTCATAAAATGCTAGTAATAAGGGCCTGGCATAGTTCAATAAACAAAAGATTATAGGAAATGGTTTATCCTATTAGCACAAAGTTGCATCGTAGACACCGCTTGCATTTGAGAAACAAAACAGAATGATAAAGTAAATATGCATAATCATCATTAAAGTGTACCTTATATCCATTCATTCCATTTAAACTTGTAGGACTGTCGGTGTGATACCATTGCCCTCTTTTACTTTGAAGGAAAGGATATAATAATCCCCAAGAGGTGATGGCCCCAAACAGCAACCCAAAGTTTACAACATGTGGGACAATCATACCCAGACCAACAAATGATGCAGAGAAATCAAAATAGAATCTGTAAGTATAAAAACATATATAAGATAGATTGATAATTCTTGATTTCTCAATAGCCCCGACACAAATATATAGCCCTTAGGCCCTAACCGACTAGGGGATCCTTGCCCCACAATTCTAGGAACTCAAATCACAAAAGGACTCTAATCTCTCTAACTTTCCTATCTAGCCACGACTAGCCAGCGCCGTGTCGCAGCGCCGCTAACACGACGTCGTTTTGCGGCGCCAGTTCTTATATGCCTAGTGTAGGTCTGTCCCCACATGACATCTCTCCGGCCCTCGAGAGCCATTTCGTCCTCAAATGAAACTCTGAATATGAAAGCACGGAAGTCATCAAGATCCTCCTAGGTCTCTCCTTGCTGAACACGCTTTTGGCGGACACCACCTGCCACACGAGCATGGTCGACGCGAGCGGAGTACGAACCATCATACGTGATGAATGGGCGTAAGAGAGGGCACCGCTCTTGGTGGTTGGCCCACGAACTTCTTGAGGGCGTCGACATGGAATACATCGTGGGCGCCCGATGGTGGGAGCTTCGGGCGGACAGCAAGCGTCGTTGATGAGCTCCACGGCGGTATGGCCCGGCGTAGCGGCTTCAACTTGCCTAGACAACTGAGGGGCGGGCCGCGCTGCGAAGTCGCGGCCGGGCCCAATGGCCGTGGTAAACCTGCCGAAGCTGCTGTTGTCCCGGTGCAGGTTGCGGACATCGGCGGGAAGGCCTCCCAAAGCTTCCATCTCCTATCAGCCCGCAACCACCCTCGTGTCGCCCGGGGCTCGTAGGAAGCGGAGGGAGGGCGGTCACGCCGCATACACGACGCTGAATGGAGTGTCGCAGGGGACGCCCGGTAGGTCGGTTGAAGGTGTACTGGCCCACCGAATCAATCACCACGTACCATCGGCGGGCAATCTCCCATGAAGCAAATGAGATACATCAATAACACACCTGGCTACCGCCTCGTCCCGACCATCGATTGGGGATGGAAAAGCCCGACTTCATAATGCGACTTTGAGCCCGCAGGAGGTGCATCAACTCGCCCGAACGTCGAGGTGAACACCGGGTCCCTATCTGACACGATGGATTTGGCAACGCCGTGGGGACGAACGATATGGGAGAAGAACACCTCGTGCCCACGTCTCAACGGGTTAGGGTGTGCCAATGGAATGAAGTGGCAATACTTGGCTTAACCTGTCGATGGCCGGAGAGGATGACCGTCTTCCCTGTGGCAGAGGCGGGGCTTTCCACGGGTCGGGCGATGCCTACCAAACAATGAGGAAAAATGGTACGGGTAGCAGCAAGCCCCACGCGGGGATCACGGAGTGCTCGACCGGACGCATTCCCGCCGCAGGCGCGCATGTTGGGAAGTAAGTCACGACGTAGGCGATGCGTCGCGGTGAACCTCCCCTCGCGGGTCGTCCTCGCGGGATTTGCCCGCCAAGATCTCCCGGCAGCGAGGTTTCGGCCGAGGCCGACCATGTCGTCCACCGTAGCCTGATGCGGCGCGTGCCGGCCTCGATTTCATCATGAATGGCCACGAGGCGAGATCACGCTGCAGGTGACGAAGACGCCGATGAAGTCGAATGGAGCCCGAGACCGGGCCAACAAAGAGCCATCCTCAATGTCACGGGCTACGGAAGGCGTCGGCCATCGTTGTCGCGCCCGGACATGTACTCAATAGAAAAATCAAAGCTTAAGCAACTTGCCCACCCTAATAGTCTTTGCTTGGAATCGCGGGCGCAGGCTACCGGTCGAGGAGGAACTTGAGGTCAGAAGTGGTCCGGCTTGACCGCTGAACGCCGCGCCCCGCCATCTTTGCGCTTAGATGAGCTCCCCGCCGTAGCCGCCCGGGAAGCTATATGGCGCTTAGTAAGCCACCGGGCTACCAAATGCTTGATCGACGCAGCAGTCCCCGACCAAAGACCGTGCCGACGCGGAGGTGGACGCTGTCGCACTCCACCATGAAGGGTTTAGCCGAAATCCGATAGAGCCGGGGCGGGGCGCGGATGTCACGGCCTCCCTGAAAGCGGTGAACGCCCGCCGAGTGGCATCGGCCGGGTCCCCATGAACCCCTCCTTCAGGAGCCGGATTAGAGGAGGCGCAAATTGCGCCCGTGGTTGCCCGGCAAGCAGATAGTAGCCGGTGAGGCCTAGAAACCATGCACAAGACGGGCCGACCGGGTCAGGCCAGCCGAGACGGCCTCAATCTTGGCCGATCCATGGCCACGCCTCGGGCCACGTAGACAATGTGCCCGAGGTAGAGACCGAGCCCACGCCGAAGGAGCACTTGGACCTCTTGACAAACAAGGCCGGTTTAGCGAGCGTGGCGAGGATGACGCCGGTGGCGTAGATGATACGCCCGGGAGGTGTTGTAGATCAAAATATCGTCAAAGAAAACGAGCACAAACCGGCGGAGGTAGGGGAGCACGTCGTTCATGAGAGTTGAACGTGGCGGCACATTGCGGGGGGGCGAGCGGCATGACCAAAAACTCATAGAAGCCATCATGGGCGCGAAACGGTGATATGTCGATGTCACTAAGCATGCGCTTTTTGATGGTAGCCCGGCGGGAGGTCAAGCTTGGTGAAATACCGGGCACCGTTCAACTCGTCAAGGAGTTCATCGATGGCCAAGGGATGGGGAGACGATGATGATGGCGTTGAGGGCGCGGTAATCCACCTTGAGAACCGCCCACGATTTGGCCGGCTTTCTTCACGAGGAGGACCGGGAGAGAACGCCCGAGAGCTGCTCGAATGAGGCCCATGTCCAACATGGCCGAGCACCGCTTCTCAACTCGTCTTTGGCGGCCACGGGGTAGCGGTATGAGTGGTCACCTGCCAGCGGTGCCCACTCGCGGCGAGGTGATGGCGTGGCCACAGGCTGCTGATGGGGACAGCCCATGAGGCTCAGCACGAAGACCTCATAAGCGATTCGAGGAGCGCGTCGAGTGAAGGGGACGCCGTTAGGCGCCGTGAGTGAGCCCCCAAAGCTAGCAGCTAGAGGCCAGCGGAGATGGCGCTGATGGTGCGCTCGACGGCGCCACACCGCCAAAAGTGCTGAGCCCCTGCGTCTTTGGAAGCGACATGGTCTTGTCGCGGCGTCGAGCGATAGGGCCGGGGGTGCCCATCAAGCGGAGTCCCAGGGGCGAGGTCACACCCGACGAGTGGCATGACGAGAAGAGATCGGCCGTGGAGCGTGGTGCCGTCGGCACGGTGATCGGCGTGTGACGGATAACGCCCGAGCCACGAGACCTTCCCCCATTTGCCATGGCCGCCATGAGGCGATGGGCGGGGGCTGGATGGGCGTCCAGTGCGGGTTGTTGCGGCCTCGCCGATGAAGTTGTCGCGTCGACCCGATGTCGAGGCCGCGGCGAGCATCGAGGCCAGGTGGCGCACACCTAAAGCATGCCATAGAGTGGGCACACACTGCGGCGTGGAGGAAACACGGGCTTCCTCCGCGACTCCACCAAACTCCTCCCACCCCGCGTCGTCATCGATGGCCACGCCGTCAATGAAGAATAGCCAGCCGACATACGCGATTGTAGCCCTGGAATATTTCGTTGCAGTTGAAGCAGAAAGGCCGAGCGGGCGGCGCTCGATTCTGTCGGGCCTGGAGAGAGCGCGGCAACGCTTCCCTTCCACAGATCCCGCAGACGCTGAGCCCGCTCGGAGTAGAGCGCAGCGGGGCGTTCCGTCCGGCGAGGGCGGCGTGAGTCCGAGGAGGTAGGAACCGCCGAGCGCGACGCTTGGCGCGAGAAGCTGAGTGTAGACAACTCCATCAACTCCAATTGCCGCGCCAAACTCATGGCGGCATCCAAAGTCGCCGGGTTGTGGATCAAGCAGCATTGCTTGTGCGCGCGAACCCCTATGAAAGCAATTTGGGACCCGTTGAATCTCTTCCAGATACGTAATAGTGAGAGAACTCAAGCGATCTTGATATTCGATGACCGAGCGAGACAATGACAATCCTCCAGCTCAAACAAAAGGGGCCGATCGTAGCGGAGGCCAGCGTATGTCGGGAGCACCTTGAAGCGGTGCGGGTAGGGGGTACCCCCATCTTCCTAAATTTGGATGTGTACCAAAAGCTAAAGCTCCCTCTTCAACATTATAGGAAGCCATCCACACCTTCTCCTCTTCCATGATCCATTTGTTGATGGAAGAAGGAATCACATCGATTGACAAAAGATGAGTGGATCCCGGACTTGCCGTCAAACTTAGGAAATCCATCTTACGGAACACGGGTGGCCGATCATTGTGATGCTCCCAGGAGCTTTGTTCGGTTCTTTGGAAGAGGAGGCCGCGGTCGATGGACAAAGTCTGGATTGCCGAGGCGTTAGCCTTCCGCGGTGTCTTGGAGGTCCTTGATCTTTGGCGGCTAGGGTGGCCCGCGGTGTCCTAGAGGGCCTTGAGAGAAAGTCACCTATGGGACCGGTGTCGCAGGAGGCGGATGGTGGGGGTGAACGGGGAGCGGACGAAGGGAGGCGGGAGGGGCGAACGCCGGATAGCTAATACCAAGTTGTCAAGGACCTCGGGGTCCTCGGGTAGCTGGGCCGAGGCTCATGTAGTTCGTGAAATGAGTCCATCTTCTCCGGCGAGGTTGGTTCCTGTTAGTAGGCTTTAGGGGTTTAGAAGAGGTGGAAGATAGATTGATAATTCTTGATTTCTCAATAGCGATTACAAATATATATAGCCCCTTAGGCCCTAAACCGACTAGGGGATCCTTGCCCCACAATTCTAGGAACTCAAATCACAAAAGGACTCTAATCTCTCTAACTTTCCTATCTAGCCATGACTAGCCCATTTCGCCGTGCCGCACAAGGCTCAAATACGCACCTGATGTCCCTAGCGCGCCGCGCTTAGTGTAGGTCTCATCCCACATGACACAAAATATATAGAAGAAATGATTTTGGCTTGTTTTGCAAAAGAGTTATTCTATAGTCCATGGAAAGGTGTCAAGAGGTAAAAGGATTATAATTTGAATTAGTTACCCAAGTCACCAAACTTTTAGTAGTGTCATGTTAGGATCAGTGGTATCTTGTCAAGGATGGTAAAAGAACTTGAAAAGAAATCCTATAGGATAGAACTTTCAAAACTTTTGACCTCAACAGGTTTCAGATTTTTTTTTACTGGTTTCAGAATATTTGGTGTCGAAGAAAATAAGTCATATGTGAAGATTTCTCTTGAAAGAAATGTTTATAATATAACACATTTTCTGATATTGCAGGTACACTGAAATGGAAAATAGGGGTCATAGTCAAAAGTGTCTAGTGGTCGCAATGATTTAAAAAAGAAAGGTCATGTGTGGTCATTTGGCGTTTCTTGATGCTTTGAGTATGACCACTATTTCCATTTCACTGTACATATAATGTCGGCAAAATGTATTAGATCATCAAATTTCTTTCCAAGAGAAACTGTTTGTCACCTAAGATTTATTTTCTTCTTAACCAGATATTCTGAAACTGTTGTAGGTCAAAGTTTTAAAATTTTGACATAAGTTTGATCAAAAGCATCAACTATTATGACCTGAGACTGTAAATAGTATGTGCCGACACTTCTTACAATGTCCAGTATACAGACAAATATACAGTTATTCATTTTGCATCTTTTATGTTCTTATCATAGAACATATTTTATTCTTGATACTATTACTCATTAGTACTGTTTCAAATCAAACATTGAACATCCATGCTGGTAGGTATAGGAAATAATTATTTCCCTACTCACCCTATATATAAAATCAGTTTTCAGCCAACTAAAGATTGTTATTATTTTGAGGCTTCTGTACAGCGGTCTTCATGTTTCTCCAATTCAACACTAGAACAAAACCAACAACCTTGATTAGCCTTTAATGGTTATCTTTGTTGGTCTTTTATGACTTTTGTTCTGGGTACTTTTTAGAACTTGAAAAGTAGCAAGTGTTTGATCACAATGCCCCATATCCAACTGGTACTTAGCAGCTATGGCATGTATTTGTTAAAAAATATTTGTATTCAAGTTCAGATCTAATGCTTTTCAGTAGTTTAAGTTTTTTTAGCAACTCTCATCTATTGTGTTTTAATAATTAATACATACTGCTGAAAAGAGAAATTTGTAATTGAATGGTGAATTGGTTGCTACCATGTTCCATGTGTTGCAAGTCATTTATATTTTTAGAACATACGAGCAGGGATGAAGGTTTGTGGAATGAAGTAGTCCATCATCATCTCACTATTTTTTTTTGTAAGGTTTGGGGAATGGAATGAGTTGATCCAACACCACCCCATTTCTCACAAACTAATAATTAGTACCAGTATGAGGAATGATGTCATTCCACTAAATTTGAGGAATGGACTTGTGATGCATCATCTCATCTAAAATGAGTTTATTTATCTGTCCATTCTATTTTTTTTATAATAATCGTAAGTTTGGAGTTTTGTTGGACACCGATGGCTATAGCCCTAGATGCCATAGGCCTGGCTCCACCCCTGATAGGGACTATTGACTGTATAAAAAAAGGCATTTATTTTCTGATCTTGGTAGCAATATCACAAGTAAACTTCTATGTAGCATAATCTGGAAAAGATTTCCCACCTATTACGCTTATATAGCTCTAGTCCAAACATTGGGAAGGTCTGAAATCACAATTATCACCTCCAGCGAAGAACCACTGGAACATAGACCAAGAAAAGCTTCCTAGAAATGTTTTTTGAATATGGCGGCAACCTGCAACCTGAAAAGATGGTGAACGTTACCGCCAAGGCCAAAAAAGGAAGATAACAAAATCTTGTGACTTTCATTTTACATTCAGAAGGACAGAACTTTGCTGCATAGGCTCCTTTAAGGCGTGTGAAAAACTATTGATAAGATGAGCCAAAACCGAGCCTGTTGGAAACAACAATCTGTAGTCGACAATCATAACCTATATAGATAGAAGAAAAGCCTTCAGTGAGTTATGTTTTTTTACTTTTTACTAAAGATAAACCGGCTCACAATGTTTATATTAGAGACAAACATAAAGTAGACACCTTAGTAGTTGTTTATATCATTCCTTCCAACAAAACCGCTCATGATGTTTTTACTAGAGGGAGAAATAAGGGTATTTATATGCATTTTGTGTTTCCTAAGTCAGGCCATGTCAAGTTTGACTAAGGTTATTATACATATACAAAGAAACCTGCATTATGAATCCAAATAAGTATCATTAGTTTTATCATGAAACATATTTTTAATTATAGTATATCCATTTGATGTCATAAATGTTGATATTTTTCTATAGATTTAGCTAAACTAAGATGATTTGATTTTAGGGCGAGAATTAACTTCTTTTTGAGACAAATATAGTAATAATATAATTTTTTTTTTTCATGATTTAGAAAAACCCAGTTTCTAAAAAATCTAGTGTAATAACATATAAGAAACAAATATTTGGAATCCTTTGTGAAACTAACCTGAGGGATCACCAAAGATTATCAATCACTCCATTAGTGAAGCTATATATAATAATCATATGGGCCATATGGGCCATAGTAGTAGATGAGCTTTCACTTAACACTTTCCAACTCCTTATTTGTCACTTTGGCCGATTAGTCGTAGCCCTATGTCATTGGATATCCATATATATAGCATACAATGGATTGCAAATAAAGAACTTCCTTTATATCGAATAAAAAAGCATAATATGAATATGACTAGGGTGATGATGTGATATACATATAGAAACGCACCATTAAAGTGCAATGAAATAAAATGAAAGGGACATGCATGCACATTGTATATGCATGGACAACAACAACCTATCTCTCATTCTATAAGACCCAAGTAACAGGTATGGCTCAGTGGCTGTACACACGTTCATAAAAGTCGTTATGGCTTTTCTAGAAAAGCCATAACGACTTATGAACGGTACCCTAAATTGTTAGATATTAGTGTGTGGTCCTCGTATATGCAAAATCACATAATGACTTCATCTATTTTGTTATTATTACAACTACCGTTTAGAGTTTGATCAAGTACATGGTACTGGCTACTGACAATAGGTACTTCTGTTTTTCTCTGAAGGAATACAAATTCCATTGATTCAAAGACAACAGAGTTTGCTGTCACCAGGTGTTCAGGACCAATTGGCATACCCTAACTAGTGAGCTTGGTTTGAACAACGTGGGTCTGAGTTTTTAGGAATATGATTGTTGGTCAGCCATGCACCATTGCCCCTCGCCTGTCAGTGACAACCAGGCTCGGCCCGTTTGTGTGTCGGCCCAACACTAGAGAGTGACCGCCCTGAATGGAACATGTAATCAGATTGTTATATGTCAAAGAGAAAGGTAAAATATGAAGGTACAAGTATGTAATAACCCTGAACTCGAATTCTGAATCAAGCTATCCTCGCCTACCTCCTCTGTTCTTCCTTTTCCCACTCCTCTGCTTCTCCAAACTGGTTGCTAACATTGTTCCATCTCATGTTTTGGTTGAGAGGATTTTGATAGAAAAGAGATTGGAATAGATGGGACATATAAGATGTGTACACTGGTAGTCACTGCTATCTGTGAGACCCACTCTCACAACTAGGGAATCCATCCGTCAGGCACACCTGTGTCTCCATCTCTTGTGTCTTGCCATATGTGTGCCAAGTGCTGGAGCTCCAGCTTCCCATGGTACGCCACCCGACCCCCGACACATGTGTCTCCATCTCGTGTCTTGCCATATGTGTGCCAAGTGCTGGAGCTCCAGCTTCCCATGGCACGCCACCGACCTAATGTGTAGCCCGGCTTCAGAGGATGAAAACCACAACAACCTCGACTAGGGATGGGAAGGAGTTGTGCCGCCACTGACCTTGATCGGTGACACAAGGAGCCGTATTGCCGTGTGCATGGCCAGGACAGGGATGACCTGCACTTCTGCAGCCTTTGCCTTTGGTGGAGAGGAGGCCGAGATGGGCGTTTTTTGTTGAGCTTGCCGGCATCTGAAGTGGATGAGTGGCGACATCATGCAGATGAGTGCCTATGAGAGCAAAAAGTTGCAGGATGCATGCAACCAAACATGTTTCTCATGGCCTAGCTGTATTAAGCAGGAACAAAACAAATGGGTGTTGCAGCTCAAAATCATGGCCATCAGGGCTAACATCGCTGGTGTGAGCAGGGGCGGAGAGGAGGGGGGGGGGGCAGGAGCATGTGTCCCCCTAAGCTTGCATGTATATAGTTCAATTAATTATAGAGATTATAGATACAAATGTTTCCTCGACTAAGGTAACAAAATAAAAAAACATCCCCTATTGTGTTTTTCTCTAAGTTCGTCTCTTGATTATACAATTCTTGATTTTGACTAGAGTTGCATGCTAAAGGTGAGAATGCCAAAGTGTTACAATAGTAAATTTAATTTTCTCTAATGAAGGCATTTTTGGGATTGCAAGCACACTGGATTTGTTCCTTGTATGATGAATGTGATAACTGCAAGTTTCTAACATAGGTGGCTTCAGTGTCTAGAAATGCTACAAGGGAGAGTCCGAGACTTGGTTGCTAAGCAGAAGGTTGACGAAAAGAGAAAGAGCTATAGATGACTTGCACTACTCCATCCTTCTCCACAATGAAGAAATAACTACCAAGGAAGCCTTGAGAAGGACATAAAGGAAGGCCTCCACACTAGATAAGAACATGAAGTTACACTTCCTAGTGTTCTGTCTTGTGGTGTTATTGTGGCTCTTTGTTGTTTCTTTACTGCTGTGAATAAGTAACTTTGTGGTGGTCAAGGATGAGGCTGCATTGATCCATTGTTGGAGATGTAGACATTGTGGCTTGCCTTGTCAATTGCTTCTTAACTAACCATAACTAAAAGAGCTACACCCAATGTTTCCTAGTATCAAGATCGATGTCTAGAACAGAAATGGATGTTATGAAATACTAGGTTATGATGTATAATAGCTCCTCCAAAACCATAGATGAGATAGCACATATGCGAATTCAAAGGATGCCACCCACCCACACATGCGTGCACAATATGCAACAATTCAACATCAACAATGAACTAGAGTTACATGGGAGAAATTAAGGAAAAGCCTCCCTTTACCTCACCTAGACTGCAAGAAGACAGATATGGAAAAAATCATCGAAAGGTGAAACCATATCAGGTGAATCAGTCAACCCTGATGCACCCAACTATGAGAGGGAGTTGTCACCCCAACGACCAAGTCAGGCATGGATGTGGTGAGTGGGGAAACCTAGCACAACAGTAACAGCATCAGAAGTCAGTTCTAGGATGCTGAGGGCGATGTGTGAGTATGTAATGGGAGTGACCTCAGGGTCAGGGTTTTATTTGCCCACATACACAAGACCACAAAAAATGCAGACATGGAGCAGCCTCCGCACATGCATTGCTAAAATAGAACAAATCGGCGATGTGTGAGTATGAAATGGGGAGGACCTCAGGGTCAGGGTTTTGTTGCCCACATACACAAGACCACAAAAAATGCAGACATGGAGCAGCCTGCACATGCATTGCTAAAATAAAAGCAAATTTGGTTCTGTGCAGAGCATGCTGGTAACCTCAGAGGCACAATGGCATAGAATCATTTACCAACCCAAAATAGGTACAAAAAGACCACCCCACTGCATAGCACCAGTTTACATTCCCTAACACTACATGAGGCGCAGGTTGGGAAGGATGTTAAAGCTTTGGTAAACCCTAGCATGAGGGCACAGGTTGGGGCACATGTTAGAAGCTTTGTGACAAAGAGCACAGACATCGGTACAATCCCCATCCCACAGTGCATTGAACTCCATTGAACTTATATGTCAATCTCTACTACTCACAACCTAAATATCCAACTGATAGAGAAGGGGGATCACAAAAAAAAGCAAGACTAAAAGGAAAAGAAAAAACAAATGTTTACCTTTGCTCATACTCGTCGATTGTCGATACACTGAAGGTATCACCCCATGGAAGCGTCTACGACGCCATTGGGGCCAACGGTGGCTGGCAACAGGGAGCAGGAGGGGGGGCAAGGAGGATGTAGATGTCGTCTCCCCATCTTCCAGGGATCCATTGGCCCCTTTTCAACGGGGCACAGGGCGGGGCGGATGCCGCAGCTCGAGCCTGGCTGTGCGGTCAGCCTCGGCTCCCACTCCTCCAATCTCCTGATAGGATGTGGCGGAGAGCTG
Organism: Hyparrhenia diplandra; assembly: GCA_015847255.1. Lineage (NCBI taxonomy): Eukaryota > Viridiplantae > Streptophyta > Magnoliopsida > Poales > Poaceae > Hyparrhenia > Hyparrhenia diplandra. Next base: position 7,875 of record JADLZK010002158.1, on the reverse strand, counting down.
CAGCGGTGAGCCGGTGCGGGCACCACCCATCGAAGCCGCGGGAGGGAGTGGGGAAGGCCTGCTCGGGCCGTCGTCTTCAGGAATGTCGTCTTCTTCGTCGCGCGCGTCGTCGTTCTTCGTCGTTCACCTCGCCGGTCGATTTGTGCGCCGCCGCTCGCCATCGCTACAGGGTCGTGAGCGCTCCCCGCCTTTGAGGTCCAGGCGGCCTCTCCTCCTCCATTCCTCGGCCATAGAAAGAGCCCGGCCGGCCACAGCGCAGCCGTCGGCCACAGCGGCGCGGCAGGCGGTGAGACACGGCGGCGCGTCACCGAGACTCTGGGCCAGGGAGAGACCCATCCGGCTGGGTATGTAGGTCGGCAGCGAGAGCGTGGAGCTCCCTCCATGGCGGCGGCGTCCATGGCGTCTGGGAGTTGCGGTGGGGAGAAGAGAGGGAGGGGAGAGACTGCCGCCGCCGGCGCCGACGGAGCGGCGGGGCGGGGGCGAGGACGACGACGGCGACGGACGGGACGACGAAGGTTGACGATGACGGCCACTGGGCGGCCTGGCCGGCCTGCTGGGCCTGCCCTGGTCGGCGCGCCGACTAGGTGGCAGCTTAGCACGCCCCGCCACGAGGCAGCGTTTGATAATCCAGTTTGGGCCATGGCCGGGGAGCTTGGGAACAACTTCGAAGATCGCCGGCGTCCTTTCGCGACGGAACAAAGGCCCACGCTGCCTCCGCTGGAAAGTCGTCATGTGCTGTCGAGATCTTAAAAAGGAAAATTTAAAAAAATTGTCATCGCAGAGGGCTGAGGTAGTCCTCCTGTCGCTGCCATATATATATATATATATATATATATTTTTTTAGGTGGTGAAAAATATTTTGGGTTATGCCATCAGAAGATACTTTTTGCCGTGGGATTTAGTAATATTATCCAACTACTGACTTAATCCAAAAAGATTAAGCCTCACACTTTTCATCACAAGTAATTAGTTTTTTATATACTACGTTTAATGCTTTATAAATACGTTAAAAGATTTGATGTGACGGAAAACGTAGTACTTTTTTGGGTTGGTGGATGGGGAACACCACCTTTGACACCTACAGTCGCGGTACTCCTCCCCTGCTCTTAACACCCACACTACCGTAGGTTGGATTAAAACTTCGCGGTAATGCTTGGCTACTTCCGTTTATTTTTTTTAACTGGGCCAGCACTTTAGCTTCGGAGCCTAATGGCCGAAAATTACGGGTCTTAGTATTTTACTTGTTTTTCGGTGACTTCATGGATTACACTTACAATTGGGCTAATAACTAAACTAATTCTATAAACTTAGTGAGTATTGTGACTATTTTGTCTCCATCCTCTCATCCTCTCTCTCATGTGGTCCCCCACATACCCCCTCTCCCTCTCACCTCTCCATAGGTGGACCCCCACCTCCCGGTCTATCCCCAAACTCTAGCTAGCCTCTTCTTCTTTTTCGACGTGGCATGTGCACGGTCGAGCATAGCACGCAGGGAGCACAACTTCCTCGCACTCTGGGCGCATAAACATGGTAGCCCCACACCATGGAGGGCGCATCATAGAACTTGGGCTTACCCATGATTGTATTGGTGATTGCAAGAACTACCCGGGCGAAAAAGCAAAGGAAGAGAGCAAGCCGAATGTGAGGTGGAGGACGGTAGAGGCTGTAGTGACGACGTATGTAAGTTGCCTGCTGCCATCATGGAAGATGGAGCCGGAGAAAGGTGATACTGCGACTAATGCGTAAAGAGGATAAGTAGACATGGGCATAAAAGGTCATTTCTCACACATGTACACATCATGGGTGAATTAGTTGTTATGTCATCCAAATTGGCAAATATATAGCATTGTGTGCTACTATGTGGTCAATTTGTTGTTATTAAAATAAAGACGGCAACCGAACATAAGGACGGTAAATTTTTAAATTTCCGTAAGTAAAAAGGGTAGCGGCGTTGGGCCGGAGATGGCTCCTTTAGGCTCGTGCAAATGTTTTTCAAAAACAACAAGGATCACGATTTTCCCTTCTTTACATTAAAAATAAATTTTTAGATTAAAGATGGTAAACTTGTAAACATGTTTGTGAAGCGACATAAATAGGATATAATGTAAAAACTTTCTCAAAGAGGATGTCAATGATGATGAATGGTCGACGGAACCATGGCAAGACGGGTAGGTCTTGGATGGTGTAGTTCTTTAGCCGGTTAAGCACTGTGTATTATGGTAGTACATCGTGAACATACTTGTACAAACCATTAGTCATATATGGATGTGACAAACAAATTACTACTGGTCTACCCATAGATTTTTCGGTATGAAGTTGACGCTGGCTATATGAGATGTCATTACCACTGATACCTATCAAAACCGTTCATGGGTATTCATGGCTTGATTGGGAAAAAGGTTGAGGCATTGAGGTATCCTTACGTGCCTATGGATCGTATGATTAATATCCTTTGTCTTTAGGGCGTCATCAGAATGTTAGCTATTTTGGCTAGCTAGATGTGACGCTGACAAGATAGAAGAGAGAGAGTAGTCACTCGCCACTAAAGCAAATAGCTAGACTATTTCGCAAGATAGCCTGGTAACATGTGAGAGGAGAATTTGGGTCCAATAATATAAAAATAGTCTTTTTATTTTGTTCTCTCACCTACACATCAGTTGACTACGTAGCTAGGACTAGCTATTACCATTGCGGACGCCCTTAGTAGGGTTAATGCATACCCCTCCGCAAAAATATTTTTATCAAATGCTATAAATTTTTATTCTTGTAGATACTTACTAGAGTCGTTGAATTGAAATTAGAAATCGAGATCCAAATGTTAGTTGCTTATTTAATTAAACCATGCTATAGCTTTCCAATGCTTGTATATGTTCCACATTTACAATTCAAATAAATGCCTTTATGCAAAAACCAAAATGGATACCTTACTAGCTACTAACAAAATGCATACTCCTTTGTTTATTATATTGGATAAGTCCTGGAGATCAGTACAATTAAGTACTCGCCCTGAGTTTTGCAGGTAGTGTTGCTTCAGTCGACAATTTATACCTCCCGAGTCCTCCGAGGAGCAAGAGTTTTGCACCCACACATTTGTTATCTTTAAAGCTATATACGGCACTGTATTATTTTACGTGTGATGAACTGTGGAACAACTTTTTGCTCTATAAAGGAAATGTTTCCTCCCTGCTCCCCACCCGACGCCTCCCGCCAGCCTCCAACGGGGCGGAAACCGCGGCGCCGCCGCGCCCACCCCCGGCCATCCACTGCTCACCTCCATCCAAGCCCGGATCCGAGCTGCTCGCCACCGGATCCATGGCGGCTCCCTTCTCGGCAGCCTCCACGGCCGGGGGCGCGAGCCTAGCCGCCTCGTCACGCCGGCAGCTGAACCGGTGATAGAGCGAATGTCGCGCGAGTGGCCGGCGCCGCGCCGCTTCGCGCGGTGGCGGCAGCTGGCATCGTCGACCTCGGCGCGCGGGAGGACCAGTCGTCGCCACCGCCTCCGGACAAGCGGCTGCGGCCGCCGGGTCGCTCCGATGCCGCCGCTAAGTCGCCAGAGCCGCGCGCGCGCGGGGGATTGCCGGGGCCGGCCACCACTACCACGCCTCGCCTGCGGTGCCTCCAGGCTCCCCCTGCACGCCGTCGCCGCCGGCTGCCAGCGCCAGCCGGGGGCCGGCCTTGGCGCACGCACCTGCCCGTCCTCGCCCTTACGCTGCGTCTGCTCTCCCTCCGCCTCCCCGGCCCCGGTCTGTAGCCTTGGCGGGTTGCCGCGGCGCGGCCTATCTTTGCCGGCGACCTGCGCGCGCCCGGCGGGACGTGGGCGAGTGCGGCTCGCCCGACCCGCGCACGGCGACCTCCGTGTCCGCTGTCGCATCAGCCCGTACATCCCCCACGCCTACGGCCTCCTCGAGCGCCGCCGGTGGTGAGGGCGAGTAGATGGTGCTCGTCGCGGCTCCTCCGCTCCGACCACGCCGCCGCGTCGCGGCCGCCCGGCTGACGACTCCGGCCACGAAGCCGAGCCGAGCTCGCCGGCGCCTCCCACCACTGCCATCCCCTCTCGGTCAGGAGACGCAGTATGCGGTGGGTAGACGGCTCCTTCTCCGGCTCGCTCGGGACGCGAGAGGAGTTACCGCCGAGCCGGGAGGCCCCCACCGTCGTCGGGCGCGATTTGTCCATCCTACTCGCCGGGGCCGCCTCCCCGACCCGGTCAGTATGGCGCCGGGCTGCGCCCACGCTAACTCGGGCGGCATCGAGCACGCGCCGCGGGGTGCTCGGGGCCGCCTTGGCGCGGCCTGAGCATGACGACGCCGTCATCGCGCCGCCCGCCCACAGTCACATCGGCCGCCCTTTAGCGCCTCCTCTTTCCTTCCGCTAGGGTGCGCACTCGAGAGGCTCGTAAACGGCACCACGCCGCTGGGCGTGTCTCTTCACCAGCGGCTTGGCCGCTGCCGCGGGCCTCCGCCCTGCTCGGCTCGCCCACCATCGCCGCCGTAGCCTGTGCTCGCGGGCTGGCCCTCCTCACTGCCGTCGGCGCTAGTCAGCGGCAGCGTTTGGCTTCACTGCGTCACGAGGCGCCGGGCGCGGGCACGGGCGTGCCTCGCCCGGCCCTCGTCGCCGACCGACGGCTCGCGCCGCCCTCACTCGCCGGCCTCTGCTGCGGCCGCCCAGCGGGCGACCACATCGCCTGCCCGAGTGCCGTCCTAGATCCGCGGCCTCCTGCCTTGCCGCGAGGAGCGCCGGGCCGCCTGAGCACGTAGGCACCTCGGCGCTCTCGGCGAGTTGTCGCACTGCCCACGCGGCGGCGCAGCTCCGGCGAAGTCGGCTGCGGCGCGCGCCCGATCGTAGGCGATCGCCTGCGGGCTCGCGGCCGGCGATGCACGGCGCTAGCGCGAGTCCTCGTCACGTGGCGATCGCAGCACGCCGCGCTGTGGGCGCCCGGGCCAGCTACTCATCGCCGCCGGTCGCCGCCGCGGCGTGCGCAGACGCAGCTCTTCGAGGATGGCCCGACAGCGCCGACGGGATGCCGTTGACCCTTGCCCGATGGTCACCACCACCGTGAGCTTCGCCGGCGCCGACCGTTGGCGACCGAGCCGCGTCGAGCACGGGTGGAGCCTCCCGCTTTGGGGGACCCGATGCTTGTTGAAACCGTGGCACTGGGCCTCCTACGCCCGCTGCTCTTGCAGGACGCCTCGCTCTCCAACACTGCTTGGTGCGGTACCGGTGGGCAGGATCTAGTGGCGGGCGGAGTTTACCACCTCACACACATTCGTGAGCGCTCTCGATACGAGAGGAACCCTTGCTGCTCCCTCGGGAGCCGCCTCCCGGTGTCGTCTGCGAGGGCCAGAGAGATGTCGCGCGCCGCACTTGGCCGAGGAGCGTCCCGACAACGGGGAATCAGACTCTACTGCTGTTGGCAATCTCATGGTCGCCCGCGAGCGCCACCTCAAGGCCCTCTCGGGGACGAGGCTGAGCGCACCCCCGTGGTCGACGGGCGCTGCCAGCGGAGATCGAGAGTAGATGTGCCGGGCCGCTGCTCGCCCCATCATCAAATCCGGGCGCGAAAGCTGCGCCGCCTCGCGACTCCGGGCGAGCAACCATGCTCAGTGCCGCAAAGCGTGATGCGGCTCCGTCTCGAGGGCAGCCAGCGCGCTTCCCTCCGGGCTCGGCGATGCTTCTTCGTAAGCTGGAACATGTCGACCAAGGGAGAGGCACCTACTGCCATTAAAGAGAAGAAGGTGAGGGAGACATGCAGGCGTGGCATGTCAGCCCAAGCGCGCCCGCCAAGTTCCGAGCTTCTTTTGGGCGGCTGTCGACCTGACCTCCATGGAGCTCAACGTGGAGGGCCTTGAGGGTGTTGGCGCTGCGACTGTGCCATTCCTCGTCTCTCGTCCCGCCGCACATCTTTATCTATGTAACACCATATGCTGTATCCAGTAGCTCATAGGGTTTCTTTTCGGTAACTACATGGTTCCGGGTAACTGTTTGAACTTTTTCCTTCTTAATGAAATACGCCAGACGGCGCTGCGCTACTTTTTGCTCTATAAAATTAAGGCTTTTATAAAAGTTAAGAATGCTTTTTATACATGATTATCCCATTAATATAACTTATTGGCCCCCGTTACCGTTGGAGTAACATATGCAAATTTCTAAGTAATTCACTGAGCTTTGCAATGCTTTTGATATTATCGTCAGAATAATGTGGCTTATAGCCCTTTTTCATGAAATGGACTTTTAACTACACATGGTTCAAGGACTTGCGAAAAGAATCATGAATTTGGACTGACGATGATATACATATATAAGTGGCACTCTGCTCCATTATAGATTGTAATAAGTCTTTTGCGGTACTTTTTCGCACCTTTAGCCTGATTGTGTTTGGGTTTGGGACTAAGCATGAGTCCCGGATCCAAATTTCATAGGCACTAAAGGATCTTTTTATCCCCGGTTAGTAACAACAACATAAGGACTAAAAATCATCCTTTTAGTCGGGTTTTGGTGTTATCAAACCGAAGATTCTGCAACCTTTATTAGTCCTGGTCAGTAACACTTATTAGGACTAACTAGCTCTCCAAACCCAGACTACCCAAGACTAAAAGCTCGATGACTTCAAAAGGAGATCGCACATGAATTAGTCACATGTGTTGTGTGGTTGAGTTGGTGAGAAATGCTCTGCGCGAGACAAGAGGTCTTGAGCTCGAATTTCACACGTACGGAAGAGAGGTCTACGGGATTTAAATTATCGTGAAGATGCACTTTAGTATCATGCGGAGATTAAAAGGCCTAGTCCAGGTCAAACCACGGTTAAAAGCCCATTCCAACCGGGATTAAATTTCATAAGTTTTGCTAGTGCATATATATACATTTTTAGGGAACATATATCTACATATAGATTATACATAGTTATGTATCTAGACTAGAAAAATCAAAAACTACTTATAATTTAGAATGAATGGAGTATTTGGTAATTAAAAACAAGTTACCTGTGCCAGTGGCAGCATCAATGTTATCGCGACCAGACCAGTAAGTAAAAGGAATGGCGCGTATTTTCCTGTTGGTATGCGGTCAATAATGTCTGCTTTTTATCAGGATCATCTCTAAGAGATTTCGCAACCTGAGCGTTCATTGCAATAATGTAATTTGGCAAACCACCTATAGAAGATAGTCGAGAACTTGGTCAAATTCGAATGGCTACTACAATAATTGTTACGCGCTGCAGAGCAAGCAGGTAAATTACCAAACACCTATATAACCTTAACACAATTGTTGACAATTGACTTACATTAGAAACACAGGTAGATCGAGAGATGCTCCACACACAGAGTAGAATAAAAAGTTGTTTCCAGCATTACCTGAGATTGCAGTGTTAACGCAGGTGATCACACAGGTCTGGAGGAAGATATTCTCCTGGCGCGTGAAGGGAGCTGCAGGAATGCCGTAGCGCTGCTGCAGGGAGACGAGGCTCTTCACGGAGAAGAAGCTCAGGACGTTTGCAGGCATGTTGAGTGCTCCTACCACCCCAATGGTCATGTAGATCCGCAGTGTGACCAAAGAGAAGATGGCCGCGAGAACCACGGCGATGGCCATGGATCGCAACGCTCACCTGGTCCCAGAACCCGGATATGGCAGCCCGTCGAATTCCCGCTCCACACACGGTGAAGCCTCTTCTGTTGTAGAACCATCCATGATGATCCACCCCGCCTGCTCGCCTAAGCTAGATCCGATAGGAAAGCCGGAGAAAGAGTGAGTTTTCTTTCTGATCTGATTCTTGATGGACAAAGTTTCTTTTTAGTGGAGAGGGCTGTAGGGGTTTGGAATTGGATTGTTGAGAGGTCGGGAGTGTGTATAGCCGGTGAAAGAGTAAAAATAGAATATGTAGCA
>JADLZK010002157.1:0-300061 GCA_015847255.1 Hyparrhenia diplandra | reverse complement strand
ATGCTCCGCTTTGCGAGTCGCGGACGGGGAAAGACGTGGTCGGTCTCAAAGACAGAAGAGAAAGGGGAAAAGACTAAGGGGGTATTTTGTCTTCTTGTTTGCCTATCTTTTCTTTTTTGATTTTTTCATGATTTAATACCAGGGAGAACCAACGGTGTTAAAAAAGAGGGTGGAGAGTGGTTTTAGTTGAAAAAAAAGGACAAAATCACCATTGGAGTTTAAAAGATGGGTAGAATCACCAAACTCCCTTTTTTTTATCTTGCCGACCGACACTATATGCATCAATATTTTGGATATACTATACATATATCTACTACACCTATATATATAAAACCCCACTAGCTAATTTTCTCAACATGCAAGCTAGTCACCTCATGATTCCACTACTACCCCCACTAGCTAATTCTTTCAACATGCAAGCTATCCACCTCTTGCATTTATGGTTAACTAGCATTTACAATTATAATCTACATGCAAGCAAGACACATCATCCACTAGCATTATGCCACGCCATCCACTAACATTAACTTATAATTCTTTATCCCTTTATATAAATAATCTTATTTCAAACCATCAACAATTTTTGTGGCAATGCATGGGGTATTGCTTTCTTGATCTGACCTTAAGGTTTTTGTGTTGGAAATTCTCATTAAATAACTCACATGTTTATATCTTCCTTTCCATCATCAAATGATCAACTCACATGTTCGTATCTTTCTTTCCATCATCAAAATGATCACTAAAAAAAAACTAACCTTAAATTTCCACGACAACGCTGGGGAATCCACCTAGGTATTGCTTTCTTGATCCTTGCAAACTTAATGTTTTTGTGTTGGAAATTCTCATTAAATAACTCACATGTTTATATCTTTTTTTTTTCCATCATCAAATGATCAACACGCAAGTTTATATCTTTCTTTCCATTATCAAATGATCACTAAAAAACTAACCTTAAATTCCCACGACAATGCGTCTAGATTTTCTTGAAGTTACATATATTATTAGAAGACAAACACCAAAGGTATGTTAGATCATTAACAGGTTAGTACTTTCTTAAATCTATTCTTACCACAAACTTATAATTTTTGTGTTGTACATTAAATTCTAAAAAATTATCCTCCACAAATTAGTGACCAACTTTTTCTTTCATATTGAAGATCCAAGATTAAGATGATGTCTTTTCTTTAGTTCATTACTGAAATTATTTTTAAATTTCTCTTAGCTAGATTTAATTTACTTTTGCATACCACAAAGAACAACTGCGAGGGCATTCATCTAATATAAATATAAGAGCGTCTCACTAGATTGAGAATAAGGGATCCATTTTTTCCGATAACTAGAAATAAAAGGAGATTGAAAGGTGAAAATCGAAATCCTTAAAAATGAAGTGAGAGATTATTTTTCTCAATCCCCTTTCTTTCTTTTCTCACCGATATGTATACGAGTCTGAGTAACTACATAGTTTACAGTGAACTACTTGACATACACGTATGACACGCACGTGTTTATGTTTACAAGATTTTTACATTTAAGCATGTGATGGAACTGCACAAATAATATAACAATACTTGACAATTGGATCAACAATCATCATGATCATTCAATTTTTATTATTACAAAATCATATTGCCATATCAAAAAGAATCATTTCTAGACACGACCATAAATCCTGAATTTTCCACAGCATAGAAGCACACCCTCAAACTCAGATCACCGGTGTCCTTCACAAACAAGACTCAGGGTCACCGCTGTCCCTCACATCACCCTTGTCGTTGTAGCTTGTAATCACAAAAACTCAGGCCCCCGCCCTTTGGATTGAGGTTGAAACACGGGTACAAAATGGTGTTATTATATTACTCGTGGGCTTCTTTTGTCCAAAATATGCCACTAAGACGATATAATATGAGTGAAATGCACCGTGGGTACCCGAACTTTGCAACGTTTGTGTCAAATAGGTCCATGAACTTACAAACCCGCCATCTAAAGCCCATCGAACTTGCGAACCCGTTCACCCCAGGCCCAATCTGGTTTTGCATGGCCTGCATGGTGGTTTTGCATGGGTATGCTGTAGCAATGCCGACGTCGGCGATGACGCCCGGCCCGATCCGTTTTAATTTACGGAATTGATATTTTTTTATTTAGAGCTCCAAATATAGCAAATTATATATCAATTTTGATCATCTCAACGAGCTCTTTGCAATGGTGTACTCCGTTTTGTTATTTGAGATAATTTTATTTTATATAAAATTAAAAATTTAAACGAGTGATATTTTTGCAACTAGCATAGAGCTCGTCGGGACCCTCCTGGTGCTTAGGACGGAAATAAGGCCGGTTGAGTGGTGCTCGCCTCCATGGTTGCTGCTTCCGGCGCCTGGGTGTTCGAGCTCAGCTCCAACCCTCGCACCGCGATATATACACACACACGAGGTGAGAGAGATCGAGGGGGTATAATAAGCCGGGCATATTATATATAAAAAAAAAAAAGGCAAAAGTGGTGATGATCGAGCGACTAAGCGTGATCGGCTTTGAACACTTGCCGAGTACTCTAGGAGTATATTTTGCATGTGAATACGACGTCGCACTACGCAAAGAGAGGAGGAATTTCTATATTTTACATGTAGAACGAATGCATCTATCGACCTCAGTCATTTTATATTTCACTTTCGTTTTATATAAAATTAAATATAGCAAATAATATTCCACTCGTTTTATAGAAATATTTAATTTTACATAAAATAAAATTATCTCAAATAACAAAACGGAGTACACCATTGCAAAGAGCTCGTCAAGACGATCAAAATTGATATATTATTTGCTATATTTGGAGCTCTAAATAAAAAGATATCAATTTCGCAAATTAAAAAGAAGTCTTGACGTCATCGCCGACGTCGGCATTGCTCTAAAGTACCCATGCAAAACCGGATTGGACCGGGGTGAACGGGTTCGCAAGTTCGAGGGCTAGATGGCTGGTTTGTAAGTCCATGGACCTATTTGACACAACGTTACAAGTTCATGTATCCACAGGTGCATTTCACTCATATAATATCGTGCATGCATAGTGAGGAGGTACGGTGCATCCTACACGCTCGCCTGATGCAAGCGTCAGCACACGACGAAGGTTCTGAGGATCGGAGGACGCTTTCAACGGCAATTCTCGCTTCCCGAGAATTCAACTCTTTTTAAACTACTGGTAATTATATATTAAAATATATAAATATTTATACTAAGTAAATAGAATCATTAAAAAGATCTTTAAACATAATTTTTAATAAATTTATTTGAACATATATAAATGTTGCACGTATTTTTTACAAACCTAATCGAAGTTGATAAAGCTTTACCGTCACGTTTTTTATAGTTACATGGTTTTAGAAACGGAGGGAGTATTTCTTGGTCTCTGCGGGCTGTCGGTAGTCTTGGGCGTACGTACACGAGTTGGTCACTTGCACATGTTGATCCAAATAAAACTCCAACGTAGGAGTACGAATCTAACGGGATGATCGATGCAGAACAGCGTAGATCCGAACAAACAGCGCCGCGCGCCGGATAAGAACATTCTAGACGCTTAGAAGTTGGTGTGTGTGTCCTTAAGTACTTGGACCTATATCGGTGTTTGTGCTCGCATCCTGCAATCCTGCACCACGGAGGAAGAATTCTATTTAGTTCACTAGATGTATATTGGAACCATGTAAGGGTACGTCTCGCCTCTCTCAATCCAACAATTTGTTCTTTGCCTACCTACCTGACTACTACCTCTACCTTGGACTAGGGACTAATCTACGATGTCCGTGCATTTGTTGTGTTCGGTCGGTTTTGTTTTGCACTGGTGTACCGTGCATTGTATGTGTGCCAAGCTCTTCACCATCTACAGCCTCGATCCGCAGCGCTGTAGGAGTAGTTGCACTAGCTGGTCACTGCAGCTCAACCACTGCCAGAAGAAAGAAGGCGGCTGCGGCAGGCACTGCAGAGCGTTGTCTCCTTCCCTGCCAACGGCCCAACGTAAAAACCGTTTTACTTTTACCTTCCCCGACTTTTAAGATAGCGGCTGATTTAACAAGATGAAGGGGGCTGTTTGGTTCAACGCTTCAGTTAAATACTGCCACACACTGTGGCGCCACCGTTGCTTTGCGTGTGTGTTTGGATGGCGTGCAAGGTTAGGCAGTTTGCTTTTGTCATTTCCAACTCTCATGTAATAGTTACTGCTACCGTGGTCGTATGTTGCTTTGCCGTATGCTGCAGATTCTGTCCGTGGCTGTGGCGAGTGTGACGGACGAATCGTCCGCCACAAGCTATGGCCGCCACAGAAGGAGCGTGACGAGCTGACGCTTCAATCAACAGTCCCGAAGCAAGAATATCCGAACTATAATCTCCGTGAGTAGTTTTGAAAAGTTTAGGGATAATGTAACCGTTTTATAGGTTAGAGGTTATGTAGTCCCGCACCTCCCATAGGTGGGAGTGTGCTATAGACTTTTTCCTTTTGAAATTAGTTTTGGCTGACGTGTGCTCAGGTCAGCCGCCCTACATAACGCTATTACATTAAGATTCTCAAAAAAAAAAAAACGCTATTACATTAAGTTACGAAATATTGTGGTCAACTATTGTTAATCTCAATACATATGCTAAAATTAACGTGACAATATGCATGCGTGTGTGTGCGTCCTCTAAGTTTTTTTTTTTTTTAGAATTACACAGCTTACGCAGACGCTCACAACACGCACGCACACTCACCCCTATAAACACACGCGTGCACGCAAACCCTACCCTATGAGCACCTCCAAAGGATCGGGCAACGGCGGATCTGTCCCCATATATAAGTGACACATGTGTTGTTAGATCTGCTAAATGGGCGGGTTAAACTTGCCTTGACCCTCAACTTTTGTGATTGATTTCCCAACACCCCCCCCCTCGAAAAAATAATAATAACTCCCCACAACCCACCCCATCACCATGTTGCTTTGCGGATGCTTACGCCCCATATGTTTTTTTTTTTTTTTTTTTTTGGACAAGGAAACATATCATCATAGATTAGCGGCGGGAAGCTGCTAGAACCATTACAAATAAGCAATGTTTACAAAAGGAAGCGCATCTAGAAGAGGACATGCATGACCATGTGCTGGATTAGCACAAACACCGAAAAAGGCTACATCTCCTGCAGTCCACGAAGCTAAAGCCCTGTTTAGCTAAGTAGTCGGCCATCATGTTGCCTGTTCTTCTTATCCTACGCTAAGAGTGGATCCGAAGCTTGTAACATGGAACCCGATCTTTTGTGTATGTGGCTTTGATCTCCACTCGGGGGTTGGACTGGTCCGCAGAGTTGATGTGGTTGACTAACCGTAGATTGTCGGAGAAGTAGTTGACACCGGGCGGTCAAGCCGTGTGAAGAGGATTGTGGCGGTTCCATGGCCACCGCCCTCGCCCATGAAGACCGAGGAGGAGTCCTCAGAATACGCCTTTGATGAAACAGACTCAACGGTGGTGTTGAGTGGTAGTCAACGAAGAAGACACCGATTCACGCATTTACGTGGTCTTGAGCACCAATAGCGGTGACATAGATGCGTCGGCGTAGCGGCCGAGGACCATCAACCAAAGCCGGGGATTGCACCAAGAACCCGTCCACCGAATCGAAGGGGGCAAGGACTACCTGTGTTTGATCTCGAGCATCTCTCGCGTTATGGCCGTCCGTCGAGAGGTATCTTGTTGATGAGTAATCAGCAGACCATGACCTGCACTAGGAAAGGAAATACCTTGTTGCGGTTCGGTTGCCACATGTGGAGCTTGGTCGGCCGGGCTGTTGTTGCCCTCCATCAACTTCTTGATTTGCACTTGCTTGAATATAAGTATGCATGTGGGCCTCCGCGCCGCCTGTGAACCCGAAAAGAACTCCAAGTTTTCCTCGATATCTATTGTCGTTTCTAGCTTTCCAGGATGTACCATAAGATAAAATGAAAATTTGAATAAGGTACTGTCGGAGGGGTTGGGAGAGAGGAGTGGTAGAGTAATCCCGAACACCATCCTCGAGTGAGTGATACGTTGGGTTGCAAGGGAGGGTTAGCGAGATGACCATACCCGAAAGTCGGTAGAGCACATTGAAAGAACAAATGGTTATCATCTTCTATGGCTCCACAATAGGTGCAATGTTGGTCTATGTGAGCCGAGAATCTACTGCTCTCTCCCCTGTTGCCAGCGCTCTTCTTATAAGCCTCCAGGCAAAAGTTTTGAGTAGGGGTGGGATAGTTTTGGATTTCTAGATTTTTTGTAGAATTGTATGGGAATGAGGGGTAATGCTTCGGAACCTTGGGTGGGGAGGTGGTGGTTCTGTTGTGAGGCTAGGTGTGTGTAAACCGATTTGGTAGTGCAAATGCCATTGGTGGTCAGGGGTCCAACGTGGGATGTCATTATGGTCGAAGGCACGGGTTGAGTAGCTTCAATGGCTAAAAAGCGACGGGAGAGAATGTTTGGGAAAGGAGATCATGGTTCCAGTTTTGGGTACCCGGCATCCAAAGATCGACCCACTTTCGAAGGTAGGGGGTGGTGGTTCTGAGGGGAGGTTAAGGTGGTTGTGGATGTTGTCCCATATCGTGCACCAAGGAGCGGACCAAACGGATGTGTCACCTGCATGTATCTGGTAAATTGCATTGGAGTGGAGGTGATGCTTAACCTACAAAACAGATGACCAATAGATAGACTTTGGAATATTATTAGTGGCTGTCCAAAATGAGTTATAGGGATAATATTTAGCTTTTAAAATTGAAGAGAGGAAAGGATTCTTGAGGGTAACCACATTCCAAGCCGAGTGGATGATGAGGCTTTGGTTGATTGTTTCCATATCCCTAATACCTAAACCTCCTTGCTCCTTAGATTTGCATATGTCCTCCCATGACCTATAAGCAATTGGAGAAGTGTCTTGCTCTTCTTGTACCCCTGCCCACCAAAACCTTTTTATGATAGTGTTAATCTTTTCAATGAAGGTCTTAGAAAAGAGGACCGTGGACATGTAATAGATAGAAATGGACGAAAGAACAGATTTAATGTATTGGAGCCTACCTGCATGATTGAGCTTATTTGCTTTAATCGTGCCAAACTTAGCCATGAACTTACCATAGATGAACTCATAAGCCTTGTTCTTATCTTTGTGGGAAAAAATCATGGGATGACCAAGATGCATCGTATTGGGTTGGAGATCTTGGACCGGGAAGATAGCCTTGATGTCATTCCTGATATTGGAAGGCACATTTTTGCTGAAGTAAATGGAAGATTTTTGTAGGTTGGGTGTTTGACCTGATTGGTTGCAGAATTCGTAGAGGATGGTTTTGATGAGCTGAGCCTCCCTGTATTGAAGTTTTGCCACATAGGATCGGGTCATCTCGCAAAAAATAGTGAGTGTATAGCAAAGCACGGGTCCTAGTGAGACTCCCGTAAGGTTGTTTGCACTTAGATTTTCCTGCTGCCTAAGAGAGAGTTCATTGATTGCAATAACAAAAAGATATGGTGAAAGAGGGCATCCTTGTCGAAGACCTCTTTGAGAGGTAAAGAAAGGAGTAGGTTCATCATTAACAAGTATAGCAAACCGTGGTGATGAGATGCATTGGTAAATGAGATTAATAAACCTCTCTTGTAGTCCAAGTCTACGAAGTGCGACCACAATGAAGTGCCATTCAAGCCTGTCAAAAGCTTTGGCCGGTCGATCTTGAAGGAAAGCTTGATTTCTCCAAATACGTAAATTAAAGGAATGGATAATCTCCCCGCGTGTAATAATTACGTTAGAGGATATGTGTGTCCATGTGCCACGAATCTTGACCGTGCACGTCAATGTATCCCGGGAGGTGCCGCTTAAGACGATTTGCTAAGGATTTGGTTAGAACTTTATAAATAACGTTGCAAAGACTAATGGGCCGGAAATCTTTAGGAGTAGTAGGCTGAATAATTTTGGGAATAAGAGTAATATAAGTATGGTTGATATCAGGAGGAAGATAGGCATGAGTGTAGAATTCTTTTACTACTTTGTAGATATCTTCTTTGGCCCAAGGCCACGCCGCTTTATAAAATCCCGCATTGAATCCATCCGGGCACAGTGCGGCATCGGACCTCATCTCCTTGATAATCTCCGGTGTTTCCTGCGCAGAGAAGGTGTGGAGTAGGTATACCTGGCGTGGTTCCTTTCGCTTGATCGCCCTCCTCTTCTAGGTGTTGCTCTTTGGGTTTGTTGGTCGGAACCTATGTGAGCCGGGCCGATAGGATGTGGTTTGAAGGTTTTGGGTTTGGTTGGGGGATTCCGAAAAGGTGAGTTTGGGGGTGATGTAATGAGATTATCGGTGGGGGTGGGCGAGAATGGTTCAAGTATGGAGGTTTGAAGAGGGGACAGAGGTGTTTGTGGTGGAAGTGAAAATGTTAGTGAAATAAGCAACAAGAGTATCCGCTAGTTGGTGGGGGGGTGGTAGAGGTAGAACCATCGAGGGATTGAGGAGGTAGGAGATTCTATTCTTTTCTGCTTCTTTTGATAATAGCTTTGTAAAAGAAAGAAGTGTTTATGTCACCTTCTTTGGCCCATCTCTTCTTGGCCCTCTGGATGTGATATTTTTTCTTCCTTGGTCGGAAGGTCTTGGTGATTGTCATGAAGGGTCCGTTGGAGCGTGTGGTTACGTTGAGAAGGGTGAAGGTTTTGGCTTTGTTCAAGAATTTGGGCTTCAATTTTCTCTAAAAGTTCTTTGTTGTTTGGCTTCTTCCTCCTCCACTTCTTTAAATCTGCAGACCAAATACTTTGTTTTAAAGGGAAAAGCATGATTAGTAGAGCGTAGCCAACTATTTTTGGCAATGTCATGATAATCGGCATCCATAATCCACCAATTTTCAAAAACGAAAGGGCTTTCTAGGACGGTAGCGTTGAGAATTAAGCACAGCTAGGATAGGCGCATGATCACTATACAGCATAGGTAGATGGTAAATAGTAGTGTTAGGGAACATCATACACCACTCAGTGTTGCCTAGAAAACGATCCAATCTTTCATAAGTGGGGCTGGAAGAGAAACATTTGTTAGTCCAAGTGTAAGCCGGACCACTATAACCAAGGTCGAAAAAGCCACATTGTCGAACATAACCACGTAATTCAATGAATGAGCAAGATCGGCAGGATGAGGCCCTAACTTCTCAGATTCATGCATGATGTCATTCAAATCACCCATACACATCATCGGCATATTAGGGTTAATTTCTACAAAGTTTAAAACACTGTCCCAGATAACACTAGACTGGAGATGGTGAGGGTCTCCATACACACACCCTAGCCCATAGTGGAGGTTGGTGGCTCGGTTTGTACAAAGTGCCAAAATGTAGTGGTGGTGGTGATCGACGACAGTTATATCAACATCATGAGTCCATAACAACCACAAACCACCAGACTGACCAACCGAGGGGACGACAAAAGCATCATTTAAATTGAAATGATTTTTAACAGAAGAACTAGAAATAGAGGAGTTACGAGTTTCAGAAATAAAACATACCTGAGTTCTAGTTGACACCAACAGTCGGGAGAGATGCGCCATCAGGGAACTGCGGAGGCTCCCGCCCATTCCTCTGCAGTTCCAGGCCAGATGTGTCATGGCGCTGGGGGCGCCTTGTCGGCCGGCGCCTGAGCCTGAGTAGAAGAGCGTCGTAGATACTGGGGAGTAGAGGCACGGGCGATTCCAGCCTGGGCACGAGCAGCTGCAATTGGTTCTGTTTTTTTAGGAGCACCAGTCTGTGTGAAGAAGGTGTAGGGCGCCCAGATCCCCATCCACTGCATCTCCGGCTGTCCACGCTTGGCAACGACGGAGGGCTGCAGCGCGGCAGTCCTGGTAGCCAGGAGCACAAACGCCAGCGCCTGGTCGCACGAGAGCACGCGCCACGCCATGGCCCGGGCCACGACGCCGCTTGAGCTCGTTGACTTGACGATGCAGTAGCAGTGCGCCGGCAGAAGCATGGCATCTCCCAGCGGCAGCAGTTTTGGTGTGGATCACGCGATGTATATCGGCCTGGAGCAGAGGTGCCAGTCGTTGGCAGCTGCGTGGGAGGTGTCCGCCAGGCCGTGGACGCAAACCGGGCCTGGGACGGTGAGGCGGACGGCCGGTAATGAGGGGCTCGTGAGGAAGCCAGAGGCGGCGGCTGCGAGCCCCTTGGACAGCACGTTGCAGTAGATGGGTACGCGGAACCCGGTCGCGACGGAGACCACCACCACCGCGGGCTCGTGGCGTGCAGGCAGGTCCCACTACGGAGAGCACCAGGGCGACCGGCGCAACGCACCGGTTGATGAACGCAGAAATCCTGTCCTCCTTCCCTCCATGGTCCAATCGAGTAACCAGGAGAGGCAAGCAAACATCCAAGTCGCCATAACCCGCCACCCCCCTCTATTTCCGTCCTGAGCGCGAACTCCGGCGGGCAGATGCGCGGAACTCTGCGCAGGTGCCGCTCGGCAGAGAGGATGATTGGGGACACAACACATGGCGATGTTGTCTGCTTCTTTGCCCATTGCAAGTCTGCGTTCGCCGTCGGGATGTGCGCTGAGGAGTCGGATCCAGGCTGTGGGGTGGGAGAGAGCAGGATTGATGTAGCTCGTAGGGAATCAGGTGGATGAGGAGGGTGGGGTGGGTCAGGGGAAGAAGCTCCGGTGGCAGCCAAGTGGAATCACGGCCTCTGTTCGGGATGACGGATCCCCTGAGTCTGGGCACAACGGCAAAGCTTGTAGGGATCCCCATGGCGCTGCAGGAGCTTGGATTGCTAGGGTGGGACATCGGCATGCGGGCAGGCGCGCTGGGAGCAAAAGGGAAGCGGCGGCCGGGCTACTTCACCGCGGCGGCGCAAGGCAAGGTGTTGCAGCTTCACCGGAAAATGGATCCCGCCCAAGGAAGCAACCGATTGAGTCAATATTAGGATCGATTTGGAGCTGAGGCGGTGGGGATTCAGATGAAGCTATTTTTGGAGGGATTATTGGGTAGAGAAGCGAAGATCTGGGAAGGATTAGAGTGAGAAGGTTGGAGACGGCATAACGCCAGGCTACTACAGAGAGCGGTCTTTCCTCCAACGCCCCATATGTTAACCTCCCCTCCTACCGTGACGTGTTCGATGCTCGCCGGATTGAGGCCCTAGCACTCAGCGGAGCGCAACTTGCGAACCCGCCCAACCTAATCTTATGGGACATCGAACTCGCCCCAACCCATCTGATCCACAAAATCCATTTACTACACAAATCTCAAATCAAAACCCACCCTACAAAACCCAATTGAACCCACCACATTAGCATGCGTGTAACAGATAATGTGAGCGAGTACTAATTAATAAACACCAAAGGAATATGATTTCATATTTTTTCTGAGTTAAAGCAAGCTTTCTTGGATGCTCTAAAACTGAATCAGATTTTAGATTTATAATTTGCATTTTTGGACAAATATTTATATAAGTTGTACAAAACTATTTTCGGATTTTTTTAAAAAAATCAATTGGCCTCTGAACTATCGTTGTAGTCTGATTTTTCCTTTCTCATGGTTGACGTGGTGCTACACCCAAAGGAACAATTCGAACAGTTTCAAAAAAGTTATTGGAAATATTTTTTTTAGTTGGAGGGGTAAATCAGATTTGAGCAAATGTCGGAGAAGGTCAAATCGACATTTTTTATGTTGTAAAAAACAAGAAGAAAAAATCGACATTCACTACTACAATTGAACTTCCGTGGCGGTTTTTTTCGATTTTCCGTGGCGGGCATTGAAACCGCCACGCAGCTAGGGTCACGACATCGAACGATTAACCGTGGTGGTTTTCTCGCCCGCCACGGAAAATCTGCCGTGGCGCTTATTTAACAAAAACCGCCACGGAAAATCCAGAAAAAAAACCAAGATCCAGGCCCAAATGGGCCCGAGATTCGGGCCATCTTGCCGCCGGTCGCCACCATGCGCCGCCTGGATGGCCACCATGCCGCCCGCCGGGCGCCCACGGCCGCTAGCGCTGGATCCGGCCGCCGCAGCGCTCATTCCGCCGCGCCCATGCTCGATCCGCCCGCCGTGAGCTCCATCTGCCGCCGCGCGAGCTCCATCCCGCCGCCAGTGCTCGATCCGCCGCGCCGCCGCGAAGCCGATCCCCGCGCCGGTGCTCGATCCGCCGCCGCCGGTGCTCGATCCGGCCGACGCGTGCTTTCGATCGCCGCCCGCGCCGGGCGGAAGGGGAGGGGAGAGGTCCGGCCGGAGAGGGGAGAGGTCCGCCGCGCCGCCCGCCGCCGAGGGGAGAGGCCGGGGCTGGCCGCCGCCCCCCGCGCCGTGTGAAGTTGAGGGGAGAGAGGAGTCGGTTAAGTGAAGTGAAATGGAACCCTAGGTAAGGGTATATATATTTGTGCTTGATTTTCCATGGCGGGCTAATTATAAAAAATCGCCACGATTAATCGATTAACCGTGGCGGTTTTTGAAAAATAACCGCCATGGTTAATCCCTATTAACCGTGGCGGGCATTGTTAAAAACCGCCACGGAAAATCGATTAACCGTGGCGGTTTCCCCGGCCGGGTGCCCGGGCCACCTAATTTCCGCGGGTAGTTTCGTAAATGTCCGCCACGTAAAATAAAATCCAAACATCACGCAAAATCAATCCTCGTAGTAGTGATTCTTTTTCCTTTTGTCTTTAGAATATATAGGAAAGGTAAGGCCCCTTACTAGTAAGCTTGTTTGCAGAAGATAATGGGCCCAGAATCGTGGGCCATTATTGGGCCTCAGACCTTACCAGCCCAATAGCAATACACACTACGGTGGCATCCATTTCTACTTCCCCTAAAAAATCCATTTCTACCACCTCCACTCGTATGGTTTGTTCGCTGGCCCGCCCGAACTCAAATTGTGTATTATCTGTTGAACGGTAAAAAAAAAAAAAAAGAGTTAAACTGTAAAAGCATCTCGTACAACAAGGACAGCACGACGGGAGGGGGAGCACGCGCTCTGCACGAGAGAGGAGGGGCCCGATGCACAGAGGGCGTCACTGGCCAGTGATTGCGACCGCCGCTTTGTTGTTGCTCTGATTAGTTTTATGGTCAAAGAATTAGATTAATCGAGTACTAAAGATTATAAACGTATATATTCCCTCCGTCTCAGTTTGTCACCCTGAATTCCATGCCATCTTTTTTAATTCTTCGTCTTATTCAAAAATTTTGCACAAATATAATTTATTTTGTTATGACTTATTTTATCAATAAAGATATTTTAATATTAATTAATTTATTTTATGATTTGTATAAATATTTTGAATAAGACGGTTGAAATTTAAAAGTCAAAAACGACAAACTCCATAGGGCGGAGGGAGTATATAATAACTATTACTCTATGATAATATGTAGTATTTTTTTTTAAAAAAATCAGATTTATTTTTATATTTTAATGTGTACAAACATTTATCTAGCTGTTTATGTAGACTCTTGTTGTGTAGTATTTCATCGTATGATTGTTGTCAGTTCAAATACCCTCTCCATGTTCAAATCTTGGCTCGATCCGTCCCCGCAACGATGGATCATGGATGTGTTGTTCGTGCATGTGTTAAGTGACGCATGTATTCATATTTTTGAGAAGCTGGATGTGCACTTATTCTAGGATAGGAAAAAAAAACAATAAGTAACATCGAGTATGATGGGTTAAACGATACATCTAATATCAATCAAAATCAATTTAACTTCTATGTGGTCGTCATAATAAATAATGTGAGTATATACTAGCAGATAAACATGAAAAGAAGAGTGTATAAGTTTCAAATAATCCCATAAAGGAACCGTAGTATAAAGCATGATTTTAGGTGAAAAACTACAAACTATCATTTCAATCACGTTTTCTATGATATTTCTAAAATTTTATAGAATTTCTACTTTCAGAACATTTTAAAAAACTTTTTGGATGTCTATCCTATAATTTTCTACTATAAATAAAGTCTAAGGTCTTTGTTTGATTTCTAGGGACTAAATCTTTTTTTTTTTTTTTCTTAGAGACTTATCAAAAAGACGTTTCAAGATAGTCTTTTAGAGAGACTAATAGAATAAAATTCTCAAAAAAGTTCCTCCTTGTTTGATTTGACTAAAGGAGACTTTTTAGTCGGTTCTGAACCCAACCGCCCCTAATTGACTCATGAACCATTGGTGAAGCTCATTTTACCGCCTCTGTGGTTAACGTAGTGTCATCTAGGATGGTTGACACGACACTACATCGGCCAAAAACCACCCAAGGAAGAATTCAATTACTTTTCAAAGTTGGAGAAGGTGAAATAGACATTTTCTTTTAACTTTTACTCGCACGGGTGCTGCTAGTGCGCCCTTCCAATTTTCCACTGACCCCAAAGGGTGGTCCCACTAACCGCCGTGGCAGGCTGTGGGCTGGGCCGGACCTGGCCCGCCCCCTCGTTTCAAATTCACAGGCCTGTGGGCTCCCTGCACCTCCGGTACCGTCGTCAGCTTGACTCTGACTATCTGAAAAGCAAAAAAAAAAAAAAAAAAAACATGAAAATCCAAGGATGAACAGTTCCAGTTCCGTGTGTGTGCCTCTCAAGTTTCAAGGTCGCAGCAGTAATCCTTAATCTGATCTGAAAATTACACATATATTATTAGTCCATAATTAAAAAGTCACATGTAATAATAATTAATTAATTAATAATTAATGAGACCATAGTCACCCTTTGATGACAGACATGTCCCCACTGACCGCTGTCTTTGACATTGTTGACTCCGAGTCCCAACCGAAAGCGACACTTTCCCGAAAACACCCCTCCGGATCCGGCAAATTCGCCCCTCATATACCTCCGCCCGCCCCCATTCCTCTCTCTCTCTCTCCCTGCTCCTTCTCCATCCATCCATCCTCCTCCTCCTCGATCCCCTCCACGCCAGCGGTCGGTCACGGACGGACCTCACCGCCGCCGCTTCCGGCGTCCCTTCTCCCCCGCTCGCGCGTGCCTGTGGTTCTGGACCAGGCGGGGCGGATTCGTTCGGCGCGTTCTTGGCCCGCTTCCGCCGCCTGTCCGTCCGTGCCGGAGCCTTCTTGCGCTGCCTGCGCCGTGGTCTTGCGTTGCCGTTGCCTCCTCCAGTCAGTCCAGGTGCGCAGCAATCCGGTCCTGCGCTCTCTCTTTCCTGAGCCGAGGATTCGAATCATCCACCGCTCCTGAATCCTGATGTGCCGTTCTTTCTTTTTCGTTCCTGTGCAGTTTCAAACGTGGTTCCGAGCCTTTTTCAGAGAGATTCCCCGGAGATCTGCTTAATTCGTGCCGCTCGCCGGTACCGACCGATGTGTGCCTGTGAGCGTTGCTGAGGTTCGTCGCTGGTGGAAGAGGACGGAGCTGGTGGCTGGACGAACGAAACAACAATCCTCTTTTGCCCACTCAGTGGCTGCGGCTTCTCCATTCCATTCCATTCCAGGTCGGTTTCCATTCCACTTCCAGCTAGAGCTAGCCATGGAGGAGGTGGAGGTGGCCAACAGGGCCGCGGTGGAGAGCTGCCACCGGGTGCTGGCCCTGCTCTCGCAGCAGCAGGACCCTGCCCTGCTTAAGAGCATAGCTTCAGAGACGGCCGAAGCCTGCGCCAAGTTCAGGAAAGTAGCTGCCCTCCTTGGCACTGGCAGTGGCAGCGGCTGTGGTCATGCTAGAGGCCGATTCTCCAGACAAATCCGGCCTCTGTGGCTCATCAACCAGAAGAGCCCCTTGGGAAGCGGCGGCGGCGGCGGCAACCCGCTGGAGATGATGCCCAGCACAGCTGCGGTGGCGGCGGCTCCGTCGACTAGCTACGCGCAAATGCGCGCTCGGCTCAATGGTGTTCCAGACTCGCGAGGGCTGGATTTGGCCTGCTCCAGCAGCAAGAGTGGCCCTCCTCATCCATTCGGAGCCCCCAAGCTGGTCCAGCCCTTGTCTGTGCAGTTCCAGATTGGGAATGTTGCGCACAGGTACCCGTTCCACCAGCAGCCCCCGTCGCGGCAGAAGCTGCAGGCTGAGATGTTCAAGAGGAGCAACAGTGGGATCAGCCTCAAGTTCGAGAGCCCCAGCGCCAGCGGTGGCGGCGCCCGCGGGCACCATGTCTTCCGCGAGATCGTTCATGTCGTCGTTGAGCATGGATGGGAGCGTGGCTAGCTTGGAGGGGAAGCGGCCGTTCCATTTGGTTGGCACCCCGGTGGCGAGCGATCCAGCAGATGCCCACCGCGTGCCCAAACGGCGGTGTACGGGTAGAGGGGAGAATGGCAAGTGTGCCACTACTGGCAGGTGCCATTGCTCAAAGAGAAGGTAAGTTGTGTTCAGCCATTCTTATGCTATATCTTGTTGGGCAATATTAACTCCCTTGAATCTTGATTGCTCTGTTTGACAGGAAACAGCGGATTAAGAGGTCGATTAAAGTGCCAGCTATTAGCAACAAAATTGCTGATATACCTCCTGATGAGTACTCGTGGCGCAAGTACGGGCAAAAGCCAATTAAGGGTTCCCCACCCGAGGTATGAACCGAACAAGAAATATTCAACTAACACGAAAATGTGTATCAAATCCTTTTCAGTCATAATGATTGATGCATTATTCCCCTTGTTGCACCATGAGAGGTGGCATATCTGCATCAGGCTCTCAGGGTGCCACTTTTTCTGTAGAATAATTGTTGGTTGATCCTCCTCTCCACTTCACCTTTTCCTTCCTCCCAAGTGCTTCTGCAATTAAGGCAACATTGTAGCTAGCACAATTAAATATTTAGATAGTTGATAATCTCAGGGTTTAACTCTTTTTGTGTCCATCTACTGAGAAAGTAATGATCTATCTTGGGGACCTAAAGTAGGTTTATTATTGCTACATGCATTTGAATGCCATGTTAGGCTATCTACATCCTAATCTTGATTGCGCTCATTCCCCTACCCCATATCAAGCTTTAATGTCTGCCCTCAACGATAGGAAAATGTAGCTATACCATGAAGGAAAGCACATGGGGCTGATTGTTCCCTCCCACAATTTCACATATTCTCATATTCTCTTTGACTTCAATCCGATGCAGGGGTTACTACAAATGCAGCACCGTCAGGGGCTGCCCAGCAAGGAAGCATGTTGAGCGATGCGTAGACGACCCAGCGATGCTAATCGTGACATACGAAGGCGAGCACAACCATACCCAGTTGCCAGCGCAGCCCGCCCAGACCTAGAGGATCAGTAACTCCATTCAGGAAGCGCTGGGGCCATGCCTTTGCTGAAGCATGACCTAGCTGGTCATGTAGAATCCCAGGCCCTGTGATTTTCGAATGCAGCAGCGATGAACGACATGGAGCCATCCATCTGAGATTCTGATGAGCTGCTTGGCCCCTCCCCCTCTTGAGCTACACGCTGTTACAGATGCTATAGTGGGGACTGCCAAGTTGTTCATCTTTCTTGTGAGCTGTGGCATGTATTATGATTGGAAGATGGTGCAGGAAGGAAAATGTGGCGTCTGATAGTGACCTCTGAGCTTTGCCGGTGAGTCTGAAGGGTTGAAAGCAAAGATTGACAAAAGGAAGTGAACAACCGCGCATTGTTGTGAGGGTGGATTAGGATGGCAGGATTGGCTTTTAGCGTGCACAAGTTCACTTGCCATGACTTGTTGCCTCTGTATGTTGCTCTTTGCTTTTCTGAAGTATCACATCACCTCTTTTGTTGACAAAATTAAAAGGTAGCATTCTTAGTATCAGAGGAGGGAGGTCCATACTGACCGCTGCAAGCTACTACTAGCTAGGACCATTTGGGTTTTCCAGGTGTAAGCATTCCAGAAGGAAAGGTGCAAAGCTGTTATTGGTGTGTGATTTGCCACCCCCAGTACTGTTGCTCTTGTGTAAAGCATTCTGTGTTAATGATTTCCCCATCAATCTTGAGAGGTGATCTAGAAGATGAATGAATGCTCTAACTAAAACTTTGTACTTATTATTATTAATTTTAAGGTTTGTTGTCGTCATGGTCATATTTTTGCCAAGAAAATTCAGGATGGCCCATGAGAACAAAAGTGGTTAGGAGATAGTTTCTTAGCATTTCCAGTCTCATGTTTGTTCTTAGCTTTCAATGCTTCTAACAAGAGGTTGACAATTGAACACGTTAGCTGACGCTTACAAAGGAGTCTAATCCCGGACATAATCACGCGCTAGGTAGCATTATTGGAGTGGGGCAGCTCACTGGACAAAAATGCGTCACCAACCGACGATTTATTGCTTGGTCAACCACACTTGAAGTTCTTGTCTTATCCATACAGATCGACACAGATGCAGGCCCCTAATCTAGGGAGATCTCACAATTTCGTATAGGGAATTTAAGGTGGGTGATCTTGGTGTAAGATCTGCCTCATGAACTGCAATTAAAGTGACATCGTCGTACACTACTATTGTCTGGAGGTCAGGGATGGGATTTAGCTTCAAGCAATGGCCCAGCAATTTGTACACTACTGTCTGACGTCCAAGCAAGGACATGGCATAATGGGAAGCTACTTTATATTACATTTTTTTAAAAAAAAAAATCTATCTGCCACGTGCAAGTTTGGCAATAGTCATTTGAAATTCCTATGTTCCAAAAAATGCGCTTAATGTTTTACAAAATACAGCTGCGCTTATGCTCTTTTTTAAAAAAAAATGCCTTGCTTTGTTTATCAAGGTTCTCATTATTGAGCGACAGAACAGGCTTACTTGCCATCTGTCGGCTGTCACTGTTATCTTGCTAATAAGGATTAAGACACTGATGATAAGCTAAAAAGGAAACAAAATCGATTGGAACATCCTAGCAGCATGCACACAGCCGGCCAGAGGACGGAGGGGAAGGTTGGAACGTTGGATACATCGACAGCTGCTTATGTCTGACCAAACATTTGATATATATATTTATCATAAAGTCTTCTTTTAAACCTATGTGTGTCTGTACTTTCATCACATAATTTTTTTTCAGGGAGCATAATGATTAACGTACGGTTGGCCTATTTTGCTGTGACATTGAACAAATAACTGATATAAACAATAAGCAAAAAAAAAAAAAAAAAAAAAAAAAAAAAAAAAAAAAAGTACCAAGGACAAACTCGCTAATTTGTATTGATCAACTCATGAACGGCAGATTTGAGTGAGTTCTTTTGGCTTTCTTACATATCATATACTCTATTTTTCTTAAAATGATAAATGTATTTTATTTAATTAGGTGTATAACATAATCGAAGATCCACTATCGACACACAGTGCAACAATAGATGCTCACCAACGGTATGGCTCCAGTTGCAACACAGCTGCAGCCAGCCATGAGAGCCTGCTCTAGCTTAGGATTAGCTTGTGGGTCCCAAACTCTATGTATACAAAGGAGTGTAATATAGTTGCTTGCTGGTAATAAAATATAGAGTTTGTGGATGCAATCAGTTGGCTTTATAGCCACCGGCGGAGCCAAGGGGGCTGGCAGGGGCCCATGGCCCCCCCCCCCTAACATCACGTCAAATTTGTTTTATGTAATATATAATTCAATAATCTTCATTATAAATATATAATTAAAACTTTTATCATATATTTTTTTCATGACTTTACTACAATCACATAAATTTATAAATATTCTTTGGGCAAACTTTCATGTATATATATTTTTTGGCTCATGCGTGGTCGGTCTACTCTGGAAAGAACAACATGGATGGTTAAATGCTAAATGTTGAATAAATTTGGAAAATAAAACAAATCCAAGGCTAAACACTTTTTTTTTATATGGTTGAAACTTTTCGATCAGCCCCCTTATGCATCATTTCTCGGCTCCGCCACAGTTTATAGCATAATATAATAAACACATGTACACATGGAGAGAATAAAAAGGCATCGACCTAGAGGAATTTGTAAATTCTTTAGTAGAGTACCGTTTCAAATAATGAATTTGATTCCTCGCAAAAAAAAAATCTATAATGAATTTGATCCTAATAACCTTGATTCTTGATATATATTTGCCCATGATGGACAAAATATAGGGTCCTTGCGTTATTTTCACCTTTGTTTATTATTTTTTCTCGAAATATAAGAATTTTATTCTTTTATAGGATTGAGGGAGGAAAAACAGTGAAGGAGAATTCTATTTTCTCATATTCAAACCGGTTCTTTTAGGCAACTCATATTTTTTTTTTTCTTGAATCCACAAAAGGTTTGCACATTTTAGTATTAAAATCAAAATCAGTAACGGTTACAACCACACACCACAAATTTTCTCCAATAGGCGATTCGTATATGTCTCTCAAGAAATAGAATGTGCCTTATTAGCCGTTGCATGCCTCTACTTAAGCAGGTAGTAGTGGTCACTGGTCAGTCAGTCATCACAAAATAATTGAGTCCTTAGCAGTCCTGTCCTACAGTGCTTTGGGTCTAAGTTTTCCAATAACGTGCCGCCAAAGTCTGAGCTTGGGGCCCACAGTCCACCGAAAAGGAAGTCAATTGGGTTCGGTAGAAGTTTCGCACAAGTCAAGCGTTGCGTGCAAACTTGTAAAAAAATCTAGATGAAAAATGAGGTGTGTTTAGTTCTCCAACTTCTCTAAAATTTCTCAATCACATCAAAACCATTAAATGTACCAAAAGACGCGTGTGTCCAGATTATATAAAATGGGTAAACAATGTAACTAATTACACAGTTTAGATTTATATTGCGAGGCGGTTCTTTTGATAGCTAATTTTTTTGAAGGATCTATACACACCCTCAATCCCGTCCTCGTGTTGATAGCTGCACCTCAAGTACAACGACACCTTTATTTAAATTGAAGAGGAACCATAGAACAACACTTCGATGTTTCGCAACAGCGGCTCCTTCCTTCAAAAAAACACAACTATGGGTAACGTGCCAACAAAACCGATTTATATTTAACCAAATTTCTAGTAGATACCATTCACATTTATGACTTTAAATTAATTAATTTATTAAAAAGATACATTTCACAACGAATCTAATGGTATTTATCTGATATCATAAATATTGATTTTTTATAATTAATCAACTTTTACTAATCCATGACATTGTACAAAAATTGTATGCTTTTTTGGGATGAGGGAGTAACAATCTCTAAATTGAGCACGTGAATCCGACGACAGATTCATAAGCAAGTCCAGCTATAGGCTATAGCCACATGAAAGATCAACCTGTCTTCGATTTTGGCGTTATATTTTTAAGGCAACATAGGGCTTGTT
Source organism: Hyparrhenia diplandra (assembly GCA_015847255.1). Taxonomy (NCBI): domain Eukaryota; kingdom Viridiplantae; phylum Streptophyta; class Magnoliopsida; order Poales; family Poaceae; genus Hyparrhenia; species Hyparrhenia diplandra. The sequence goes on along the minus strand of JADLZK010002157.1, from coordinate 278,926 downwards.
CTGTTAGAGAGCAACTCCAAACACTTTGGTTAAACTTAAGGGTGCTAGGGGCAAATCCACAAACTCTACTTCATAAACTCCATTGTGGAGCAACTCCACGAAAACCTAGAGTTTATGGAGCGCCCTTTAGGTGCTCTCACAACTCCACCTTTTTTCGAATTGAGTGTGTGGAGCTAAATCTGTTTGGCTAAAAATCACGAGTAGAGCTGAAAAACATGAAACGAAGCAATCTCAAACACTCCCTTAATAATCAAATTTTATTATTTAGCCATTTTGTAAAATAGACACTTTTCAAAAAGAGAAGAGATCCATAACAGACTTAGTCGATTCCGGCTAAATTGGGTAGAAATGACATGGCGACTAGCTTTGACGGCCTCATGGTGTAGGGATAAGGAGGCGTTTGGGGCTGATTTAGGGGAAGAATAAGAGGAAGGAGATGGCGGTGATGGTGGTGGCCATTTTTGGCTCCGGCGTTGGAGGAGGAGGAAGGGCACACCCAATAAAGATAGCACATCTGTGCGTTACTCTTAAGTAGCTTGTCCAGTTCCACAGGGGAAACTTCAAATGCGGCGTATTTTTGGAACGGTGGTTTAGAATTTGTACAGCCATAAAATAGGAAGGGGAGGGAGAGAGAGCCTAGGGCTAAGAGCTAGCCATTGGAGTTACCCCCAATAATTTATTTCTTCTTAAGATTCAACCGACTACATGCCCCTTGTATTTATAGTCCGTAGAAAATTGCATGCTAAAAATTTATCTAGAGGTTTTCTTATAGATTGGAATTCCTCTTTTCAAGCAATCTATTTATTCCCTATTTTATTCCTATCTTTATTCCTTAAATATTCCTTACTTAATTCTGAAAGCAACCGACGTGGCGCGTTCAGGGAGGAGGAGGATGGCGGAACTAAAAATTCCCCTGAGTTAATAATGCAATGATTGGGCCCTAGGCGGGCGGTTCCCCCCCCGTTGGGCCCTATTCCGACGATCCCTTTTTGAGTCATGACAGGACTTGCTATTTTAGGTCCTCAAAATTTTATGGATATCATGTTTGCTATTTACAAAACCATATAGTATATCTCTTGTCTGGAGTTCAATTTTTCCTCTAAAAATCAATAAATAGCACACCCAATAAAGATAGCACATCTATGAGTTACTCTTAAGTAGCTTGTCCAGTTCCACAGGGAAACTTCAACAGCTTGCTATTTTTGTTATGAACGCCATTTTACAATTTGTACAGCCATAAAATAGTCTCCAACATCACAAAATTAGAATTTCATGGCTTATGAGCTAGCCATTGTAGGTGTGCCCAATAAGAAATAGGTCTTTGTAGAACTAAAAATTCTCCAGAGTTAATAATGCAATGATTGGCAACATCACAAGTAGCTTGTCCAGTTCCACAGGGAAACTTCAACAGCTTGCTATTTTTTGTTATGAACGCCATTTTAGAATTTGTACAGCCATAAAATAGTTTCCAACATCACAAAATTAGAATTTCATGGCTTATGAGCTAGCCATTGTAGGTGTGCCCAATAAGAAATAGGTCTTTGTAGAACTAAAAATTCTCCAGAGTTAATAATGCAATGATTGGCAACATCACATCACGTCATTAAATCTTAACCTCTTAGAGCATTTCCAAGAGTACTCTACTTGTTTAATCATTTATTATTCTAAATGGTTAAAATAAGTAGAGAACATATTTTTGTTCTTCTCCAACTGTAACAGCTGCGGCCTGTAAGCAGGTGGGCTGGGCGTGGCCACAGCCCGTCCAACTGTTGGAGGACCAGTATTTAACTTTACTTTAGGGAGCAGGTCTTCACACTGACACAGACAAGGGAATTATAGAATTGGAGTTCAAAATACTAATTGGGTTTCTATTGAATATTAAAATACTAGGTTAAAGATAAATTCAGCAACAATAGAGCTAAGAGAGCATTGAGAGAAGAATCGGCACTGGCGTAAGAAAGCAGCTTACAACACCAAACGTTCAGAAGTTCTAACGAGCTTGAGTTCTCAACAGACGAATAGACTAGCAAACCCAGAACATAACCCTCCTTCCCTATGTCTGAAGCAACCTATTGCTCCGGATTAGTATCCGTAGCTCGGCGGGTATGGTGCATAACTTCCACCATTGTGAGGCGCTGGAGCTGGCGCGCCAGGAGGAGACCCATATGATGCTCCGCCGTATGGTGGATACGAGCTGTAACCCGTGTCCACTGGTTGAGCGGGTGGAGCATGAGCTGGTGGTCCCTGGGGTGAAGCTTCAGCCATGAAATTCTGCAAGAGGATACATATCACTGATCAGTTAAAGGAAAACATAAGAGTGCGATCGACAGAGAACATGCCACCCAAATGAAAAGGTCATCTATGCTAAGTATTCCCAGTACAGGGCAGCATGGTAACTGCAAGCATTGGAGGCCAGTGACATGATGCCAGATTAAGACAGTGGCATGTGGAGATTATTGACCTTGGAAAATGTCAACAAGCAACTACGCTGGTTAAAGTAACAAGATATGATGCCAGGCCTTTTCACAATGCACTTATATATGTAACATCTGGTACATATGGTCCTAATCATGCGATAGTTGTGTATCCCCCAAAAGCATTGTGCCAATCCAGGAAGCATCGAACTAGAGGCAACAGTATATTTGGTTGGAGTGGTGTCATCGAATTAGTGAAGTGCAACAATAATATCAGAAGGTCGGAAATGGATTGTAGCAATATCGTTTGTCTTGACCAGATTGCTGAGCGAAGTTTAATAAGACGAGGAAAAGTACCTTGATTAGCTGTTGAGCAGTTTGTACTTGTGAAGCACTTCCTGTTATCTCCACTGTCATCTCCCCAGGAGCACCTTCTTGAATGCTTATAGTTGCTCCACTATGCCTGCGGATGTAGCTGATATTGGCACCAGCTGACCCTATCACAGCATCAGCATAGGAAAGAGGAACTTGCATGTTGTGTGTCATCTGTCATATAAAATCACAAAAAAGTCAAGTACAAGTGATCATGAGATAGGCATGCAAATCATTCATCATATTAATAACAGTCAACAGTCGAATGTTTAGAAACTAACCTGAGCAGACCCATGTGTTTGGTTTTGATTCCCTGGGGAGCACTCGAGGTGCATCACGTCCATATGAAGAAATTCCATAGTGTGGTTGCTTTTCTACAGGGGGACAACATCAGGAGGTGGATAATAGCTCTCTTGTGGCCGTGGAGGTGGAGGCATGTACTGTGGGTTCCCAACATAACCTGGGCCACCAGGAGGAAGGTTTGGTGGTGGATGACCCCAGGGTGAGGGCGGAGGAGGACCCCATGCCTGTGGAGGAGGCATAGGTTGTTCTCTGTGCACATTGTGCGCTTTCATCTGTCAAGGAAATTCAGGTTTTATGATTACCAAATACTTCGTATAAGTAACCAGTATGCTGCATACAAGAATGCAACTTGCCTGTGCTTCAAACAGAGGGAGGACACTGCGATCAACAAGAAATTTTCTTAAATGATTTGCAATCAGTTCCACGCCTTTGTGAGCATCAAGTGGTTCACCTTGTATCTCTACAACTCTGTCATCGTTTAATGCAACAGGTGGAACATTCTCTGTGATGGAAAAATAGTAAATTAGTGAAATGGCTGATGTACCATACAAATATATGCTATGCGGAGTTTCTGGTCAAATTACTTGCAGATATAAGAGTAGAAAGTACAAATGATCAAATGATCCAGAAAGTATACTAAAAAAATAAAAAGAGAAGATTAGATAACCTATAAGGCAAAGGGGAGAAACAAATGCTACACCTTTGGATGTGGTTAATTAAATTATACTCCATATAAAAATCTATAAGTTCAGAAGTGGAATTCTAAGACTCACTTCTGCCACAGATACACATGCATGCATATATATAACAGATAAACTAAAGGCAACGTATCAAGTGCAAACCATGCAAACTCCTAATCTGGACCATAGGATGCTGATCCAAGGGACACGAGAGGATTAGGTAATTTTCACTTAACCCCCACCCCTGATCACATTTTTGCAAATCCTCCCTCCCACCTCCCCAGTGGTTATCACCTCGTGCCCCTTGGATCTGCATCCTATGGCCAAGATTAGAAGTTTGCATAGTTTGCAAGGAGGGGACTGGTTCGCACTAGATATGTTCCCTAAACTAAATCGGTTAATCATCAGTCAATGTTGTCAAGTCCGCTTATCAAAGGTTCATCAAAAGATCAATATCTAGTAACTAAGTGCACCAATCAATATGTGAGAAAAAATATTTCATTTCATGTGAAAGCAGACAGTACTCCTAGAACAAATAACCCACACACATTTGCCATCTATGGATTGATCCTTGGCTATCAAAAGGAATTGCAAAGAACTATAGAAATCCACATTATCAGGACTGCCAAGATATGAGATCATAAAGCCTTGCCGTGACAAAGTCAACGCAGGTAAAAATGTAAAACCTTACCAACAATCCGGAGAACGCACTTTGAAGCATCCTGTATTGATTTAATAGTTGCTCCTTGCTTCCCAATCAGGCTGCCAGCTTGGGAAGCCGGGACCAGCAGCCTTGTCGGCCCAGCAGTGACAGTAGCTCGTTGAGGCTGATCAGTTTCATCATCTAATCCATCTGTTGTCCTTTTATGAACTCTAAGCAACCCATCAATAGCTGGAGGTAACACTGTGTCTGGTTCATCCTTTGCTGAAATCATTACCTTCAAACAGGAAAGCAGTATCAAGATCTCAGCAAGCAGGAAAAAATGTTAGACAGAGAAAGAACAGTTTATAGCAACATGCACAAAGACTTATGAAAGGAAATAATGGTATAAGGACAGTATTTCCATCCTGCAGTGGGTAGACGAAATGGTAATGGTTACATTTATACACGTTTATTGGGTTTTTCAACTACAATTTATCAGGCAAACATACAAATTTGCATGCAGTCGCCACCAAGATAACTGAGGGAATGCCCCTGGTTAAAGAAAACAGGCATGTCCTTAAGTGCATCAATAGTTTTCCTTGACTATTGTACATGTGTCAAGACTGTTGCTTCTATAGGTATGAGTAATGAATTTCGGATATAGGTGATCTACTTTCAATTTGAATGTTTATTTTATCGTATATGTGATTCTTATAATCCCCAAGAGAAAAAACAATAGATCTTTTAGTCAGTGTAACGTATTGTTTGATGACATTAACAAACGATAATGTTACGTTACAATATTGGTTCAGCAAAACCAATTCCCCAAAATATAAGAGGAAGCATCTAGTTGAGAACTATATATTCATATTCTTTTGCTTGTAGTTCTCAATTCCTTATAAAAGTATCAGAGCATTAATTAGGGCATGATTAGGACTTAAAATTAAGGTTCTGCGCAATCTTTTAGTCTTCTTCGATTGTTAACTAACTGATGCCTTTTTGGTCAAAGCAAACAGGTCATGGAATTACCCGACAATATATGCAGCTTCTTCACAGGGATCTTCATCCAATATTCAAAAGACTTAAATCACATGTGCAGCAGGAGCACAAGACTGTACTTTGGTAACCATGATTGTTCGCCTATTTTGGAATTTGGATATTGGATACAGAAACAACTCAACTTGAGGCCTTAGACAGCAGTAAAACCTGCAAAGATTAGTTTGTTATTTCTGACAAAACTATTATGTTCTGTGCTTGAAAGCCATTTTGCTGATAATATGTTCCTTGTTAGTTTGAGTGCCTTTATTTGTGCACTAACTTCTAGGGTTAGCATCAAGAATGTGTTACCAAGGAACCATGTCATAGTATTTTATTTTAGTCCGCATTCACATAAATAACTACCGAAGTTGGTCAAAATCAGTGTACCATTTGATAACTCGATCATCTTTTAGTCGTTGACCAGTATTGATAATTCACTAGCATACACAATATATATCTTTAGAATGATATATATAATGTATAATTTGGCAAAGCTACTATTTGTCTGATTGTCAATTATAGAGTCATACTTCTTAGTTCTTACAAAGAGATTCTTTTCCTTTCATTTGGTTGCATCCAATAGTTTTTTTATCATTGTAAAAATCCAAAATTATGCGTAATTATTTCCAATGCAAACTTTCAAAACAGATTTCACTTATTATCTTGAAATCTATGTTCAATTTTTTTTTATATAAACTATTTACTCCAAGCACATAGCCGTTATCTATGGGCAGCTACTCACAGTTACTAGTATACAAATTTCAGTGTAGTAACTTGGATGATCAAATCTCATCTTAATATAAAATTGCACTGGAGTTCATATAACGACAGGAGTCCAATTATCACCTTATCGCTAAGCTAAACAGTATGAACTTCTAAAAAACTGTTTAGAAGAACATTCACTTCAGAAAAGAGGAAGTAATCTGCAACTGCAGATGTATGTCAAATTACATTGTACAAACAAAAAGTCAATCACTAGTTCCTGTTGATTTCTACAACTTGCAGCAAGTTTTCCATATTCAACAAGTCTTGCACGACTAAATAACAGTTTACATTGTTAAAGTCAACTCAAGAACTTCCAGATAATATACACACCCGAAAGTGATTAAACTATTGCAGATTGATAACCATGGTCACAAAGCATCAATTGATGCATACTGTCAGTGGTCAGGGAAATATAATAGCAATTTACATGCTTGGAAATGTATCCTAGCTGATTCGATCTTCCAACATGTCTAAAAAGAATTCACCAATATGCTACTAACTACATAGATGTCTAATCTAGGTCTTCTAAATTAACATTATAGCATACTTATCGGTGGGGCAACAACTAAAAAAAGGCGTACCCAGTGTCGTAGGCTCCCGCACTACGCGGGGTCTGGGGAAGGGTATTTTAGCGCCAAGCCTTACCCGCACCATGTGCAATATGCGGAGGCTGGCTCGAACCCAGGACCTTCCGGTTACAAGCGGTAGAGCACTACCACTTGCACCAGGCCCGCCCTTCAAGAACACTAACATGCCTAGAGACCTATTACTGGGCATACTGACTGAGATATCACTGTATAGCAATGGAACCAGTTAAAGAAGAGTGTGAAAGACTTACAACTCTTTCTGGCACAGCTGGTGGTCCCTCAAGAACCTTGATGCGAGCTCTGGATTCCTCGCACATTTTCTTGATGAAATCCCCTTTGCGCCCAATGACAGCACCCACCTTTGTGGTAGGAACCAGTATACGGAACACACTCTCTCCAGGCCACCCAGGCCACTTCTTGTCATCAGGGACTGTAGCATCCTGCTGCTTCACCACAGCTTCCTCACCGTGCTCTGCGGGGGTAGCTTGGTCCTCTTTGTCCTGACCTCCCACATCTTCATTCTCCACGTTCGCATGCTCTTGGTTACCCAACTCGTCTTGCATAGGGTCCTTGGGTTCCTCGTCATAGAGCTTTTCTGGTTCTTCTGTGACTTGCACATCAGCATAAGTATTGGCTTCTTCCTCATTGCCAATGGCACTAGGACTTCCAGTGAGGTTGTTCTCCACAAGGTCATCAACAGGTCCCTCCATATTTTCTGGAACCAAACAAGCAACCAAGCTCAAGTTAATTATAAAGATGCATGGTAGCTATGAAACATGAGCTCTGCAGGAGTCGACAGAAAAGGCTAAGGCAATGCAGGCATCACATAAAACAAGCTGAACTAATAACCACACAATTTTAGTACCAAATTGATAGAGCTCGTTCCCCCGCACACCACAAAACACAATCCCCCCGCAGATCCGCCAATCCCAATCACGCAACAGCACAAACTCGAACGCCTTGGAAGCTAGCATACGGGGAATAGCACAAACAGTAGACCCTAATAAGCAGCATAGCAGCTAGCTCACACCACGAACGGGTGCTCACAAATCGATCCAAACGCCCCGACACAGTCGCATCCGTCAAGGATAATGCGCGCGCACTCAAACCCTAGTTACCAACCAGCCTCGGAGCTCTTCGCCGCTCGCTAGGGCTCAGCCGCGGGAGCAAGCGACCGCGTGCGGATGAAAAGGGGAGGGTTACGAGGAAGAGTGAGTGCGAACCTTGTGAGTAGGGGAGACCTTGCCGGAGTAGACTCCCGTCCGGCTCCAGCCCCGCCGCCGCCGCCGCCGCCGCCGGAGTGGAGGAGAGGGGGTGAGGGTTTTGAGACGGGAGAGCACGGGACTTGTCCGGAATTCCGGATACGCGAGAGGCTGTGCTCGTGCGGCTCGGTTTTGGTTTTAACCTGCCCGCGGCCCTGCGTGTTTGTTTACCTGCCCTGCCGTGCGTGTAGCCCATGGGCCGAGAATACTTGGGCTCTCCTCGGTGGTTCTCTCCACAGGCCGCTATTGGGCCAAGCAGCGATCTTGGGTGGGTCCCACGAACCCGCTCGTGACTCGTGACGAAGCAGAGCAGCCACCGCCGCCGGTGTCGTCTTCCTCGTCAGCACGCAGCAGTCAGGTCACCACCACCAAACACTCCAACGGCATCAGTGGTAGTGCCGTCGCGTCGTCTCCCCACTCCCACCTCCCACCTCCCTCCCCGCCCGCCGCCGTTCAAATCTCCCTAGCCGCCTGCCTAGCCCCCACGACGAAGTCGAAGTAGCCCCCTCTCCCTCCCTCTCTGTCCCATCGAACCGAGCATAGCAGCCAGCCGAGAAGCGAAGCATGCCGTCGAAGCCGACCGCCGCGTGGCGCCTCGTCGTCCTCGTCCTCGCGCTCCTCCTCGGCATCGCCGCCGCCGCGGGCCACGATGACGCGGTGGCGCGGCGGACGATGGAGCAGTTCGCGGGCTTCCCCGCCTCGGACGACGGCGAGGGCGAGGACCCTTCCAGTGGATTCCGCGTCGACTCCGAGGGCCTGCAGCGTCAGGTGCGCACCGGGGCACTGATACCCTTCGGTTTGCGGCGCGGTCGTGCTAGCTATGCAGGCTGTGGCCGTGATACCGTGTTGTTGGTTTCCGACGGTATGTGCTTTTTTTTTTCGCAGATTGATGAGCTGGCCTCGTTCTCCGACTCGCCGGCGCCGTCAGTCACACGGGTTCTGTACACCGACAAGGATGTGCAGGCTCGAAGGTAACCCAATTGAGAACTTGAGATTATCGGTTGTCGTGAGAGCAAGCATAGTGAGCGAAAGAACGACCTGTCATTAGTCTCTGAAGAGTGTGCTTCTCATCGATTTTGGCCGTAGAACGTTCCACGCCTGAGAGACCTTTCATGTACACAGCAATGATCGATCATTATTCTGGGTTCAGACAGCTGTTAATAATTTAACAAAGTGGAAATCCCATTTCTATTGTGATAAGTATAGTCACACTGCAATTGTAACTCACATCCATGCCCCCTTTGCTGATTGTTGGATTGTGTTTCTGATGATGTTTGTTGGATTGTGTTTCTGATGATGTCTAGGTATATAAAAGGGATAATGAATCAACTTGGCCTTGCTGTACGGGAAGATGCTGTTGGTAACATATTTGGCCGCTGGTGAGTTGGTCTCTGATAGCCCTTGGATCCTCTGCTCTTGGTTCTTTTCTCTGGATTTTTTTTTTTTTGAAGTTTCACCGGGGGGGAGGCGCTCCCCACCTGAATTATATTGATTTGCCCAAAATGGCAGATAAGAAACGTTTACAGTTACAGAAAATTACAAACATCCGGTCACACACGAGAGGATTTTTTTTTTTTTCTCTGGATTTAGGAAGCATGCAAGGATTCTGTTGTAACATTATATATATATCTAGCTGAAATGTCTCTTGATTTTGTTAAATTTGCTATGTACTGAAATTATCATGCACGTGCAAACTTCTACAGGGAGGGTTCTGAGCCTGGACTAGGGGCAGTTGCAACTGGATCTCATGTTGATGCCATTCCATTCTCAGGCAAATTTGACGGTGTTGTTGGTGTTCTCGGTGCTCTTGAGGCAATTAGTTTGCTGAAAAGGTAACATTTCTGCCTAAAAGTACTGTTCACCATTCCTGCAGTCTCAAGGGTGATTCTTTGACCTGCATTTTTTCTGTTGTAACATTTCCATATGTAATGTGGATTTTTTCCCTCTCTTTTCCTTGCTTGAGTGTTTGTTGACCATCATACATCTTATACACAATCACATTTTTAGGCTTACATGATTGAAATCAGCTGAACCATCCTTAATCAGCTATATATTGTTGCTAATTTGATCAAACTACTGAGCTGCTTATTGACTAGTTCTTTCTTGTAACTGTCTGGTAGACAACTGAAGATTCACTTTTGTCTGTTGTGGGATGCAACCAAATATTGTGAAGCATACATTTAATACTTACAAAGTGGCAGAAAAGTTGTGTGCTTCATCTCATTCTCACATACATTACATTGTGCTTTAGACTTGAAATATTTATTAGTTCAAAGCATAGTCAGAAACCTGTGAACTACCGTGTTATTGAACATGGCAGCATTACATTACTCTGAATTTTAACAGAAGAGTTGACCAATTTCGGGCTATATAAATATTAGACAGTGTACTGATTTATTTTGAATCCTTGTAGACTCAGTACATAGTTACCTGATCAATATAACCAGCCAAGATTTTGCTTATTGATAAAACAAAAGGTAGATCTAATTGTATTATTCACTTGGCACAGCTTTACATGTTTGATCTATGTTGTCACACATTTTGAGGTCATGATATGGGATATATAAATATTGGACTTAACTTTGTTTTTCATCTTGAGATAAATCTTACCTGTTTGCCCTACATGTGTCATACAGATCTGCTTTCGTTCCAAAAAGGTCTTTGGAGGTTATCATGTTTACATCAGAGGAGCCTACACGATTCGAATTAGCTGCTTGGGAAGGTGGACCATTAAGCAATAAGATTAGTTCCGCTTGAGCTAATGGCTTCATTGCTCTAATTCGTTGGTTCTCATCTTTTCATTCTTTTGAAAATATGCAGTCGCTTAATGGCAGGGATTGAAGAACTAGCTCAATCCCTCGAAATGTAGTTGACAATCAGAATGTGTCATTTTCGGATGCTGCAGGATCTGCTGGCTATAAGTTGCGTCTGGAGGACCTTCATAGCGTATTTCTAAAGAAAGATAGCTACTCTGCTTTTATAGAACTGCACATTGAGCAGGGTCCCATCTTAGAAAAGGAAGGTAGGTTCCCAGTAAATTAACATGTTTGCAGTTTCAAATTGATGGTATACAAGTCTTCTCTTACAATAGGTATCCCTATTGGCATTGTTACTGCTATTGCTGCTCCTGCAAGTCTTAAGGTGGACTTTGAAGGGAATGGGGGTCATGCTGGAGCAGTGCTTATGCCTGCAAGGTTAGCATGTTTATTCATTTTATTGCGATTTACATTCATGCGAAGGATCTCCCCATATATGCATGTAAAAGGAGTGTTCTGCAGAAACGATGCTGGACTGGCAGCAGCTGAATTAGCATTAGCAGTCGAGAAACATGTGCTGGAATCAGGATCAATTGATACTGTTGGCACCGTTGGTACGTTCTACAAACCATATTTATTAGCTTTTTACATCAAATCTATCATTCCAATGCTTGTAACATCATGATGTCATGTAGTACAGTCGGACCAAATATGTATTTCTCAGCACATTGTTTTCCATGAAGTGTGTGGTTTTCTCGCTCCACTTCTGTGCCCGTCTTATTGGATTATATCTTCTCTCTATGCCAAAGAAAACATATCATATGTAGCCAAGTCAATAGACATGCAATTTAGGTAGTCTGAGCTAGTGAAGAGTTTGTTAAGCATGACTTTCTAAATTCATACATTTTGTTTTATCCCATTGTAGGCTAAATACTCAATTAGACAACTTGACTCATATTTCAAAAAAATTAATAGATATCTGTGTAGATAATTATTAACCAACATACACAGACGGATTCTTTCAAAATGTAAAAGTTGAACATTTGAAAGCAGACTGTCAAGATATGGTTACCCCGGATTAATTTGACTAAACTATTCTTCTTCAGGTATTCTGCAGTTACATCCAGGAGCAATCAATAGCATCCCTAGCAAATCACACCTAGAAATTGGTATGAGCCTACTTCCTTCAAACAAAATATGATTGTTCTTAGTATGATTTTCCACTAATAAAGTCATGGTATCCTTGATGCAGATGTAAGAGATATTGATGAGAAGAGAAGGAATGATGTTATTGAGAAGATTCGCCGGTCTGCAACACAGATTTCAAAGAACCGTGGAGTAGAACTTTCAGAATTTAAGATCATCAACCAGGACCCACCTGCTCTATCTGGCAAATCAGTCGTTGATGCAATGGAATTTGCTGCAAAACAGTTGAACTTGGAGTACAAAAAGATGATTAGCAGAGCCTACCACGATTCACTCTTCATGGCCAGGTGAACTACTGGTCCCAGCTCTGATGTTTCCCGTTGCTGAATTACTATTCTTGTTTTATTTCAAACTGGAACATTATCATTAAATCTCTGAACCGTCAGTTTCTGCGTTGAAATATCTCTTTGTGTACTACAGTACTAGATGTTTTAGGCCCACAAGTTAGCATAAACAACATGGGAAAAATAAATACTGATTTTTCCAGAAAGAAAGATAAATTTTTAGAAGATGAACTACCTTGAATGTGTCAGTGCTTCATTTCTTATTCTATTCTATTGACCCCTCAACTGTCCAACAGAGACAGGGCCGACATAATTTCCAACGGAATTCCAGTCACAAACTGTTGAAAGCTGTGGCTTCACAGGAAATAGAATTAGAGTAGCCCTTTTATACATAACAAGATAAAGTGAGGATGTGGAACTGAACAATCACAAAAGATTCAGAATACTTCTCTGAACTATCTATCACACTATTCTGGCTATTCCTTCTGGAATTTGTTTTGTAATTTCAACTTTATATCTCACTGGTAAAAGTGTATATCAGTTCAGGATAGCTTGAACCCATGTTTCTTGCAATTGTCTTAGGGACTACCTTATTCAAGTAAAATATCATGAATTCCTTCTCATCCCATCCCCTGTCACAATGCAATGGAGTACAGAAAATTTTCGTCCGAAAATTATAGAAATTTGACAAAAACATGATGAGGAGCTAAGGAGTAAAGGATAGTGAACCATAATGCAATGCTAGAACGTTCTCGTGTTGGTGATGGCAATGTGAATAACCTAGAAACACACCTCAGCTTGATTGTGGCATCCACTGCACTATCTTGTGCCTTGGAATCCTCAATGGTCTCATCTTCTGAATCGTTGAAGCCATAAGGTGTTGGCATCTGGCAGGGTTAGAGATATTGGGGCCTCACCAGAAAGTTGGTGTAGGGGTTGCCAAGGTGACAGGGAAGCGGCTGTTCTGCTGGCGCACCAGAAAGAGGTGCTACAGTCACAAATGTGGCAATTGGATGCAACGAATCGCAGCTGTGGCCCCATTCCTCACTACAGAATACAGAGGAGAGCGCAGAAGATGGCCAACTGTGTGGCGAGGTGTGGAGGACTACAGCGTTGGGCGGTGGAGGACAGGTGGGAGGGGGTGATGAGGAAGCAGAGATCAGCCGCCTGCTCGCCATCCAAAAGCAGGGGGCATATTTATAATGTTTTAGGGACTTCCTACAAAAGTTTAGATCACGATTGTTAATCTCACAATCCAAAGTTCCAAACCAGGGGGCATTTTGAACAATATTGGATCAAATAACTATGATGTATTAGTTTGGCAGTTCAGTTTTCCCATGAGCTAAGTATTCTTGTCCACTTCTATGCCAAAGAGGTAATTTAGCTCATTTCATTTGAGTTATATCTCAACCCTTGTGATGAACACTGTACCTAAGCGAACAATGTCTAATTAGTGTTGAGATGATATGAGGTTCCCCAATGTACGCCAGCTTAATGTTAAGAGCTTCAGCTGTTAGTGTTGAGATGTTATGTAGGAGTTGCCAACTTTTTGTTGGCAATCTAAGTTACATATCTTTCTGATTTGTATCATTATACTAGCGATTAATCAACTTTCATGTCTAATTATGTCTTCGGTCTGCAGGGTATCACCAATGGGTATGATCTTCATTCCCTGTTACAAAGGTTTGTGCTCCATCTTATTTTCAATCACTCAAAATAATAGCATACATATCATAATTGAAGGTGTTAAATAAAAATATATCCTACAAATATTGTGTTCCTTCAGGTGATATAGGAGCAATAGCATTTCAATTTTAGTTCTGTAGGTGTTAAAACATTTCAGTTTTACCTAAGCAACCACTTGCAAATGAATGGCTATTGACACCTTCCGTCCCTTTCAGGTTACAGCCACAAGCCGGAGGAGTATGCATCACCGGAGGACATGGCGAATGGGGTGAAGGTTCTAGCCTTGACAATGGCTAAGCTGTCGCTGGAGTGACTTGTGAGTGTTTGGAGGAATCAAGTCATCTGGTGCCAAAACAAACACCTGTGTAATTTCCAACAATAAGCTGCACAGCATTGGCATCATCTTCCCTGCACCAGGCCTGCATATAAGCCATCATTCTTCAGGGTTTAGGAATAAAGTTTTCATCTGGATGATCTGGAAAAACACTCCCAACTGTCTCCGCGAGGCAACGCAATCTGGATGCCTTCATCTTAGTGTGCTTAATAGGTGAACAATTCACTGGAAATGTCCTCAAAGATGTAAGGAGCATTGTATATGAATCAGATTCATCCAATATGAGATGTCAGTTATCTTATGACTTTCGGTGATTTGTTTAAAAAAAAATCGGTGATTTCCCAGAACTGGCAAAGTTTTCAATTTTTTTTTTTTTAAAAAACTGTCAAGATAATTCAGGGCTTGATTGCCGTGGAATTCCTCAGCAAGAGAAGGCGCTCGCATACCCACAGGCCACAGCGCCGTCCTTCAAATAAAGGGTGCCAGCAGCAGGGCGGTCGCAGTGTTGTGTGATAGTAGGATAGGGTTAAGTAATGGCAATGCATTGCATTACATCGTTCTGGATGTTCTGCATTTCCTGAACGATTGTAAATCGTCATTGCATGCTGCCTTGCTGGATGATGAGTAATATATCCCTCCAGTCCACCCAAAAAAAAAAAAAAGCACATATTGTTTTTGAGACCTCAAAATCTTAAAGTTGGACTGATAAGTCGGCTGATGATGTCGTGAGAGAAAAAATATTGTATCATGGCTAATAAGTAGGGCTAATAAGTTTAAGTGAACATGGGGTAAATTTATTGGAAACAATATCAACAATCAGTATCAAAAATTTAATTTAAGTTGGATTATATTTATATAAAACGATATCAATATCATATGAATTTTTTAAAAGATTGGATCTCTAAATGATCTCAAATATTCTCTCTATTCCAAATTATAAGAAGTTTTAACTTTTTGGTACATCCATTTTTCTATCCACCCGTATATAATATTATGTCTAGATACATAGCAAAATGGTTGAACAAAAAAAAGTTTAAGCGACTATAATTTGGAACGGAGGAGTAAAAAAAAAAATTTCAACTACAAAGTTATAAATTATGTCGAGAGCTACAACTCTAGTGTTTTTTCAAAACCAGGTTTTTTTTTACTTTAGTGTTGATTGTTGTTAACATCAGAGGTCTTTTAATTTGACAAATTTAAGAAAACATTCAAAATTAGAGAACTTAAAAAATATTTATGCCTCTAGACGATCTCAGATAAAAAATGTTTACCACTACAAAGTTGTAGTATGAACTATGTCAACATCTAAGGTCCTTTGAAGAACTCAAAATTTTGATAACTTCAAAAAGGATATTCGAGCCTCCAAAATATATATTAAATTTGGAGAAAAAAAAAAAGAGAAAGTTGTAGTCAGTAGTGCACATTTGACTCCAAAGAACGCCTTTTCAAAAATCAGCACAAAGCAGAGCATATCATGGGGTTGGGGAGGCACCGTACTCGTGTAGAGGGTGGCGCATGAACGACGAAGGATCCTCGTGTATGCTCATGTCAAGGTTAAGCGTGCGGTTGGGATTTCGCCAAAACAGCGCATCTACATACCACCATCGCGGCGCAAGCCATCTCCGGCGCATCGACGGCGTTGGCGAACCTGCCATGCCATGCCACGCACTCCAGAACGTGCGTCACGGTCGCCAATGGACAGTGGTTGTCGCTACTTGCTAGTCCCTTTATGAAACAACCCATGTCATAGAATTTCCCAATCAAGTCAATCTGACTTTTTATTGTATACTTACCCTCAGTGATTTTCCAAAAGAGTCTTCCATTTGCTTCACCAAGAATTGGAACGGCTTATATCAGATAATGAGCTTTGAGATATATTTCTGGGATAAACTTAACCAACCGTGATGTGCCACCCAAACATGACTCAAAGACCAGCCCATCAACATTGGTTTTAGATTTCCATAACATATTATAGAGTAAAAACACTCATATTGAGTAAACTAGCTAGGTGTATTAATTATCATTACCATCATAGAGCAGTACAGAGAGTTTCTAAACGATTTTGTTGTGCACAATAATAATAAATACTAATGAAACCCAATTACAATTACGGTTGTAAAAAAACTGCTACAGAGGTCAGAGTTGGCAAGCAGGACTTTATTATGCATATAAAAGCATTATGATCACATTGTAATATTATTGACTAAAATAGCCATATTCAGAAACTACCCAAGTATTATTAATTACGATCATTCACACCAACAGCATAGAACAACATTGGAGTGAAAAATGCTACAGAGTTAATAAACTGGACTTCATTATGCATATCAAAGCGAACTGAGAACTGGAATGCTTGTGTTAAAAATTTGTCGTAGAACCGGGAACCACCGAGCATGCAAGACGAGCACACAAAAAAAACACAGAGAGAATGTTAGGAGGAATGGGGACTCTCTATTATTGAGTCACTTTCATGGATAGATTTTACAATGGGGGCTAGCCCCTATTTATAGGGAGAGGCTATGAGTAGCACTCCCCAAATATCTTCTCTAGATATTTCCTCTCTAGATATGTCCACTACACTCTAGAGACTTCTCTTGCTTACTATAGTCCACCATACTCTGGACTCTTCTATTGTTCCCTAGAGTGCTAGATATTTTCCTCCTTGCTTTGAGATTCACCCACCCACATGATTTCATAATACTCCCCTTTGGGTGAATCGCACATGTGTACATGCCTCGTTAAAAACTCCCCCCAAAAACCCGGTGGAAAAAAAGGGTAAGAGAAAAGAGTACATTCACACGTGCCACCATGTTTGCACCTGTTGCCTCGTTAAAAACCTTGCATGAGAAAACCTAGTGGAAAAAAACTCATCAAGGGAAAAAAAGTACAGCAGCTTGATGCTTCAGATGGGTCTTCGGGACCGATTCGTGATCTTCAGGATCATGACCATGGGCTATGTTCTTGGGGGTATGTCTCCCACTGAAACCTGCAACTCTTTGAGGCGGTAGGGACTTGGTGAAGCATGATGTTGCTTGCAGGATCTTTATTTCATGGACACTCTTATAGAAACTAAAGGCGGTAGGGACTTGGTGAATAAGTCTACAAGATTATCACATGATGTTGCTTGCAGTATCTTTACTTCCCCGCTCTTCTGGAGCTCGTGGGGATGAAAGAACTTTGGAGCAATATGTTTCATGAGATTGCTCTTCACATAGCCCATGTGCATCTGTGCAACACATGCTGCATTATCATCATAAATAATGGTGGGTGTCGACGACGTTTAGACCACATTACTTCTGGATGTGGTTAATCATTTGTCGTAGCCAAACACATTCATGGGTGGCTTTATATAGGGCAATTGTCTCTTAGTAGTTGGTTGATGTGGCAACCAAGGACTGTTTTATAGACTGCTATAAAATGGTTGCACTACTACGAGAGAGATACTTAACCAGTGTAGAATTTGGCTTTTATACGGGTCAAACATATAGCCAATATCCATATATCCCATCAGGTTAATTACGTGGACATATGCTTCTTATGAGAACGCTGCTTTGGTCCCTGTACATGGAGTCCACGAGGCCTCAAACAGGCAAACAATGCACGCTTGGGAGGCAATTTCTTTTCTTGGTACCCATTTGATGAACCCTGCATTTTGTATACTTTTGATTGCTCGTAGATCTTCCACATAGTGTGCCCCGCCTCGCGGGTTCCCGTGCACCTCGCTAGGGTACTCGCGAGGATGTAAACTTAAACTCCTCTTCCTCTTAATGCAGAACGGGCTAAAGTGTCCGGTTTCGAAAAATAGATCTTCCACATAGCGTTCTAAAAAGTGAAAATGATAACACTTCAAAAAAGTGAAAATGATGTAAGAGTTAGAACAAGATTGTGCCCGTGGTCCTCAGCAATTAGTTGTTGGAAAGATATGTCATAATCAAAGCTCACGAAAAAACAATCAAATATTTCACAGGAAGCATCTATGTTACCCTGAATTCTAATAATTGATAACAAAAAAGAAGAACAATCAACTATGACCAAACAATTGCTTCACTGCTACTGTTCAAAAAAGAAAGCTTTCATATCTTTAACCAATAATAAATAAGCAACAAAAAGATCCCCGAGGATCTAGTTCAATAAGCCTTAGTCAGAATGATACCTTGACGAGATGGATTTGCAGCAAATTTAAGGAGTGTTACGGTGTTTTTACTTCACTACATTGGCAGTGGCAGTATCAAAAAGCTGCGAACAAAAGCTGAAAGTGACAACATGTTTGCAAAATAATGTCAAGAATGTTTCAGTACCATATGCCTAGCTAAATAAATAAACATACATAAACTATGTAAGTTAACTGCAGTTACCTATATCTAGTTACCCTGGTACCACGAAGGATCCAAGATACTTACTGAACATTGCATGAAACATACTAACAGAGCTAGATAACAACTATCCAATGCTCACCTCACCTGTTTTTGTTGTATCAACCACACATGATCACTAAACAATATGAAGCTAAACAAGAAGCCTAAAATAAGTAAATAAAAACACACACAAAAATATGTGTTCACCTAAAAATGTCGGATAATCCTGCTAATATGTATGTATCGCTACAATAATGTCCAGAATTACATCATCAGTATCCAGTTCCTTCATCTGATCAATGCTGAGTTCGTTACAGTTGTGGCTATATGCAAACTTTTCTAGTCTGTCCATAACCCTCTCAAGAAAATCTTCTGCCCAACTCAAGTGTGGTGTTGTCTCTTACTAAGAATCTATGCGAGCTTGATATCCGGGGATGGGTAGGCACCGTACTCGTGTAGAGGGTGGTGCGTGCACGACGAAGGATTGTGCCATGCCACATGCCTCCATGGCGGCACAAGCCATCTCTGGCGCGTCGACGACGTTGGCGAACCTGCCATGCCATGCCATGCCACGCACTCCAGAACGTGCGTCACGGTTGCCAACGGACGTGCGCTGATGGCAGGGAGCCGAGGAGGGGGTTCAGTTCAAGACATCGAACGCTTCTTGAATCCTGACTCGGAGACGTAGCCGGTGGCCGTGGCGATGGCGAACGCGACGCGCGGCGCGGTGCGATCACCACACCAGGCCGACGAGCGCATCAGCGACCGGAAGCCCAAGGCTGCGCGCGGCCGGTCGCGCACTCTGCGACGGCGCGGCGTGATCACCACGTACACCAGGCCGGGGAACACCAGAAGCCGAGGCCGATCGCGAACTCTGCGGCGGTCCGGCGCGATCATCAGGCCGATGAGCGGCAGCGACCGGAAACTGCAGCGATGGCAGCGAGTCCTTCTCCACCACCCTGTACATTTGGCCACGGAGGGAGCGCAGCAAGGGCTCAGGCCAACCGCGGCCGCCGTTGATGCAAACGCCGCGAGGGCGAGGCCGATGCTGGTGGCGTCGACGGTGCAGCGAGCGCCTCGGTGGCGTCCGTGCGAGAGACCAATCTTTGCGGAGAGATTGCATATTGCGGAGGAAACGGGTACGGGGGCAGGCATACGACGCCCACCGCGAGTGTCGGAGAAGCACCGAAAATTTTCAAAACGCGACGCCGGCCGTCATGGTCGGAGGAACACCACGACGAATTCTTCTAGGCGCCGCGCCGGGCGGGAAATTTAAAACTCGGCTGCTCTCTATATATTCTTTCACAGCGAAGTTCGAACACACTGGCAGGCATCGCCGATCGCCGGCCGCCACCTCGATCGGGTCCCACTGTTCATCGTCGTATCTTTGCCACGATCCGACGATGCTGCGCTGCTTCCTCCGCTGCTGGGGGTCGTCGTCGTCGCAAACGCGTCCACGACAAGCGGGAAGGGCGGCGAGGCGGCGTGGCGTCCTGCAGGCGGAGAGGGATGGGGTGAGGCGGCGACATGTGGAGGCGGAGGCGGAGTGGATGATCGGCGTGGCGGCAATGGAAGAGGAGGAGGAGGAGGACGCAGAGGCGCAGCCGCAGCCGGAACCGGAGGCAGGCGCAGACACGGACGACGACGACGACACGGAGCGCCTCATCGCGTCGCTGCCCTCGTTCCCCACGGCGTCACCGCTAGCGGCACTGATAAAGAACTCCCCGGACTGCGCAGTCTGCCTCGCGCCGTTCGACGGCGAGACCGATCTCCGGCTGCTCCTCGAGTGCCGCCACGCGTTCCATGGCCCCTGCATCGACACCTGGCTCCGCACCAACCTCGTCTGCCCAATCTGCCGTAGCGTCGTCTCGTTCCCGCTCCCGCCACTCCCGGTGGTCGGCGTCGCCGTCGCGGGGGACCAGGACCAGGAGCCGCCGGAGGCCACGGAGGCGGTGGCCGAGTCGACGTCATCCCTCTTCGAGCCGTGGAGGTGGAGCCAGGACTACTACCAGGACGACGAGCCATGGCAATGGGACGTGCAGGCGGCGCGCCGAAGCGCTGGTGGCGACGAGGAGCCGGCGCTCGTGGGCCTGGACCGCAGGATCTTCAATCAGGACTACCTGCGCGACGAGCCATGGCAATGGCACATGGAGCCGGCGTTCATGCTTGTTTATTATATTTCATTATTATTTTCTGCTTATTGTCTTTTTAATTCTGTTGCTTTTTAATCATTTTGTATTATAAACTTTTTACAATATTTTGGATTTCATAAAATAATATATATAAAATATATCTCATGGAAAGGAGAATTGAACGAATAGTTCGTTGGAGTTTGGAAAACAGACTATGCAGTACCTTGTTTAATCAATAGACTGAGTCCTCAAAGATGCCTCGCGGGCGTGTTACCAATTTGAACTAAGCCTTTTCTGATCAATCTGGGAGAAGAGATAAAACTGCTTAGCTTCCACAGTTTTGAGGCAAAAAAAAAAAATTATTTCGACTATATTTACAACATAAAAGTGGGTGGAACCAGGACAGAATTCCAAGGCAAAAAAACTTTGCTGTTACAAGCTAGTACTAGTACTAGAGAACAACAGCAGCAGTTAATTCTGATGAAAAGACATAAGATTTCCTTGGTCGAAAAAAGCACTTGGCGTGCAGTAATTCCAACACAACACAAGAAGTACCACAAAAAAAGGTCAGGAGTAAAGGGAACAGAGCTTTAAGAGGTCGGCTTTCATTCATGCAAACATCCAAAGAGGAACGAGAAGTTGTAGAATTCAGTCATAAATCCAACTACAAAGGACCAACACGTTCAAATTATTAGCCAAGACCCAATGAAACGAGTGGGTTGTATATATGGTCATCGGGCGTGCCGTTACCAGCCGCGGAGTCGGGCCACCTCGGGCCATCGTGCTGTCGGGCCGCTTTGAGGCGGGCTTAGTGCACGGCCAACGGCCCGTGCACGGCCCGTTAGGCCATCGGGCCGGCCCGACAAAGACGCTGCCGCACGAGATGCCCGGCGGCACGCCAAAGCCGACGACCTCTCCTTTTGCGGCTCGGCGGCAAAAGCGAGTCGACCGCCCATGCCGCCCTCGAGATTCTGCCTCCACCCGCCGGTCTTTGGTCTTTGGCGCCGCCGTGTCCGCCTCCACCGCTTCGTCGGCCCCCGGCGCTGGGCGTGTCCGCCCCATCCCTCCCGACCTCACCGACGGCCGCTCCTCACCGATGCGCCGCGAGGAAAGGCCGACGCCGCCGACCCGACGGCGCCGGGGGAAGGACGGCGAAGCCGGGCGGGGGGGAGGAAGCCCAGTGGCGAAGAAGATGCCGCCATGGCGGAGCCGTCGAGTCGCGGCGGCGAGGAGGGCGCCGGGATGGGTTGCGTACTTGTGTGCCGCCGTCGGGATGGGGATGGGTTACGCCCAGCTTGAAGGGAATGGCAAGTGGAGTGAGGAATTAGCGTGCCACTAGGAAGGCTGGCCGGGCCGCTATCGGGCCGATTGTTTCACCGGGCCGCGCCCGCACGCGGCCGCGGCTGGAGGAGCGGCCCAGGCCCGACACGCCTACCGGGCCGGGCCGGCACGGCACGTACAGCGGGCGTGCCCAGTGCTCGGGCCGGGCCAAAACACCGGCTGCGGGCCAGGCCGGGCGGGCTCCGGCTGCATGCCCATATATACGGTTGCCAGTTGGAAAAAGAGGACGCTAGAAACAGAGAATTTCAAAGGAATCGGAGATGTGGTTCGCGAGCATCGGTAGTAGTTGGTAGAGGGCCATGAACTAGTAGCATAGTAATAAGAATTTTATAGGAAATAGGGAAAAAAAATCCTCCGTTCCAAAGGAGGCCTGAGGCTAAAGAAAATTTGCTGGAATCAGTAAATTTACATGCAAGGCGAAAATGAATAGTACATGATTTTCAATAAATTGGAAAGCAATCTTTTTAAAAGAAAATGCAACCGTGCATCCGCTTGGGTTCAGGTACATTAGGCTCTTGGGTGGAGCGAGCCTTGTCCTCGGAGCAGCCGCGCATGACTATTTATTATTATACTAGATGAATTCCCCACGCATTGCCGTTGGATGTTTGGTATAATTTTAATTATTATTGGATAAAATGACAAAAGGAAAAAATTGACAGTTTTGTTTTGACACAAAAAGTGAGCTATTTGATCCAGAGATACTTGGTGACAACGCAGATGTGATTATCCATGGAATAAAATTTAGAATTATTGAGAAAATAAAATATAATTATAATAAGATAACTACTTTTTATTTATGTTCCTAGAATCCTCTTCACTAAAAATAGAATACAGATATTTGTATGTAGTGAACAATGGTCATGTGGTTGTCAGTTGACAGTTGTGTGGTTATGTCTTCAACCTGAGATTTACTTGTGAGATTTAAATAAACTTTTTGGCCTTGTAGCATCCTTATGCTCATTCATTGATCGAACATATCTATCGTATATCGTATTGGGAGAGCTGATTGAAGGATCAAGAAAAGGAGGGTTTTGTTCCATACTAACCGAAACTAAATTAGTAATATTACAACTGTTCTGCCGCTAAAATAAAGTAATAATGGTATTTGCACTATTGCAGTTATTCTGTTAAAAAAATTTGTTCATAAGTCAATAATGAAATCAAGTAAATAATTAAGGATCCTTAGTGGGTTGTAGACGGTCAGGATTGGAGGTTTATTTAGATCAGACGTTGTAGATAATTAAGGTGATGTGGCTTCACCATCAAAGAGAGAATTATGAATTAATGACCCTTAGTGAGGCACTATTATAGTT
This sequence comes from Hyparrhenia diplandra, assembly GCA_015847255.1. NCBI lineage: Eukaryota > Viridiplantae > Streptophyta > Magnoliopsida > Poales > Poaceae > Hyparrhenia > Hyparrhenia diplandra. The sequence goes on along the minus strand of JADLZK010002157.1, from coordinate 255,455 downwards.
ATTCTGTTAAAGAATTGTTCATGAGGCAATAATAAAATTAAGTAAATAATTAAGGATCCTTAGTGTGCTATAGATGGTTATAATTGAGGTTTGTTTAGATCAGACGGTGCAGATAATTAGGGTGATATGGCTTCACCATGAAAAGAGAGATAATTAATGACACTTAGTGGCGTATATATAAGATATATAGATCACAGATATATAGATTACAGAAGTCGACCATGGAAGGAAAGCAAATTCGAGGCCCAACCGGACCTGCATGTTATTAGCAAAAACAAAGGAATGGAAACTGATCGGAATCCGGTTATCAGCGTTTCTTGAGTTCCTATTTGCTGCGCGGGCTTGGTTTAGGTACTTCTCCATGCGTGTGGTGAGGTAGAAACCGATATGGACGGCGCCGCCTCTCGCGGCGTAGCGCTGGCGTTGATGCGAGCAGATGCAGGCCAGCAGGTAGGATCTGCCGAGCTCTTTGTAGATAGTATTCGTATCCAGAAATGCGAGAAGGTTGTCCAGCTCGCGGTGGAGAGCGTCTACAGCGTCGTCTTTATCGGGTCCGAGGGTGTTGACCTCGTTCCTTGCCTTGTCCACCTCGACTCTGGCCTCGGACAATTTCCCGGCGTTCGCGAAATCCTTCACAGTTTTCAGGTATTCAACCTGGCGGCGACGGACCACCTCGCGTTTCACGTCCGGATTCGTGGCTTCTATGCGAGGATTCCGGACGCGGTTCACTTTAACGTCCAGGGCTGGACCGGGTGTAATCATGCTGTACGGTGCGCTGAAAGGAATCAAAACAGAAAAAGAGGCAAACATATTAGTACGCAGTAGTGTACACATCTATATATACGCCAGTATTCATCTACTACACGACAGGGATGGATCCAGGATAGAAACTAGAGCGGAGGTGGTGATTTGTCCTTCTTCTTCAATATCTAGTGAGTTTAGCACCTCAATCTCTATTTTCTTTTTTCAAAATTGAAGGGGAGGGGGTAATGATTTGCCCTTTCTTCAAAAAATCTCTAGTGAGTTTAGCACCACCAATCTCTATTTTTGTGTTTCAAAATTGAGGGAGCGGAGGGGTGCACAAACGCTGAATCCACCCCTGCCTAACGAAGTGCATGCTTATTATATATACCGCTAAAAAAACAGAGTGCATGCTTAATAATTATTTATTTTGCAAGAGGACGACGTACGTACGTACCTATATGAATATTCGACCTTAAGGATATTCTTGCCCTTCTGATCTTGATGTACCGTAGGGAGACGTACGTCGACTAGGAGCCGTCGGTTCTCCTCGCGGGCCAGATCACCAAAATCGATGGTCCAAGATCCGTTAGGTTGCGCCTTGAAATTGTAGAGGCAAGGATCCACTTTCTGTATCTTGATGTCCTCTTCGGGGATCAACGTCACCTTGAGACCCAGCATGGAGATGGAGCGGAAAATGGCCAGAGATGAGAAGGACTCCATTAGATCGTTTGTAGAATCCATCTCCCGAACATGATGATATATGCCTATGTGGCTCTTGCATGCTATGTCAAACAGCAACTGCATGCGATGCAAAATTAGCATATACAAATCGTACGTACGTCAACAACAAGATGTAACAACTGCGATGAAATAACTAGGCATGTATATATATATGTACCATACACCTACGTACGCACCTCCTCGTTGCTTTTTTTACCAAAACCAAACGTGTGCACGGTTACATTCGCAACATCATCAAGAAGGTCCCTAGCCTGATGGATATTCTCGACCCCATCGGACATGAGGAAGATACAGGAAGCGCGTTTTGTCATCTCCATGCGCTCCTTCACCAGGATATTGATGCCAGCCTTAAGGCCCTCCTTGATATTTGTGCAGCCACTAGCTTGCATCCGTTGGATAAATTTAATCGCGTTATCTGCTTCATTCTTATCAGTCATGGCTCTCAGCGAATAGCCAGGGTACCTTTGACCTACGGAAGAATTGAAAGGAACGATGGCGAGGCGGTCATGTTTGCCAAGCTTCTCGATGAGGAACATCATGGCCTCCTTCATGTCCTGGAGCTTCTTCCCCTGCATACTTCCGCTGATGTCCAGGACAACCACGATGTCCAGCGCCGCCTTGTAACCCTTCTGGGTACCAGGAGCAGTGATCTTCACCATCATTTCCTCCGTCTGCATTTGCCGTGAGACTGGGTTGTTATGGTACGCCTTGGCCAATTGGTCACCTGCATGAAAAACAAGAACCGGACAACTCGTTTTTCTGCTAAGCTTTCTTATGCAAACGCGACATAGCCTGAACCACTAAACGGCGAACAAAGTAAGGGATATTAATTAAACCTTGCTTCGGAAGAGGACGACCCATTGCGATCTTGCTCCACCGATGATCACAGGGGCTCCTGGGACTAGTTAGGTGTACCGTGTACGTTGGTGCTGCTCCTGCTTGTTTTGCTTCCATCCCCACCCTCTGCTATTTATCTTGCAAGAGAGAGGGAATCACAAGAAAGGCAAACCAGTGGCCCTCCATCTTTGCCATCCCCTCTTCCTCCACTCGTCCCGCGGCCCGTGGCCCCTGCCGCTTTGTATAATAGAGCTATTCTTTTGTTTTCTCTTTCTAGTATTATATAGAAAACTAGACAATTTTCTCCCTCTCAGGTCCACTTCCTTTCTTCTAGGAGACGGAGAGGCTTCCTTGATAGGATTTTTTTTTTCTGTTTCATGTTAAATCCATATGAAATCCTGATATTATTCTAGTGATGAAATCCATGTGTTCTCAAGAAACCCTTACCATATTCACAAAAAAAAAAAAAAAAAAAAAAAACCCTTACCATCTGAGCGGGAACTAACTGAGTCCATTTTATATTAGGGACGCCCGCAGGGTGTGGGTTCAAATGTAAAATCGCATCAGTGGGTCTAGGCTATAGATGGCCAAAAGGCCCGAGGCCCAATGGGGCACGGGGGCTGGCCCTATGAGGCGGTGGGTGCTGGGCCGGCCGAGGCGGCATGTTGGGGCCGGCCCGGGCATAGCCCGATTGGCGGCGGCACGATGCGGCCCAATATGTCGGCTCATTTGTCCCTAGCGGCCCAACTCCTTTCCTATTGGGCCAACCCAAAAACAAACCCTAACCTACCTCCACACCCCAACCCAACCCAACCCTATGTCCCTATCCTCTCTCTCACCCTCTCACGGCCAGCGGCTCAATCCCGGCTTTCCGGCGGCGGTGTCCCCTCCGGCCTCCGGCCCTCCACCTCCCCTCCCGTCCCCTCCCCCTCCTCACCACGCCCGCCCCGCCCTTCCCTCCTCGACAGGCGGCAGCGGCGGCACGACGGCGACAATGCGGCGTGGCGGCCAACAAGCGGCCAGGTTTGCGAGCGTGGCACGACAGCACATGGCACACGGCGGTGCGGGACTCATGGCGCCGACGGCGGTGTTGCGGCGACGCCTCATTTAGGGAGGCAACGGCACGCGGCGGCGCTCGGATGGGCAACAACGACGCCGCACACAATGTCCCAAATGCTCATGGCGCCGCGTCGGGCTACGATGGAACCAAGACGGGCGGCGGCAACGATGCGACATCTCCGACACTCGCACCTTTGACGGGCTGGCGGGTCTCCGCAGGCCATCATGCCATTCGTGCGGCACGCCCGTAAGACGCCCAGTACTACGGAAAATCTTTTGCAAGGCATTTGGGATTTAATAACCATGGCGGTTTTTGAAAAAAAACGCCATGGTTAATCGAGGCAAGCCAGCGCGTAGGGCATAAAACCGCCCGCGGTTAATCGATTAACCGTGGCGGTTTTTTGAAAAATAATCGCCACGGTTAATAACCATTAACCGTGGCAGTTTTTTCATTAACCGTGGTGGTTAAATCGATTAACCATGGCGGTTTTTATAAAATAACCGCCACGGTTAATAGCAGCCCATATCTCGGCCCAGCAGAAGTCCATCTCGGCCCATATCTTGGTTACTGTATGACCATGACCATGAGTATATATATAGCAAGTTAGGTTTTCATCTCCCACACTCTGATTCCCCTCCCTCTCCATTCCCTCAAAGACGCAGCCGCTCTCCTCCTCTCCCTCTCCACTCCCTCAGCCCAGCCGCCGTACATTCCCCTCCCCTCTCCACTCCCTCTCGCGCACACCGCCCGCACCGAGGCACGCCACGTTGTCAGCCTTGATCGGCTTCACCGGCGCGCCAAGAGGCTTCTCATCAGCCACCTCCTCGTGCTCCGGGCGAGGAGAAGTGGATCCCGTGGCGTGGAGGTGAGCGCAGCGTCGCGGGGCCCTGTCCTCCCATCGGCGTGGAGGCTGCCTCCCGACCTCACGGGCTCGGCGTGTGCGGGGGCCACGGCGTGGAGGTTGTGGAGGGCGCGGATCCCGATGCAGTTCAACTTGATCCCACGGCGGGTATATCGAAGGCGAAGGACACATTCCGATTCAAGTGAACTCATACACACCACGTCCCTCGATGGGCCGTCGGCGGTTGTCGCCGCTGCCAATGTGCGTGGGGCCACCGCCCGTCGGGGCGTTTTGGGGAGAATCGAGTTTAATTGGTGGGCCGCCCTGCCCTTGTGGCTCATTAATTTTCACTTACCGCTTCCGTGGGGTAAGGCTGACGAAAAAACTTCGAAGCTCGTTAGCTCGCTCAGCTCATGGGCTGGCTCGACTTCGGCTCGGATCGGCTCGTTATAACAAGCGGCCGAGCCAAGATTTTAGCTCGTTAGCTATAACAAGCCAACTCGAGCCAGCTCACGAGCCAAACGAGCCACGGTTTCGAGGAAAAAGTTATCATAACTTATATTAGTTTTGTATTACTTCATGTCTTGCACTTTACAAATGGTTGATATGTTAGCACATATGAGTATTTTAATCGATTTAAGACTTTTGGATATATTATTTTTGTATTATTACTATTCTCAAGCTTTAGATAAATGCAAATATTATATTTTATGTATTTTTTATACCTGGCTCGCGAGCTTAACGAGCCGAGCCGAGCCAGCATTCTAGCTCGTTAAGATAACGAGCCGAGCCGAACTAGCTCGTTAAGATAACGAGCCAGAACAAGCCGAGCCGAGCTGGCTCGGCTCGTTATCCAGCCTTATGGGTGGGTAAAGCAAACGGGATGGGCGTGTCCGCTTGGCGCGGCTTCTCACCCGGTGTGGGAAATCCGGGGGTTTGGTGAATCCCACCACCACCACCCAGCTCATCAATGGATTGGATTGATTAAGGAGGGACAGTAGTCATGCCTTGCATGTGAATCCAGGCGACATCCTTAAAAGCCTCCTCCATCCGTGTTTTGGTATAGGTTAATTAGTATTAAAGTTTAGGTAGGGTTAATAATTATAAAGTGCCTCCACTAATCTATGTCCTTGTGAGTTTTTTTTCCTCGCGAGTTGTAACAGGTGAAAAGCGATTAAAAGGGCTGTGTCTTGGAGGGTGTTTGTGGAAAGGAGAGAGAAAAAAAGGTGGAAAGGGGATGAAAAAAGCGGAATAATTAGTAGGTGGATTCTTCTAGAGGCACGGAGCGTGCTGGGGGCTGCATCTAATCTAGGTCTAGTCGATCTCAGGTTTGATGGGTGAGTGGAAATCATTTGAAAGGTTAATTAGTGTCAAAGTTTAGGTGGGAGTAGTAATAATTATAAAGTGCATCCACTAATCTTTGTCCTTTTTGAAATTTTTGCCCTCCTAGTTGTAAGAGGTGAAAAGGGGATTAAAAGGGCTGTCTTCGAGGATGTTTGTGGAAAAGGAGATAGAAAAAAAGAGGAAAGGGATGGAAAAAAAGCAGAATAATTTGTGGTGTTGGGGGTGTTCCCGTTGTTCTAGCTACGGAGTAGGTGAAATTCCTCTAGAGGCACGGAGCGTGCTGGGGCTGCATCTAATCTGGGTCTAGTCTATCATAGCTTTGAAGGGTGAGTGGAAATCATTTTGAAGGTTAACTAGTGCCAAAGTTTAGGTGGGAGTAGTAATAATTATAAAGTGCATCCACTAATCTTTGTCCTTTTTGAAATTTTTGCCCTCCTAGTTGTAAGAGGTGAAAAGGGGATTAAAAGGGCTGTCTTCGAGGATGTTTGTGGAAAAGGAGATAGAAAAAAGAGGAAAGGGATGGAAAAAAGCAGAATAATTTGTGGTGTTGGGGGTGTTCCCGTTGTTCTAGCTATGGAGTAGGTGAAATTCCTCTAGAGGCACGGAGCGTGCTGGGGCTGCATCTAATCTGGGTCTAGTCTATCATAGCTTTGAAGGGTGAGTGGAAATCATTTTGAAGGTTAACTAGTGCCAAAGTTTAGGTGGGAGTAGTAATAATTATAAAGTGCCTCCACTAATCTTTGTCCCTTTTTAAGCCTTGTTTGGAATGGAGGCTTTCCGCAGGAAAAATGGAGGAAACCAAAAATGAAGGAAAGGAAGTTGAGTGCGACATTTCGAATGAAGGAAGATTGGTCCCTTTCCTTTGGAATACTATTCCCAGATGCTGATTTCGTAGGAAAAAACGAATCCGCTCTCACCCTTTTTCTCTTCCTTAGCGAAAGCCCGAGGCAGCTCTCGTGATTACTCGTCGAACGGAAGAGGATTATTTCCACAAGTTGCCCCCTGAACGCCTGCTTGCTGTTCTACTGTCGTAAATCGTTGTCAAAGGAACACAATATCGTGGACATCAAAGCCAAAATCATATTACAAATCCAAACCATTATTCGAAGAAAGGAATCAAAAGGGTAGAAAATTCATGCATTCACTCATCCATAAGCCTCAAATCAATCTATGTGCAACATGCAAGCAAGATCGAGCGGAACAAGCACATGCCTGCAGGCTGTGGCAACGGCGCGGAGGAACCCCAACTACGAAGCGAAGACACGGCCACGCTGGCATGGTAGCCCGCCGTCGATGGTTCTGGTCTTGAGCTCCTAAGCACGGAGGAGAACGATAATGGGGAGTGGGGAGGTAAAGTTAAAGATGCGCACTCCATTCCAAAAAGAATATAATTTTAGATAGTCTTAATTATGTTAAGTATGATAGGTTTAACTAAATTTATATTATAATTCTCATATTTATCATACGAAATAAATGTCATTAAATTCGTCAGCAAACTTATTTTTTTTGTAATATACTTATTGTTTTGCGTTATAAACATCAATACTTTTATACATGTATATATTTGGTCAAACTTCAAATACTTTAACCAAGAATACATTTCGAATTTGAACTTCTTTTCCGGACAGATTTTAGCATAATGACGGAGCATATCCTGAACTGGAAAATATATATGTTTGACGCTGCAAAGAAATATGGTTAAACTATGAGAAACTATGTGAATTTTCATTAGTAATGAAAAGAAATAAGCATCCAAGTTGAATTGATAAGAATCGAACCAAGTGGCACCGATAGGAGTCATGACCAAAAGAAAGCTAGCAAAATGCTCTCCATCGATCATAGAAAGTTTGACATGCATCAAAATTTCCATAGCGACTATTTGGAACTATGGAAAGTAGGTTGCTCGACTAGTGAAAGTTGTTATTTCATTTTCTACAAATCTCATCAAAATTAACAAAGTTTAACCAACACGATTTTCATATATAGCTACTCTACTTTTGGAACTGAGGGAGCAAGTCACAACTGATATTATCTAGTTTTGTTCGGCTAGTGAAATAGTTGTTAGTTTTATACTCAACACGGCCTTAAAATACTTTTATTATCATCTTTATCTCAAAAAGACAAGACATACTTTTACTATCAGATAAATGTTAGAAATGCAATTATTTTGGGATCAAGTGAATGGATTATACGAGTAATATGTTTTAGACCGTTAGATTACAATCGGATGGTTCACTTCACCCACTGTAATCTGTTAATTGAAGAAGATAACGGTCCCGTTGGCGCAATCGCGCTCCCGCATTTCGTCGAGCAGGTGTGTGAATTTCTGATGCCGCCGCCGTCTCCTATCACGGCCACGTCCACCGCGCTCCCGGGGGCGGCCCACCTCGCAAAGGGTGGTGGCCGCCTCCGGAAATGGAGGCGCGAGGGCGGCCCCTCCTCGGCGGGGGCGGCGAGGCAAGCCCGGGTTCTCTCGGCGTTCAGCAATCAAGAAGAGCTTCCACCAGGAGCAGGTCGTGTTCTCCACCCCGGTCCCCGCCGACCCCACCGTCGCCGTCATCGGAGGCGGCGCTTCCGGCCTCTCCTGCGCCTCTACCCTCGCCGCCCGCGGAGTCCGCTCCGTCGTCTTCGACACGGTCCGTATCGCTCGCTCCCCACTTTGCCTCCCCCACCACCACACCATCCACTAGCGCGGGAGGGAGAGGCTCACTGCTGCTGGCTGATGCAGGGGATGCACGGCCTAGGCGGCAGGATGGCGACTAGGTTCGTCGAGCGCGGTGAGCCGCTGCTGTTCGACCACGCGGCGCAGTTCTTCACCGCGAGCGACGAGAGGTTCCAGACGCTGGTGGACGAGTGGCTCCACAGAGGGCTGGTCCGTGAGTGGAGTGGCTTGGTCGGCGAGCTTGAAGCCGGTGGCCGTTTCAGGCCGATACATTCGTCAACGCCGAGGTACATCGGTGTGAATGGGATGCGCACACTTGCAGATGCAATGCTGCCTGAGGTACCTCTGATTGAACTCACCTTATTCAACCTCCATGGAAGTGTTGTGTAGTAGTATGAATTGATCCATATTCATTGCTATCCAGTTACTTGCAAATCGCCATGAATTCACCAAACATTTCACATCATATCCTGCTTTAGAGACTTGTCCTGATTTTGTTCTCAGAGTTCAATCCAAGTCTCATGAAGTTAAAACTCAAATGGTTTGCTGAACATCTGAGTTCTATTCAGTTCTTTACTTGGTTGAGTTGCACGTTGCATTCTGCAGACTGATATGATTAAAGTTTTGAGGCCTTGTTGGATAAGCAAACTTGAGCCGTTCAATGGCTTGTGGCGCTTGTTTGAGAATGAAAAGCCTCGTGGTGAATATGATGCAATTGTGATAGCTCATAATGGTCAGTACAAACTCTTTCCTAATAGGAAACATAATGTTTCTGTAGGCAAAGCATGCCTACATATTTTTGCTCAGTTTTTGGAAGTTAGGCAGTAAATTTCCGAAGTTCAGAGTTTTCAATTATGTTCATTCTCTATACCTCCACGTGTTTATGCAACCCCAATTTCCTACATTATTGAATAAAAAATAGTAGAAATGATTAAAAAAAATATTGCGTAATAGTATGATAACTTTTTACAGATCCATATTTATACATTCATCCAATCATTCTAAATGACATCATATTCCTAGCTGATCCTTCTGTTACACATTGATCAGGGAAATGTGCCAACCGTCTGCTCTCTACATCAGGGTTGCCATTACTAACAAAACAAATGAAGGTTTCATAGTTTTACTATTGCAATAATGTTGGACTCATGAGACATATCCTTTTTATTCCTATTTCTTACAAAGTTTCATGCAATCAATGATCAGAGGCTAGAGCTCAGTTCTGTATGGGCACTCCTTGCGGCATTTGAAGATCCTCTTCCAGTTCCACATATTGATTCTCATGGAGCATTTGAAGGAGCATTTGTGAGAGATGTCGATTCTCTCTCTTGGATGGGCAACAATACCAGCAAACTTTTTCCAATGCAAAAGGGCATACCGGAGTGCTGGACATTTTTCAGTACTGCTGCTTATGGAAAAAGAAACAAAGTCCCACAGGTGGATTGTTTGCTGAAAATTTTCATTTCTTCTTGTCCTACCATTTTGGTGCACCCTCCAATATTAATTGCTGACAGACAACATGTTGACAGAATAAAGATTATAAGTTATTTCTGCTTTATTGGTTGACATCTCAAATGGATTAAGCTGTTAATTTCAGGAAAATATCCCAAAAGTCACAGCAGAAAAGGTGAAGGAAGACATGCTTGGAGGAGTAGAACATGCTTTAGGGTTATCCAAAGGATCTCTTCAGCAACCAATTTACACAAGAGTGCAGTTATGGTATAACAAATCCATTCCTTATATATTTTATGTTTCAACTTCACCACTAAGTTAGAACACGAGTATGAATTATCATTGAAATCACAGGGGTGCAGCTCTGCCCATGAACACTCCAGGAGTATCATGCATATTTGATCCCCATGGGCGAGCAGGCATCTCCGGTGACTGGCTTACTGGTTCAAGCATAGAAGCGGCTATTTTAAGTGGGATGTCGCTCGCAAAACCATGTAAAATTCAGATATCCTTTGCTATTTTTAGAATATTCTACAACACATCTTTGTAAATGTTAATTCAATTGCTAACGCAGATAGCTTTCTTTTTTTTTTGATGATAATTCAGATAGCTGACTACTTTCTGAGCAAAGGAGATCGACCTGAAGAATTTGCGATTGGTCTGCACGAGGAGCTAAATGCAGTTGAAGGGCATGATATCGGCCAGTTTCCTGGGTTAGACACTCAGACACCACGAGTGACAGAAGCTCAGCTGATGCCGAGCATATGATTAATTTTTACGGATCGTTGATGTAGTTTGTAAATGATGAGCTGATTTTGTTCTCTTTTTTTTTCGGTTGTTACAAGGAACTTGTATATTGTATTTATTATTGTAACATGCAGAATGTACATGTATCATCGATGATAGGAATTTTGTCAGATTCTGAAGTTTTCTCGTCATGGATTAAATACAGGATAACAGTAACAACAGCTATTTGAAAGACCTGAGGCAAAGAAATTTGGTGACAAAATTAGAAGAACAAACAACAATCCTTTCACCTTATTTATCATTTACACCAGGCCGCCAACGACTCATTGCTCCACCAGAACCGTTTGCCAAAATTCAAGGGATTTGCTAAACTGTAGGCAATGCCATCTTTGGACCAGTATTTGATTTATTTTGAGGGTTTTTTTTAAAAAAAAAGTCAGTGCAGATTTCCAGTGCTATGTAACAAACTTGAAATTGACATTATTTCAACTATTAATACTAGAATAACAGCATACAGCAGTACCCAAGTTTAATAACCAAAGAAGCATCTGCAAGCAAGAAGCTTGCACAAGTAGACACTAACTTGTCACAGGAATACTGCAGCTATAATTAATAATAACAAAGAACTTCTGACGTGATTGCAGCGGGATTTTACACCATCATCATGCCACTGCTCATATTGGAGCAGCACATGTGGTTCTGAAGTGTCCAGTCTGGTTGCAGCGGCTGCAGTGAACGACCCGCTTGACTCGCCCACGGTCCTCCGCTCGTACCCTCTTCTTCCTCGGACGTCCTGGTGGCCTCAGCGACTTTGGTGGGTTGATGATCATCTCCAATTTGGTTTCTTCAGCCTGTCCTTGATCTGCTGTTTCATGATCTGCCGTTTCATTCCAGAGGGTCTTGTCTGGGATCGGGTGGATGGTCTGCGAATAAGTCTTGCGGTACGTTGCCACGGTGAAGCAGCTCTCAGTGTACCGGTGGACATTCTGCCTACAGGAGAGGAGCGCAGCCACACCATGAGCACACGGCACACCATAGAGCTGCCACCCCCGGCACAAACAGCACCTGTTGCGGATGTCCACAATGTTTGTTCCCTCGTGAGCTGAGATGACCTCAAATTCTGCCTCGTTGGCTCGGGCCACCTGGTAGCCCCGTGCACGGTCAATGGCCTCTTGCACACGGCGCTCGGCTGCGGGCACAAGGATTGTGTTCCACTGCATGCTTGCTTCGCGACGCTCGTTGAACCAAGTCATCAGCTGGCGACGGATGCATTCCATCATCTGAATTATAGGAAGGCCAGAGGCATCCGATATCCAGGAATTTATCGACTCCGTGACGTTTGCTGTTAGATGACCGAACCTTGTCCCCTCAAAGTAAGCTGTGGCCCAAAGACGTGGAGGTAGGTGCCTTATCCAGTTAACAGCTTCTGTTGACGTGTCCTCTATCTCCAGCAGCTTAGTTTCAAAATCTATCACAGTCAGTGCATGAGCAGCTTCCCAGAGAAGGTTGACAAGCTCTGGATTGTTGAACTCCTTTTTGAAGGTCTCACTAACATGACGCATACAGTAACCATGGAATGCAGTTGGAAAGTTGAATTCAACTCCATCAATAATGCCCTTCCGTCTATCTGACAGGATAGTGAGCCTTGGCATGTTCTCTGTGTTCTTCTCCAGCAACTCGTGCAACTCATGCAGGAACCACACCCAGTTGTCATCAGTTTCCTCATCAACCACACCAAATGCCAGAGGAAAGAGAGCACCATCCCCATCAAAACCAGTGGCAAGAAACAAGGTGCCAAGATACTTGTTTTTCAGAAGAGTCCTATCAAGCCCAATAAGTGGACGGCATGCATTGACGAAACCATATATGGATGCATTGAATGATATGAAGAGTCGCCGAAAGCAATTGTCATCTGGATTTCCATAGACTCGGGCTATGCTTCCTGGATTTGTTCTTTCCACCTGCCTACAGTACTCCGGCAAGAGACGGTATCCTTCCTCAAAAGACCCTCGGACTGCAGCCATGATCCGCTCCTTACCTCTCCAAGCTTGCTTGTAGGATAGTGTGATCCCATGGGCCTTGTGTATTTCTTCCAGAATTTCCTTGGGCTTGCATTGTGGGTTCTCACGTAGCCTCTCTTCGACAGTGCTTGCAACCCACTGAACAGATGCCTGCTGATGGCCAAGATGGTTGATCCCCACACAGCTGTGGTTGTCATGTATGGTTCTGATGGAGAAGGTGGGCACGCCAGGGAGCTTTGCTGCATGTATACGCCACGGACAGCCCTCAGCAGCACACTTAGCGGTGAAGCGGCTCTTGTCAGACTTCACCGTCTGTATCTCAAAGTGGCAGGCGATGGCAGTGTTGCGGATGGCCCTGCGGCAGCTCATAACATCAGGAAACTCCTGCCCCACTTGGAGCTGGAGCTCCTGGCTCACAACCATGGTCCGTGATTGGACAACAGGCGAGACGGCAAGAGGACCCTGGGAGAGATCATGCGGCTGCAGCGCTAGCTCATGAGCCTGCTCGAGCGAGAGCTGGTCAAGATTCTCATCAACACCCAGGTGGTGCGTCTCGGCAAGCGACAGCTCATGGCTCTCCGACAAGTCAAGCTCTTCATGGTGGTGGCCCTGCATTTCCAGTTCCAGTGACCCAGAGTCCCCCTCATGGCCCTGCCTCAGAGCCAGCTCGCCGGCGTGGTGGTGCTGGTGGTGGTGATGGTCGTGGCCGAGGACCAGCTGGTGGTCGTCATCGTGGTGGTGCCCGAGGACGAGCTGGTGCTCGTGCTCGTGCGACTGGCCCAGGACGAGCTCATGGTCATGCCCGTGGCCGCCGAGATCGAGCTCGTGGCTATGGCCGAGCCCCAGCCCGTGGTCCTGGCCGAAGTCGTGGTGGTTCGGCCCCAGCGCCAGCTCCGCGTCCTGCCCGTGCCCAAGGACCAGCTCGTGGCTCGCCATCGCCGCCTATCACCACACCGCGCCGCCAAGAAACAGAGTGCCTGACAGAGCAAAGAGCATCAACCAAATCAGTCGAATCGAAACGAAACCCATGGGGGGGGGGGTGGTGTGGTAAGCAGCAGCAGCGAATCACACGGACAAGATCGAGGAACAAAGGAAGGAGCATCGGGGAAAGCTCACTCACCGGAAAGGAAATCGCAGCCGGTATCCAGTCCCGACAGACACAGCGGCAGAGAGCAATCCGGGTTTCTTGAACCTCGAACAAGATCCAATCCTGTCGCCGACAGACTCAATCCAACCCAACCCAACTTTCACGCAGCCATCATCGCACCGTGACTAGCCACAGCCAACACAACAGCAAGCAATCTGAAATTCAGAATCGCCACGAGAACGCCGGGACCGACGGGGCAGCCAGTCAGTCCCGCCCGAGATCCAAGAAGCAGAGCCCACGCACCCACCGCACGGCGCCCGGCCGGCGCTCCGGAGCTGCGCGCCAAGGGGATGGCGGGGAAACAGCGGGCGGATTTGAAGGCCGAGCAGGGGCAAGCAGGGAGAGGGTCTCGAGGGCAAAGAGAGGAAGGAAATTGGGGAGGCGAGGCGAGGGGCAATGGTGGAAGACGCCAAGACGGGGAGCGGCGGGGTGGGGGAGATGAGACCGGACGGGAGAGGGGTATTTAGGTCAAATCGGGCTGCGGATCGCTGGGTCAATTCCCGATTTGCCATCCATTGAGCTGGGCTTTTTGGGTACCCAACTTGTGTTTTTTTAGTTCATACCCAACTTGTGTTGGGTAATAACTCCGTGCCAAGCAAGCATCGAAATTTTCTTGGTTCTCTCGGTTCAACCTAGTAATCTTTGGTTAATTTTGGCTCCTTTTTTTAACTTCGGTTGGTTTGCATATTCAACTTTTTTGGGTATACGACGTTGAGTAAAACTTTTATTCTTATTTGTCACCTATTAAAAGCTCAATGACAATGCCACTATAAATTTCTTTCACGTTGTTGCTGATCATCATATACCGTTTTGCCTTCCAACTCAACATATGATATAAATTATCCCAAATACTCTCCTTTTCCTATGCAACTTGGCACACATGATGGATCTACCACTGATTTCTTCGTAAACATCAATCAATTATAATGATACAAAAATCTCTTGTGTATTAGAAAAAAAAACATCCTTCTACCATGCACACTTCGATCTCCCAGCCACATAGCCACATGGTGTGAACCGACAGCCGCACGTGGGGCGGCATTAGATGTGTGCCACGTGCGGGCACACGTGTACAAATACTAGCGGATGTGCGTTAGGACTTGACCACGTGTTAATTAGGGGATGAGCGGTTAGCTTAATTGACATGATTTTGTAACGGTAGCAATTAACTTAGCTAAAAAAAGCAGAATCAACTTACCAAAAAGAGAATGTGCAATTGGATCATTCAAAAGTGCACACAGACTCTAGTAAAATCCATTGATTATTATTGTATACCGTTTTGCCTTCCACAAACCGATATATTATCGCACTAGCATGCCATGCAAGTGCGATAATAATCTACCACTGAAAATAAAAAAAAATGATACAAAAATCTTTGTGTATTTGAAAAAAAAAACATCCTTCTACCATGCACACTTTTGATCTCCCAGCCACACGGTGGGAACCGACAACCGCACGTGGGGCGGCATTAGATGTGTGCCACGTGCGGACACACGTGTACAAATACTAGCGGATGCGCGTTAGGACTTACCCATGTGTTAATTAGGGGATGAGCGGTTAGCTTAATTGACATGATTTTGTAACGGTAGCAACTTAGCTAAAAAAGGAGTAGAAGCAACTTGCCAAAAAGAGAATGTGCAATTGGATCATTCAAAAATGCACACGCAGACTCTAGTAAAATCCATTGATTATTATTGTAGCTTGCCTTTCACAAATCGTTATCGTACTTATTGTAGCTTGCCCTACACAACCGTTATCGCACTAGCAGTTATGTCTGCTCTTTCGGGCGGGCAGAAGAGAGGCGAAAAAAAAAGATGGAGGGAAAAAACCATCCTTTTACCGTGCACTCTTCGGTCTTCCATCCACACGGTGGGAATCGACAGTCGCACGTGCAGCAGTGTTAGATGTGCACCACTTGTGGTGCGTGTGCACAAATACGAGTGGATGCGTGCGTTAGGACTTAACCACACGTTAATTATGGGACGAACGATTAGCTTAATTGAGTTGCTTCTGTAATGGTAGCAACTTAGCTAAAAGGAAGAAAGGAGCGGAAGTAGCTTACCAAAAAGGGAATGTGCAATTGAATCGTTCAAAAACTGCACGCGTAGACTGTAGTAAAATCCATTGATTATTATTATATTAGTACATGACTAGCTTTCCCTCCACAACCGTTATCGCACTAGCAAGTACGCCCGCTCTACGCGTGGGCCAAAGAAAGGCGAAAAAAAAAAAAAGATGGAGGACGGAGAACATCCTTCTACCATACACTCTTCGGTCCCGCATCCACACGGTGGGAACCAGTCGCCGCACGTGCGGCAGTGTTAGATGTGCGCCAGGTGCAGCGTGAGTGTACAAATACGAGCGGATGTGTGTTAGGACTTTGACCACGGTTAATTGGTGATGAGAAGTTAGCTTAATTGAGCTGCTTCTACGTATGGTGTAACAGTGGCGACTTAGCTAAAAAATGAAAGGAGCGGAAGCAGCTTACCAAAAAGGGAATGTGCAATCGGATCGTTGATATGTTTACTCAATCAATTGACAATACTAACATCTGTATGTTCATATGTTTACTCATCAATCAATTAATTACCTTGTTGTGGAAAGGATTACCGTTTAGCACCAATTGATTGAGAATCACGATTTTTGGTAGTCAATACGGGATTTAAGTTCATGCCAATTGCATGTAAAGAATTTTCACTATAGAATTAGAGGGTATTAAGGGGAATTGAACTAAATTACCCCTCAATCACCTCCAATCCCAAGGAAATTGAACAATCCAAGGAATCTGACCCTAGGTCTCTAACCTAAATCTATTTGCTAATAGCAAAAGATCAGCGTCAACCTGCTACAGTGCTCTTTCTGCTCGTTTAGATTCACGAAGTACAATATTTTTTTTTACTGCAGATCCCTTCTTTCAAGCTCGATGTTGGCCCCGGCCGTCTTGCCGATTAGTTACAAGAATCAATTACAATTAGTATTCGACAATGGGAATTTCTCTGTTGCTCTAAGTTTATGTGTGGACAGCAAAAACAAATTGTATGAAAATAATAAAAAAAAAAAAAAATGACATCATCATAAAAAAATGATGGCACAAAAAAAATGGCAAAAATGCTATCACTGAATAATCAACCATACCAACAAAAGTTCAGAGTATCCAGCAAATAATTAGCTTATGTCCATGGGCTATTTTCAGAATTTATTTACTCTGATATATACAAAGAGAACATGAGACGATCAGAAACAAGAAATACTCCAGGTAATTGAAGCATCAGCTGAAGCACTGGCATGGCTTAAAAACACCCTACCATTTGCTTGCATCATACACATTTCAGAACACGATTGACTAGATTAGCCAGATCATTTTAACCAACTTAGATTTATTAACATTGGGCAAAACTGAACTATAGAAAAAGGGGGGGAAGGATATAACTATTGATTTAACAAGGGAACTGAGGGACAATTCTTTATATCATTGCTATGGGGAACTATTACAATTACACTCAGCTCAGAAGCGAACAGCATGGAAACGACCAAACATTATTATCAATGCAATCACTAAAACTCTCAATGCCCATTGGCAGGGCGATACGATGGGTATCTGCTCGCTCCATTCGCTGAACTCGGGAAATCCTGCGCCTGATAGGGGTAGACACTTGTGTCTGACCCAAAACTAGGCATGGAGATGTCAGTGCGGCTGTATGGCCACTGACTCATCATCAGATCATCAAACTGGCTGCTGCTGGAGTATGAAGGGAGATCAAAGTGTGAATAGCTCCGGTCCCTCAGCCTCCGAGGAGCACTGCTCAATGGACTATAAAACCTTGGAGGCTCCTCGTCAAAGTATTGCTCGGACTGGTCAAACAAGTATGGCTCACTAAACAAGCCATAATCAGGTGTGCTAGCACCATTAGGCACAGAGAATTGTTGAACAAAACCAGGCTGAAGAACCCTTCTCCTGTCACTCTGCTCCTCATCCAACAAGTCGTTGATGATGTCTAGGTGTGGGAACTCATCAGCGACCAAGCCTTGTGGCTGATAGGGAGTAAATCTGGTAGAAATTTCTGACAGCAGTTGCTTGCTTCGTGATCTTCCATTCAAATTGAGCTTCGCAATCTCGCTTCTGATATTCGAACTCGATGGCGTATAATCACCACTGTTGCTGCTGCTGCTGCTGCTCGCTTGTTGTGAGTTCTCTTCTCTGCCCTGATATGGGTTCAGTGACTCGGGCTTTACAGTTCCAAATGTAAACCCAGGTCTCAATGATGTTTCCTCTTTCCTAGACAAGGTCTCTGATGACAGAATGGAAGGTTGTGATGTAAATATCGATTGCGATGGTGCAACTGCTTGCTCAGATGAACCTTGTTGATGTGTGAAACTGCTTCCGCTACCAGAACTTTTCTCCATCATGGCATTGCGATATGTTCGTGAACGGGGAATGAAACTAGGAGCATTGGCAGAGGGTTCATTTCCCAACCGCCCGACAGCACTCATTGAACGAGAAAGAAGAGGTGCATTCTGAGCTGTTGAAGTGACAGGTGCACTTTGTTTTGCTGCAGGGACTTGTGGGGCACTCAAGGGCCTTGATACTGAAACAACCTGAGTAGTTGCACTGCCAGTTAGGGAAGCCTGTTTTTGCGCATCAGATTTGGATGGTACAAGCACCTGCAGGGGTCTACTTGCAACTGGAACTGGCTTCTCATTCTGGGTTGCAGCACTGGATACAGGTCCTTTATTTGAAACCAATTGAGCTACCGGGGTTGAAGAGGCACCTGCTGTTGTAGTGGCAGTCACAGCGCCTGAAACTTCGCTTGCACGGTGATTCAAACTGTTGGTGCTTTCTAGCAAAAATTTTGGTTGATGAGACAAGTTAGGTTGCTTCTTAACAGGGCTCACAGAAGAAAACGAAGACTCGGCCATTCTTGACTTGGAAGGGCTAATGACATCAATGTGCCGTTGTGCATGTTGCTTCCTCTGCAAGACAACTTTATCATCCTGCGAGGAATTAATTTGTATGCTTATTGAACAAGTTGAACACAAATTGATGTTGCAAAAAAAAAGGGAGGTGAAGACTTTTCTACAACACAAGTTTATATTAAGGAACAATTGGGGGGAGGGGGGAAAGAGAGGAGTGAGGATTTGCTTCATGGCACATTTTAAATCCTCGATGAATAACAAGCATTATCTGAGATGTCCAAGAGATGTATACCTCAGGTTCGTGTCTTTCCTTTGCGTGGCCAGAGGCATTGCTGCCAGATCCTACAAAACCATTATGCGCTGAACTTGATCCAACTTGTGCAAATCCTGCCCGTGCTTCAGTATCTTTATTCCTTCGGTTGTTACCCCTGAATCACAATACAGCATGATCAATACCATCCTATATAGTAAGATAGAGGAGCTCATGAAGATATACCTATTGGATGAGGATCTGACACTTGTCCAGGCACCTCCTGTATATGATCCATTCACGGTAACTGAAGGGACTGAGTCTGATGAACAAGTAGATGAGCTATCATCCACAGTAGAGGGCCTCTTCCCTGCTTGGTCATTTTGCACCTCACTACTTCCAGGAACAGAAGCTTGAGTTTCTGAAGCATCTGTCTCCCAATTAACAGGGCTAGATTCACGGTCTTCAATATCAACATGAAGCACATCTGAATCGCCTCTGCTGTCAGACATATCAGAAACTTCTTCAGGGTTGTCAGCATTTGAGGACATTTCTTCTGTTTGTCCAGCAAAATCATCCAGGATTCTATCATCTGAAGGACTGCTGTCCATAAGTATTTCCTTATTGATGTCGAACTTGCCACTTTTCCCCTTGTTACTTTTTCGACTATTTTTCTTCTGTTTTGCCTAGAGAGATACAGACAATTATAAAAGTCCTCAACAAATTAAAAAAAGTATACTGCATAACTTATCATCATTAGTACATTCAAAAACAAACTAAAGACAAAAAGTGAGGACTAGGAACAGAGCAATCACTAATTTCACATACAAAATAAATGAAACATGCCAGAAAAGAAAGCGGAAAAGGAGTACTATTAATAGGATGGGGATGACATGCTTGCACCAGAAAATAAATGTTAACCTGTTTTTTCTTGGCACGCTTTTCCTTTTCAGCAGCACTACGCTTTGCCTTAAGTTCAATTTCAGCTAGCCCAGCTGCTTCCTCTTCACGAATAAGTTCCTCTTGGCGCTTCAAAGCCACAGCCTCTTGATGTGCCACTTCTATTCGGCTGTTTGAAGAATTCATGAAGTAAGATGAACATGCACAACTATAGCTGGAGTGGTATTTGAATTCACAGATTTCTCAAGAAGGTTAATGTTTAACCAAGAAAAATAATTTTAAAACATACTATCATAACCTGATACAACAATTTACTATACATAAACAGGGGCAGAACTTCTGCAGCTATGTGCTAACAGATAAAACAAGCAACATCAGAAAAAGACATCTCAAACAAACCATGCATCACTGAGAATCAGCAATTATGTTGTTGACATTAATATATGACCAGAGTATGTATTGTGGACCAAATACTGGAACAATCATCTAGAGAAGTTTGCCTACCTGAATATATGAGCTAAGGCAAAAAGCTCCAATGTCTTCCAGCCTAGCTCTATAAGCCGCCTCATCATCACGCTCAATAGAATCTTTGCTGAACTCCTCACCTGAGTTGCCATCCTATAACAAGAGCAGCCGTTAGGTCTCCATACATCAGTAGGATTTTCATGGAAGGATAAATTGGGAAAGGAAATGGAGATTATGCATACTCTTCTTTTTTCAGTTCATAACTCGTTAAGATACAAATAATAGATGATTCCTAAGTCCTGGCCCCATTTCAGAGCAATACTGCATAGGAGGGTTTTTTTTTTTCTTGAATAGGCAGAAGAGCTGCCTGTCATTATATCAAGGAAGAAAACACCAATAAAAAAACAAAGCAGGAAAACACACACAACAGCAGCAGCAGCAGCTCAATCAGTAAACACAGATACAATGGCTGATAGGTGTAGGAATGTTAAGTTCATTTTGTGAAAATAATTTTCAATTTTATATGAACAACATCTGAAAACCTGTGGACCTTTGCAGCCTGCACAACATAAACTACACGCCATGATGAAACTGTCATGTGGGGCCAACAGCCGCCTGGGTACTTGCATGGCCAGCAGGAGCCCGAGGAGGCATAGAGGTTAATGGCCAGCATTAGGCAGCTGAGAGTGTTAGCAATTAATAGCAATCAAGAGGGAGTTGAGGAGTTATGTCTTGTGAACATGAGAAGAGAGTGTGAAAGAGAGATTAGGAGCTGGGCAGACGGCTAGGCCAGCTCCTATATATTTGTAAACCACACCTGTTGATGAATCAAGCAAGAAAGAAGTTATCTCTAAACTTTCATCCCCTCTAATCCTAATCTCATCCCCCTTCTCGGTAGTCAGGCAAAAAACCCTGGCACCACCATTACCAACCTCAAGCTATAAACTAAGAAGCCATGGCCTTCCTACCTTAGGTGCTATCCTCCCTATCCCCCATATGAACTAAGGTTCATAACAGAAACTACTTTCAATTTTGATTTTGAATGTGTAAAAGAAGGTACATCAGTAAATATCTATCCTAGTCCACTGCTTACAAGTTGGAAACCCCTAGGATGGACGTTGACCTTAATACCTTATAAACCAATGCACAAGGGGTCAAAGAAACAGCCTACCTTTGTGCGGTTTTGTGAACTTTTATCATCCTTTGTTGGCAATGGTTGGTGTGGCAGTGTGTCCAATGCAGCTCTTTCAAGCAGAAGTATCACATCATCAGCCAAAACAAACATGTCCTGATCAATAAGTACCATTGGAGTGCTCCGAGCATCTGTCTCTGTTAGTTTAGGTATCCCTTTTTTGTTCTTGCTCTGGTATTCAAGTGCCTTAAGTCCACTATATAGTGAGTCAATTACCAAGGTTGATGTAACTTCTTTCTCTATAAAGAATTGTTTCACTAGAACTTTCAATATAGTTTCAGTCTTTTCCCTTGTCATGTGTCGACGCTTTTACTTGGATCCATTGCTAGCCAGAATCCACTGAAACTGCAATACACCAAAAAAAAAAATTAAAAAAGGCTTGGAATTGAGACTGGTAATAAAATAGCAACGTGTCATTCAGAAGTTTATCTAACCTGGACCACCCCAAGTTTATCCTCAATCAACCTGCTAAGCTTGCTTCTTCTTTCATCAATAAAGCGCCGGCAGATTTGTTCCACATTTGATAGATACACCCTAATTAGTTCCCTTCGGTACTGGCCATCAAGGCAACGAAATGGACGGTCCGTCTTCTCCCTCAAATATTAGAATGCAGAAAAAGACATGGTTATGCAAAGCAAACAGATACCACCCACTTGAAAATAATTGATGCTTGTGTTGAATGTAAGACGAAAAGAAAACAGATACCTAATAACTTGAACTTGGGCTTTGATGGTAAGAACATCCTCAACAATAAAGCCATCATGTAATTTTGACAGCTCCATAAACTTTTTCCACCCCCAATCATGCTCTTTCTTCCAAAACCGATGCAGTGTATCTGAAATGCTACTTTCCGTAAACTACAGTTGTAGAAGGCAAGCAAAAGCTTGCTATTTTAGCCTAGGCACTAGGAAAGCCAGATAGCAGTTCATTTAACTCACCTGAATACTTAGATTTCTTAGGATCTCTATTAATTACAGCTATTGTAAATTGCGCAAAGTGACTCCATCCTGAACAAAAAGCAAATCATATTGAAGATATATAGAGGAGTCACAAACTGAAGTGAGTCAAATACAATGCATCAAATTATGCATCTACCTGGGAGTAGCTTATCATGGTTGGCAACACAAAGAAAGAGTGAGAGGTGATTGCAGACATCACATCCTTGTGGGTAAATTAAGATATACCTGAAAATCACCTGATAGATCTCAAAATATGATGCAGAGCATAAAAAACAAAAGCAAATTAAATATCAAATTGAAAAAGATAGTCCAAACCAAAAAAAAAAATGGCAACAAAATTATATGCATAATAACTGCTCATGTCCTCAAATGTTTTATTCCATGTGTACTCAAATAGTCAAATATAAAATAAGACAAAGAACAGAACTTTCTTCTTTTTGTTCTTCAGTATGTAAGAACTAAGGCAACATGAAAACGAACTTTGTAAACAGAAACGGAAAAGGTAACAGAAAACAGTATGGTCAAGACTGCAAGAAAAGTTTGGCTTTGGTGACCCAAATACTATTTTTACTATTACAATGGCATTCCTTCTCCATGACTATAAAATGCTAAAATTACGATTTGCTGGCAAAATGCATATCGCCATGAGAAGGCAGAACACCAATTACAGCTTAATTGACTAGCTGCCAGAGAGTTCAACTGTTGACAGATGCAGTCTGTGACACCAAATGAGCCTATTCAACTATCAGGCAACTACCTGTGCTCAGGACAAGTTTCTTTTCAACATAAGTTGTTCAGTCACTTTCAATCTTCAGAATTTATAGTTCAAATAAAGCATGCAAACAGTGGAAACTGTGCTGAAAAATAAACAAACTCATTCTATTTTGTCCTACACCAAATTTTAAGTTTGATCAAATTTATTCATAGTACCAAATTATTATTATTAGATATATCATGAAAATGAAATATATTTTCGCGGTATGCCTATTTGGTGTCATAAATGTCAATACACTTCTCTACAAACTTGATCAATAGGATATTGACTCAAGACAATCTAGAATGACTTTCTTTTAGGTACAGTGGGAGTAATAGTCAAATCACAGATAGCAGGCAAGTAAAAAGCTCAGATACAGCACAGTAAACATGTTTGTGGTACCAAAAAAATCTAAAAAGGAAATGGTCCAATTAATGACAATAAGACCATACCACTTAAATCCACCAACATCAAAGGAATTACTTCTTAGCTCTCTTTGTTGATTTGGGAGAAATTATCAATTCTCCATGTAAACTTCCCATAAAGCTCAGAAGGCCTAGGTCCTATACAAGACAAATAGACAATGGAATTACTAGGTCAATCACCAACTCATGCCAAAATCTTTAATAAATTAAAGGCTGAAATGCAGAATATAAATCAAAAACATCAAACATGTAATCCAGTAGAATAAAACTAGGATAATCATCATCTCATAATTACAAGCCAATTTTAAGAAAAAAGCATGTCCAACTCAACAATGTTCACACAAAACACAAGAAGCAAAATACTCCCTCCAGTTCCAGATAAGGGGTGCCTTTGGGGTTGTCTCAAGCTAATCATTCCAAACTTTGACTACAAAATACATTTTCCAGGTTGGATTTGAATGTTTGGAAGTGATATGAGTAGGTTTGTTTTGGAAAATATGCATTTCCAAAAATATGCATTTTTGATTTGCATTGCATTATAACAGAAAGTTGGAATACTTGACTTAGGACAACACAAAACTTTCACTTATTTGTGACTGTAGGGAATTGTTATATATAAACCTATATAGTCTTCTAGTACAAGCACCTAGGTGCCAACCTTTTATAACAGATAAATGTACTTGAACGCAACTTCTAGTGCTTTAGAAAAGTTACATGTGACAAATTTCAAAGCAGCTTAACTATTTAGGCCCAAAAGGGACCTCAAGCTTAAGTGCAGTTGATCTAAAGAACTGAATATTGGGATTGGTGGAAATATCTTGCACACTAGACATAGATTTTGGTGCTGCAACTCACAAGGCAGACTTTATGTTACACTAGCTTATAGTTATAGTGCAGAGGATTAAGTCAGTTTTTGACAAAGCGACTTGTAGTTCAGGATTGTACTTAGCCTGCTGCTGTCAACACCTGCTACTGACTTACAGGAGAGAAAAAATCAACTTGACTTCAAAGTCTCCTGCGGCAGGACTATTTTAATAGGTAAGAAAAGGCATTTAGTGATCAAGGTTTATATACCACAGACAGACCCCACGACCAAACAAGTCACAAATCAGGACAGTCTGCCTATACACTCACTTTCTTAGACCATTCATGATGAGTATCACAGCTATCATCTTTTTAGTGCATCTGTAGATCTGCTGGTCTTGCCCATGCAAAACCAATGAATGATCCATTGGTACAAGGCTTCAACAAAGCTCCTGATTCCTCAAGACGCTAGTTATCCTAAACCTAAAAATCGACCCAAACAACTGCAGTGACAAATTAAACTTCCTAAAAGGCAATACAAGTATCTAAAGGTATTGTCTTATTGCATGGGCAATTAATTATACATTTAGACTGCACTGAATCATACCTAAATTTGTTAAGTAGTACCTTAACCAAATTAGTTGAGACTCCTCATGGAACAAATTACCTAGTCATAGATAAATCTAGCTGGTCCACATATTATCATAAAATCAGGAGGAATATTAAAAAGGATCTAGCTAGAAGCATTTGCAGGGAAGAGATACTGACAAATGTGAGAAGAGTTGGAAAACATACCACAGTCATCATCATCAGTGTCTGAGTACGCTGGTGAAGTGGATGGTGTTCCATTCTCAACTTGCTCACTCGACCTCCACTCAGCTAAAGAATCCCCAGAATGACTCATTTGGTCGCTTGGCATCTCTTCAGTTGATGAGGATCTAGCATCCCCACCATTGTCCTCAGTCAAAGTGCCAGCCATTATCCTATCGCCTGAACAAGTACAGCTTCGTTGCACTTGTCGTTTTCCTTCCTGCAGTTTCAAGAAACTATAATGGTAAGTTTCCGTTTCACTAGACGACCAGAGATAATATATTAAAAAAAGAGAGAGAGAAATCCAAAAGCAGGCTACAGAGATAGGTCCCAAAAAAGTAATAAGCCTTGTAGAATGTAGACAGTACAAACAATTGCTAACTAGCCAGTCTGACTCATCCCACATGCATCTCGCGCCAATTGGCCGCAAAAGCAATGCATGGTATCACATACAAAAAGGAAATGGTGATTGAAAAGGAAATGGTGATTGAACCCCTGGAATCACATACACATTCAAGACACCATCGGAGCAAAAGTGGCATCCAAAAGAGTGAATTCATGTCTCGTGATGATATCAGGGACGCTTTCTAATCCCCATAACACCATTCCTGACCGCAAAACCTCATCTAATTTCAAGAGGAAGCAATAACTAGTCTTATCCGAAAGTAATAATCTAGCGTCAAAAGAGCTGAAATCCAGCCTCCACGGAATGAAAAAGCGTGCATAAAACTGAAAGCCTCCACGGGATCAACCAACCATACATAATAAATCATAAATCGGAGCTGGATTACTTTCCGAGACCGCAAGGATTATATACTCCAGCTGCCTCCGAAACCAACGAACGAATTGACTGAGAGTCTGGAACAGGACCCGCCAATCCAATCCAAGCGCGCGCCGGGCGGACCCGTTCTCGCGAGGGAACCGAGCCTACCGGACCCAAGGAGCCGTCTCTAGATCGGGAGGGGCCGCGCCGCAATGCTCACCTGGCCGGGAAATCTCCCCGATTCAGCTCGGATCTGACCCCCGACCGGGGAGGCCCCCAGGCGCGCCGTGCGTGCGTCCCCCACGGCCCACGCGGAGATCGAGAGCGCTCCTCTCTCCCTCCCGCCCGTCGTCGTCGGCTGCGGCGGCGGCGGAGGGGCGGGGGCGGCGGCGTGCGCGAGCGCCCTAGTCGAGTCGGAGAGGGGGGGGGGGGGGTGGTGTGGTGAAATGGAGTCGGGGGAGGGTGGCTGTTGTGTTGAATAATCGGATCGGGTTTAGGTTTAGCTCCTTTCCGTCTCCTCTCTCCTGTGTACTCTGTTCTCCATCTCCTACCGTCTCTATTAGCGTACGTTTGGCGGTTTGGCTCGTTTCTTTGTCTTTGGCGATATTCCACGGTTTATTTACATTTTGGCAAGTCATTTGCGGCCATGGATAATTATATATCTCGTGGTTTGGCCATTATTTGTGATGATGGTTGTATTTAGAGTATTTTAGAAGTTATTTGTGGCGATAGATTACTCTTTTTGAAGCAAGTCACTGAGGGATAGTTATATCCAAAAGAGGAGAAAAGGTTATTTTATATTAATATTATGGATCACAACATTTTTGATCGCGGGGTTAAGGCCCTTAAAATGGTTTTAGAGCGTTAGTGTCATATGATTTTAGAGTGTTAATGTCACCAAGTGTTGGCTCACATTTTTGTAGAACATAGTGGTGATAAGATAACAATTACCAGACTAAAGATGCTCCCCATGTAGAGTTGTTTAGTGCTTATGTTGCAAAAGTAAGATAACCATCACTATTACGAGAGGGCTTATTTAGATCTCCTAAAATTGTAGTAATGAGGTGGGGAGGAAATCCAAATGTATGGGTTAAGGGGATTCTTATAACCTAACCATCAAACTATGAGAACCCAGTTATCAACATCCACTCTACTATTTCAGAGATACCGAGTATAAAACATCTCCAACCATTATTGTAGGGATCCAAACAAATATATTTATTTTATCTATAGCTAGACTACACGATATTGTCTAGAATCTGGATTATCATAATCTTTAAGCGATTCGGAGTCAAATGTCCAGAAAAATGTTCACGCTACCAAAGGAGAAATGGCCAAAAGAACTCATGGTTGTGGTTTGGTCGCACAATATCTTCAAAGAGCCACCAAGTTCACACCATTCAAGCTTTTGTTTCAACGAAGAAGGAATCTTACTGGGAAATTATTCATTACAAACATTAGCCATCAAGAAGTTAATTCCCAAACCCTCCTTAGGATGAAGCCATTAGCAAGGATATAATCAA
Source organism: Hyparrhenia diplandra (assembly GCA_015847255.1). NCBI lineage: Eukaryota > Viridiplantae > Streptophyta > Magnoliopsida > Poales > Poaceae > Hyparrhenia > Hyparrhenia diplandra. The sequence continues at coordinate 228,100 of JADLZK010002157.1, read as the reverse complement.
GGTACAAAATATTCACAAAAATCAAAATGAAACCCAAAGGTGGCACCGAGAGAAATCACTCTGTAAAAGTTTGTCATCCTCCGCAAAGACGATGCAAGAACAACAACCGAAGTGGTTAGTGCCACTCAGTCTTCAAGTCAACAAGACTTATCATTCCACCTCGAATACTTTGAAGGCAGCACGATGGAGCACACATGAAACATTTACAACCTCTAAAAATACTTCCATAGAGACATCCAAAGCAATGCTTGTAGATCGTAATTTTCCATTTAAGGTCAAGGTGGCAAAGCAAATGCAAGAAAAATGGAACCGAAGTGGTTAGTGCCATTCATAGTCTTCAATTCAACGAGACTTAGATCCTTCCACCTCGAATACCTTGAAGGCAACATGAATACCACACTTGAACACATGTACGACCTCCAAAAATATTACCATAGCGATGTTTGGAGCAGTGCTCATAGACTATAATTTTCCATTTAAGATCAAGGTGAGACAATGTCACCAGAATTCAGAGTTCTCGTCAGCTAATGTCTAGATAGAAACGTTTTAGAGTTGTGTTTATTAGAGCCCTCTGAATTATCTAGCATATTTCACTGGTGAAATCTGGTGGTTTTTTTCAGCTGAGTGGAGTTCCAACTACTAGGTTTGCTATATACACTATGTCCTCTCGTGCATTGAAGGTCTCTCTTGAAAGCCAACAAAATAGCTACACATACTTGAGTCCACATGAGTGATCTGGCCTATTGGAGTGATTAGAAAGTCTTAATTAAAGATTAAGGACTCCATTAATGCTTAGAGAGGGTAGGGTCAGGCGAGAGTCTTTGTTTATTATTGTTTGTGATTAATTAACATAACCTAGACGGCTTTGGTGGTGGTGTGGCTTGGTGAACTCTCGATCACACTTGTGAGATGTCCAAGAAGGTGTACATAAACGTGTTCACTGCAAAAAAGCAGGACAGCGGTGGCCACCAATAGTACAGAGGCGGCCCTGCTCAAGCTAAGGAGGCCTGACGAGCAATCAAGAGATCAAAAAAAAAAAAAATTGGCATGGGGATAGGCTTTTACCGAGCCTACGTCATTCTTGCCATGGCAGCGATTTAACATGTATATAAACCCGAGATCAATCAATGGAAAAAAACACACTTCAATCTTTCTTGTTCTCGTTCTTACATTAATTCTCAAAGAGAATGCACGATATTAGAATATAAGAACGGTAGCATATAAGTCTATCCACGGCAAATGAGGGATTACAGAATACGGCAATACCATAGCATCTGATGAATTATATATTTCTGTGCTTTTTGGGAAAATAGAATACTTCATATCTTCTTGCCACGCCTTTTCTTATCAGCAGCAGTACGCTTTGCCTTAACCTTAAGTTCAATTCCAGCTCGCTCAGAGGCTTCTTCACGAATGAGTTCCTCTTGGCGCTTCAAAGCCATCGCCTCTTGGTATGCCACTTCTATTTGACTGTTTCAAGAGTTCCCAGACTTTAATAAAGTAGGATGAGCATGTAAAATAACCATTATTGAAGTGTGATTTAAATTATGGAGTTCATCAGAAGTTTATGTTTCTCCAAATAAAAGAATTTTAAAACATATTTTTTGGAAAACATGATGTAACAATTAGACACAAAACATGAGACATAGAATTTCTGCAACTCTGATCTAGCATACATTGCTTTGACAATGTATTCCCTCCGTTCAAATTATAAGTCACTTTGACTTTTATTCATTTTGCTACGCTGCCTAGATATAATAATACATCTACATACATAGCAAAATGGATGAACCAAAAAAGTGAAAGCGACTTATAATTTGGAACGGAGAGTATCTACTTAGTAAAAGCAATGTAAAACCAAAACATATTATAATTTGGAATGGAGGGACTATTAAAATAAGCAGCATAAAACAGGCACGCACCTCAAACGAACCATGAATCAACAATTTGGGTGGCTGACCTAATATCTATTCATGAAGCAGAATATTGGAACAAACAACTGGAAAAGTTTGCTTACTTGAATATATGTGATAAAGCAAAAACTTCCAGTGTCTTCCAGCCTAGCTCTGTAAGCCATCTATCATCATGCTCAATAGAATCTTTGTCGAACTCGTCACTTGAGTTGTCATCCTACAAGGGATCCATACATACAGTACCCATACGGCCTTCAGTTAGAGAGAAATCAGGCCTGGAATCATTCCGGCTACTGAAAACTAATATTATTTGACTAGCGATTCAGGCTGGAACTTTTCCTGAGTCAATCCTGGAGAAACGAACAGGGCCTAAAGTGATAAATTGGATAGAGAAACATGGATGATGAATATATGTATATCTCATTCTGTAACTACAGAAGATAATAATCATAAACGACTCATAGGTTCAGGCCCAATTTCAAAGCAAAATGGTACATACAAACGTTTATTTCCTCACTGAGCTTCATGGCTGAAAGGCCTAGGGCTAGGACTGCTTAGTTTATTTTGTGAAAACAATTTTTAATGTAGCATGAATAAAATTTCAAAATGTGGGCCTTTGTACAACATAAAGATGCACACCATGAGGAAAACACTTTCAGTTTTGATACTGAACATGTAAAAAGAAGTACATCTGCAATAGCTGTTCTAGTCAACCGCCCATAAGATGGAATCATCTAGGATGGGCGTTACCTTATAAAGCAATGTGCAAGGTATCAAAGAACATGCATACCTTTGTGCGGTTCTGTGATCCTTTCTCATCTTTTGTGGGTAATGGTTGGTGTGGTAGTGTGTCCAATGCAGCTCTTTCAAGCAAAAGTATCACATCATCGGCCAAAACAAACATGTCCTCATCAATAAGCACCATTGGAGTGCTGCGAGCATCTGTCTCTGTTAGTTTAGGTATCCCCTTTTTGTTCTTGCTCTGGTATTCAAGTGCCTTAAGTCCAATATATAGTGAGTCAATTACCAAGGTTGATGTAACTTCTTTCTCTATAAAGAATTGTTTCACTAGAACTTTCAATATAGTTTCAGTCTTTTCCCTTGTCATGTGTCGACGCACACTTGGATCCATTGCTAGCCAGAATCCACTGAAACTGCAATACGCCAAAAAAAAAAAAAAAAAAGGTTTTGAAATGAGACTGGTCATAAAACACTAACGTGCTGTTCAGAAGTTTATCTAACCTGGACCGCCTCAGTTTATCCTCAATCAACCTGCTAAGCTTGGTTCTTCTTTCATTAATAAAGCGCCGGCAAATTTGTTCCACATTTGATAGATACACCCTTATTAGTTCCCTTCGGTACTGCCCATCAAGGGAACGAAATGGGCGGTCTGTCTTCTCCCTCAAATATTAGAACACAGAAGCAGACATGGTTATGCAAAGTAAACAGATACTTTCCATAACCCCACTTGAAAATAACTCATGCAAGCATTGAATGTAAGAATAAGATGCGAAGAAAACAGATACCTGACAACTTGAACTTGGACTTTGATGGTAAGAACATCCTCAACAATAAAGCCATCGTGTAATTTTGACAGCTCCATAAACTTTTTCCACCCCCAATCATGCTCTTTCTTCCAAAACCGATGCAGTGTATCTGAAATGCTACTTTCCGTAAAACACAGTTGTAGAAGGCAAGCAAAAGCTTGCTATTTTAGCTGCAAGCACTAGGAAAGCTAGGTAGTAGTTCATTGAACTCACCAGAATACTTAGTTTTCTTAGGGTCTTTATTAATTACAGCTATTGTAAATTGTGCAAAGCGATTCCATCCTGAACAAAAGCAAATCATATTGAAGATATGGAAGAGTCACAAACTGAAGTGAGTCAAATATAGCGCATCAAACTATGCATTTACCTGGAAGTAGCTTATCATGGTTGGCAACACAAAGAAAGAGTGAGAGGTGATTGCAGACATCAAATTCTTGTGGGTAAATTAAGATATACCTGAAACTCAACTGTTAGATCTCAAAATATGATGCAGCAAGTAAAATTAAATGCATAGTTTTACCATTACAATAGCTTTTCTTCTCCATGGCAGTAAATGTTCAAACAATACCGTTTGAGAAAAAATGTTAAAATTATATCAGACCAAGAAGGGACATGTAACAACACCATATGGCACAACTAAATACACAATTTTATCATTACAATAGTCCTTCTTCTCCATGCAATAAATGCAAAACCTACAAATTTTCTCCCCAAAATATGGATTGCCAATCAGCCAATGGCAGGCATTACAGAAATTACCGCATTCATTGACCTACTACCAGAAAAATTGTTAACATATGCAAGGTCCCTGTGTGTTTGTGATACCTAATGAACCTATTTTCAACAATCAGGCAACTCATCAAAGGGTCTTCTGTGCTCAAGACTCAGTTTATTTTCAACCCAAGCTGTTCAATCACTTATCAAATGGATGGTTACCTTTCATAATTTGTAGTTCAAATAAAATATGCAATAATGTAAATAGTGGAACCTGCACTGAATATAAACAACTGGTTGTGTTTACACCTTCCCTACTTAACAGCTATCCTGTAAGGTCACTGAAAACTAACAGCCAAATCACACCCCAGTAGGCAAGTAAGAAGCCCAGATAGAGCATAGTAGAAACATGCTGGTAGTAGAAATAAATAAATAAAAAGAAGATGGTGAGTCCAATTAATGCAAACAAAAAGACCATACCACTTATATCCACCGACATCAAAGGAATTACTCCTTAGCTCACGCTTCATGATTTGGGAGAAATTATCAATTTTCCATGTAAACTTTCCATAAAGTTCAGAAGGCCTAGGTCCTATATACAATAATACAAGACAATTGAATTAACAGGTCACGCACCAACTGATGGCAAAAACTTAAATATTGCAAATGATTGAAATACACAAAACACACAAATGGGCTTATCAGAAAGATGTGATTCAGTAGAATATTAAAAAAGCAAAAGTAATCATCATCTCTACATAATTACAAGCCAATTTGAAGAAATAGCACGTCCAACTCAGTCATGTTCACACACCATACAAGAAACTACATGTTTTATAATGTAAAACCTTTTTAGGATAAGCATCGCTTAGGTCCCAGCCTTTTAGGGCAGTGAATTATAATGCCTTGAATGCAACAGAACAAGGTGCCAGTGTAACAAATGAAATAGGGCAGCATATTTAGCATTCCACCAGTCCCTGGAAGAGTAAGAGCCTGTTTGGATACTTTAGTCACCGGACTAAAACTTTAGTCACCTAACTAAAAGTTTAGTCACCCCTCCTTTGGATAGAGGGAATAAAAAGGACCAAAGAAGAGAGAGAGGAGAGAGAGGGAGGAGAGAGATAGAGCCAGGCACGTGGTCCAAGAAAAAGAGAGCGAGCACTTTAGTCACCATAAGTTGGGGTACCCTGACTTTCACATTTTAGTCACCGCCTGACTTTTTAGTTACCCCTGTTTAGAGTTTAGGTGGCTAAAAGTGACTTAAATAGGGGTGACTTCCAAACACCACCTAATACTTCTGGCATTCTAAAAAAGTTTAACATAATGCATATGTCCAAGAAATTCTGCCTGTTTGGTTTGGGGTCCCTAAAGTTTGGCGACTAAAGTTTAGTCATTTTTAGTCCCTAAAATGCCAAACACCCCAACTAAAAGTGACTAAAGTAGTTTAGTCCCCTTTGGTCCCAAGGGGGTGACTAAACTTTAGGGGGGTGACTAAAGGAACCAAACCCTAGGCCAAAAAGTCAGAACAATCTTCATATGCACTCCCACAGTCCCACTTTCTTGGACATTCATCATAAAAGGACACTTCAGTTATCGCCTTCTTAGTGCATCTCTAGCCATGCTGTTATTGCCTACACCAAACCACAAACCAGTGAATGTCCATCATCGGTACAAGGCTTCAGAAATGGCACATTATATAATAACGCTAAGCCTAATATAAGTAACCTAAACAAACTGCAGTGACCTGCTAAACTCCCTGAAGGTAATGTAGCTAAGTCAGCATCCATCTTATTGCATTTTGCAATTGTTATTAAGACTGCCTGAGCCGCTGAATTATACTCATAAATGGGTTTGGGTTAAGTAGTACCGTAACCAAATCAGTTTAATTAGAAATATTATGGAACACTTTAATTAGGAATGGAGAGATCTCGCTGGTCTATTAGGTCATAGTATCAGAAGAAGATTAGAAATGACTAGATAAAAGCATTTGCAAAATGGAAACACAGACAAATGTGAGAAAAGCTAGAAAATATACCAGAATCATCATCATCAGTGTCTGAGTAAGCTGGTGAGGTGGATGGTACTACATTCTCAACTTGCTGACTGGACCTCCACTCAGATAGAGAATTCTCCGAATGATTCTGTTGATCACTCATCTCTTCAGATGATGAGGATCTACCATCAACAGTATTGTAAATGCCAGCCATTAGTCTATCACCTGTGGAAGTCAGCTCTATAGCACTCCAAATTTTCCTTCCTGCAGAGTAAGAATCTGGAATAACAAGTCTCTGTTTCAGTAGTGGACCAGAGTTACAAAAAAGAGGCATCCAAAGTAAGTCTACACGGTTCCAAAGGGTCTCTGTTTCAGTAGTGGACAAGAGTTACAAAAAAGAGGCATCCAAAGTAAGGCTATACACAGTTCCAAAGGGATTTGTGGTCTTTGTGGACAGTGCATATAATCACTAACTACTCAGTCTGTAGAGTATATGTTGTAGGCATCTTAGTGCCTAGCGGCTGTAATACATGCATGGTACCTACCAGGCAGTGCAGAACAAAGGAAACATACATACATATACATATTCCAGTGTCGCAATCAACTAAATATATGTTCACATTCCTTCAGTAAAACCTCTGATTCCCAGATAAAGTAACAAGCTAAACCCAAAACATCTGAAGAACTGGCCTCCGCAAAAAACTGGATTATTTTCCTACGCAAATGCAGCTGCCATCACGGAACCAACGAATCAACAGGGAGTCCGGAACCGGACCCCACGGACGACTAACCCAACCCAATCGGCCAATCCACTACAGTCTAGGCGCAAAATGGTACAGTTGTCAAAGAAGAACCGCGGCGGCGCAATGCTCACCTGTCTCCTGGAATTCCGCCCGATTCAGGTCGGATACAGGATACAACAGAGCAACCGACCGGGGATCGGCGGCCGCCCCACGCACGCCCCACGGAGGTCGAGAGCTCCCTCCCGCACGACGGCGATGGAGGGGGCGGCGCTGCGGCGGCGTAGGAGTAGGCTCCTAGTCGAGGCGAAGAAATCGGATCGAGCTAGGCGTAGCCGCCTAAAGCCTACCCCGTTCTCTCGTGTCAGCTGTTGAAGGTTATTTATAGTAGTAGCAGCATATAAAATTTTGCAGTTATATACAGCTATATATTCGGTAATTATCTACCCGCATTTAGTTTTATAATAATATATTATTATCTGCATTGCGATTAACGAAGAATGGCGACATCAGAGTCTACCTTCCATCTCTATATATCTCTCCTGTCTCCAATAAAGAGGCATTCGAATGACTGATTTCCTTGTAGATATCTATTTGCATTGTGTTTAAGAGCAACTCCAAAAATATATAAATTTTCATCTCTATATATATCTCTCCAGTCTCCAATAAAGAGACATCATACAAAATTTTGCAGTTATGTGCAGCTATATATTCGGTAATTATCTACCCGCATTTGGTTTTTATAATATCCTTATCTGCATTGCGTTTAACGAAGAATAAATACATCGAAGTCTACCTTGCTAGTTTTAAAAATGATTAGAGCACCATAAATAAATAAATATTTTAATCTCCATATATCTCTCATGTCTCCAATATCTCTTATAGTGGGTTCTCCTCTATAGATGTCTATCTGCATTGCGCTTAACGGAAAATAGCAACACCAAAGTTTACCTTCTTAGTTTTTAAAAAACAATCTTAGAGCAACTTCAAAAAAAAGATAAATTTTAAAGAAGGTAAGTGCAGGCAACACCACGTCGTGTTTCTCTTACGCCGTCGCTCTCTCAATTCCTCCATCTCTCCACTTGATTCTTCCATCTTCATCTCGATTCTACTCTTATTCGCTCGGTCTGGATTGGGCTTAAACGAGAGCCGTGTTTTACCGCGCAAGGTTCTGTGGTTGCAGGTTGAATTCGGTTGTCCACAACATATACAACTTTCGGAGCGACACTTGAATTCACGTGTTACAATGTGATATTGTTCCATGGGATGCACATATATGCACCATCAAAATATCTGTTAACTCAGAAATAACAAAGCATGGTACTCAAAAACTAAAATGCTTGGAAAAATTAATGAACTGGAATCACAAATATATTTTGGAAAAGTAATGTTATCGCACAAGTACACCTTCAACCAACAAAATTTCTGCTCGAAAAGAAAAATACAAGTGCAATAGAAAGCCTTAAAACCGCTGTTTCTATCCTGTACAAAAGACAAGCTTCTAAGAATTGGATCCGGGCCAGCCAAAAGAACAAAAAAAGAGGAAACTTTGGACATATATACTACATATCTTTTCCAAGAGCATCCAGACATACAAATGAAAAAAAACAAGGTTGACAAAAGACTCGAGTTCTCAAGTCGAGGATGTGCAACATACTTCAGAGCACTACAACCTCGGTCAATCCAACAAACCAATATTGAAAAATGAAAACCATATCAGAACCCTACGAGCATATCTTCTGATGTTTCTTGTCAAAATAATCCCATGAATCTTAGTTATCATCAACTTGAGAGTGAAAGACAAAGCTTGGAAATGAAGTGGTAATGTCCCTGCAATTATAGCAATGCAAACTTGTGAGATATCTCAACAAGAAAAGACAACAGCGATCTATACAATGAACTGACAGTATATCAAATATTAACTCTAGCAGTCGAATACAGAAACTCATTCAACATATTTTTTAAGACTATTAGCCTGATGCTTCTCTGCCAAGTTCTTAGACAGTGGTTTGCCTTCCCAAAACTCATTTCAGCATATTTCCTAATAGAAACATAAACAATTTGGAAGTTCCTCAACAGTAAGGCATAGTTTTTATATGTACTGAAGCCCCAACAATAGCAAGCCTGTCATGTTCTCTATGCAATTTGATTGAAATATTGAAGTCCCGATTTATTGCAATCAGTTACATGCCCTCACTACACTACAACATTATATTGTTTTCCTCTCCAAGATATTGAATGCTTAGAGCACAAAATTGTGCATCACAAATCTTTTCTTATCACTCCTTAACTCCTTTAATTAATAAAAATGAAAATTTCTATCGCCCTATTCAAGAGCAGTAATAATCAATGCATATGGCACCCATTGGGGGTGCCCTCGTTAGCTAAAACATCATGTTGCAATGTTTCAAAAAAATCATCACAAAAATCATATATGTAGTACACATAAAGTTTAGTTGCAACAATACAGTGTGAAATTCATCATAGATGTCAAAAAAAAAAAAAAAAGCCAACCTGACACTGTTCATCAGGTGCTGACAGTGGTAAAAATATGAAAGTTTGACAAGCAATGCGCACAGCCAAGAAGGTTTCTTACTTCAGGTACTGAAGAGTCATGTTCTTCAGCAGAGATGGATGCCGAATGACTAGATTGTGCCACTCTTCCTTGTCAATTCTTCCGTCATGCTTTGTGTCTGCCTCCTCAAATGTCTATAATGTCAAAAGAAAACAAAATGAGTGAGGAAATTTGATATCAACAAGCAAGAGGATGCATCAAGCAGTAACCAATGAAGCCATACAACAGCAGGAAGCAATGCAGCCAGAAAGGAACATGATACATTCATGGAATTGACATCTTGTGATCTTGATTTTTGACGCAAATGACTGTAAAAATATGAGATAAGCACTAATGCACTTTCTCAAAGGATGGACCAAACAGTAACAGAAAATGGTGGAATGGTACATCCAATTACATTTGCCTACTTCTGCATCATATTCTGACTCAAATAAACAAGAAAGATAAATGTTTACCAGCACAGCCCCTCAGTTTAATATAATGCTCGCAAATACTCTATTGGAAATGTATATATGAAATAGTATTATGTAGTTGACTGTTGAGTACAGGAAGATAAAAAACATTCTGAGACATACTCCTTGTCATCTTCATACGACATTTCTGGTCAGACAGACTTGCTGTCTGAAACATCATATAAAGCTCACTGGAGGAGCACTACACTATACAGATAAATCGGATATATCACTACATTCGTGTGTGATGCAAATGCACAACTTTAGCAAACCTTGTCAATTATACTCTCTACAATTTCATCTGAAAGATTCATCCCTGACTCGGCAAGTGTTGCAACAACCATCTGCTTAACCTGAAAGCCAAACACAATAAGCCATTAAGGCTAGACAAAGAAAAGGCATAATTCAAATTCAAAGATGACATTTCTTATGAAGAGAAGTACTTCAGAAAAAAAAGAAACCATTCAATCAAAAGAAAGCAGGTCTTGAAAATTGAACACGCAGCAGGTATGATTTTCATTTGGTCATTCCTTAAGGGGGAAAAATCTAATAGAGTATGTCACGAAGACAACTGAGAGTTCACCTATATCAAGCTATTAAATCAACTGGCATTACCAACTCTACTGCTGCTACCCCATGATATAAGATTTTAATGATGTTACCATATTTGGGTTGGCTAGTGTACATAAAAGCTAACTCCTACCATGTAAAAACCTTTGACAGCAATACTACCCACCTCTTGTCTCTCAATGTAGCCTTGCTGCTTGAGATCATACAGCCGAATGAAACTGCAGTAACAATACAAGCTTTTTTCCTTCAGAATTTAGTATTAAAAAATACAAGTGGAAAAGCAGAACTACATAAAATAAGTGTATTAAACTTCAGCTTTACCATAAACTCAGAATATATTACTAAACGAATGTTGAATAGACTTCCAAAATTTGGAATGGTATTTTAAATAAGTTTCAAGTTATTTTCATGAATTATCCCTTTGACCAGCAGGGGAAAGACGAAAAAAAAACTCAACCACACAGTGGGCACTGCAACAAGAAGCTGTACCAGGATTTGAACGCAGACTAGCAAGGGGAGACCCCCAAGCACACTGCTCTAACCGGTATAACTCATGAGAAGCTGGTACCAGCTGGGGAAAAACTGCCCCTGCAGCATTGTATTAAGAAGAAATTTCTCGCACACAGGCCGAGAAACACCCCCAAAGGCTGGCTGCCCTAGACATGCCACTGAGCACCCAGCCACCCAGGACACATGCCTATAGCCATGTGCATCCCGCTGCAAGTGACACAGGCAGTTACACGTATAACTCAGTAACACAGCCGATGAGGATTTTTTTAGCCCAAGCCTATTTAAATTCACTCCTGTTGGATATTGTCATTTTGACTAAAAAAAGGTGATAAACAACAGAGGTGGGGCCCAGGATTGATGCGGAAAAAAAGCAGTGCTACTACGACAGTAAGGCTCCTGTGACCAACTGACCATTAGGCCAATCATGTATAATAGAACTTAGATTTAACATTTATAGTGAAGAGCCAAATTATCAAAATACAAAATACAGGAGCTCACACTCAATTTTGTCATCACGGGAGCATTAGGATGAAATACAGAGAGAGCACGAGCAAATTCTTCAAATCCTAAAATTCCATTGTGCTTTGTGTCAAACAAATCAAATACCTGCAAGGGGCGAGAAAATATTAAGGACATGATTTACTTTTATGTCAGTAACCAAAAGTAAGATCAGCGACCCTTTTTCGTGCAGCTAATCTTCCCACACAAAACACGGTTCTAAACATACTAGCTTCAATTGATACATAATTCGATCATATGTGTCCCATTTAAATAGATTTCAAGTATCAAGTGATATGCACAGAGTGCCATATTGCTCACAAGCCACAACACACAAGAATTATTAAAGGCAACCCCCACCCCACCCCACCCCCCCCCCCCCACACACACACACACACACACACACAAAAAAAAAAAGTTGAGCAAAAAAAAAAAAACATGTATGACATTCCAACTGATGCAGAGTTGCGGACTACTAGTCATCGAAAAGCTTATTTGTCTAAATACGAATTCAGAGTTTATTTAGATATATAACAGCACTGTATCCGTGACATATGAGCATTCTAAATTAAAGAAATCATACAGAAGTACATGTATGGTGCATTGTGTAATGCAACGTAGTGCAGGCATTGCCTGGCATAAGATATAGAGCATTTCTACAGAAACCAATCTAGACAAGCCAACAAAAGTTATTCACATAAGCAATACGCACGCTCAACTTCCATTAAGATATATACAACATTACAGTTCAGTGCATTTGCATCACACACGAATTTGAGGAATTAATAAGGAGACTAGCAAGCATTTCATGTTGCAACATAATAAGTAGGTACTATGGCAATATGCGAGAAAAGGGGCGTATCAGAACTCAAATTACTGCAAAGATTTTAAGAAATAAGAAATGTCCAACCCAGAGAGTTTGTTGATTTGAAACAATAATTCACAATGAATAAATTAAATAACAATGATTAAGAAAAATAATAACCAAAACTAGGATACTGTCATTTTGGCTAAAAAATGGTGCTGAATAACAAAGAGGTGTGAGGACCAGGATTGATGCGAGCGACGACAGGGGAACCTTAATCCAAATGTAGACTATGGATTTATCCTGCTTACATGACCAACTAATGGCCATGGTCATTTAGCACGACAATTTGGAAAGCACAAATAACAATCAACCTGACCGAAAGAGCTATTTTCAGCACTGTAGCTGTGGCTGTGGCTGCACGACAGCCTAGCCCATAACACTGAGCGTTGGTTTGTGCAGCAACAGGCGCAGCGCCACACAAGTAGCACAAACGATCACAGTAAATAGATTCTTACAGAAAACAGGAAACTAAAGCATATATCAATAGGACCCTGAATAGTCTCCCCCACCCCACCCCACACCCAAAAAAAAAAATCCAATGCAATCAGAAAGACTACAGGAGTCAACTATCTGCTGAACTCGCACCCGTAAGTTTCTGATAGCTTTCATTACCTGCGCAACATTAACTATTGAGCAATCCTGATGATGCTCATCGATTTGCAAAATTCCAAGAAACGAAATTGTAAAGCATAGCAATATAGCACAGAAGAACACGTGAATAAACAATGTGCAACAAATGACTCACGCGGTCCGCGAACAGGCTCTCCTTCTTGCTGGTTTTGAATAGCGCCAACTGAAACTCCTCCTGCACAGAGGTGACAAAAACAAGAACAACCATGTAAGCATTGACCATCACACACGCACACATACTAACAGGACCATCCACACTAGCACATATCACATACAGATTAATTAATAAGAGATGAAGTACATAAGAACGAAGCAGTGAACCAAACACCAATCATCGCTGACCTTGTTAATCAGCCCGTCATCGATGACGGCACTGCTAATCTTCTTGAACAGCTCGTACAAAGCCTCGACCTCGCTCACGCTGACTGCAGGAACAACAAGCACGCACACACAGGCAACCCAAGCCAAGCAGGCGTGGGAGGGAGGGAGTCAATTCAATTCATTCATTCATTCAATCCCCGGTGCTGCGCGTGTGAAATGAAGCAACAACAAAGCAGAGCGGATTGGGGGCGCTTACAGACGGTCTCCCTGGCGAGGACCTGGGGGTCCTCGAGTCCCCGCGGCTGCTTGAGATCGACGTCGCAGCACTTGAGCAGGACGGCCAGAAGCTGCTTCACCCCGTCCAGGCACTGCACCATGATATGATGCCTCCCGGCTCCCGCACCCGCCACCGCCCCACGCCACTCACCCCGGTGCTGTCACCGTCACCGCCCCATCCCACGCCCGCACGGAGGGCACGGCTCCGCTCCGTCCGTACTGCGAGGATCGAGCACTAGATCAATCAATCAACCGACCAACCAAGTAACCACCTGTCCCAAAAGCGATGAGTCGCCCAGGCGCGGGGTTGCTGGAGGGGAATCGGGTTGGGGTTACCTCGAGGGAGAGAAGCGGAATGGGGCCGCGCGATCTCTCCGGTGGCGGCGGCGGCGGCGCGGGGGCTTGGGGTAGGGCGCGGCGGGATCGGGGCCCGTGGGGAGGGGAGCGCAAGCGCAATGCAAATCGCGACGGGGAGGGAAGTGGGTTCCGGGGTTGGACTCCGCGGCTCCGCCTCCTCCCGTCTCCTCTCTTCGTCGTCGGTGTCGTACGCTGCCCTGCCCTGCCTGGCGCGCGAGGCGTGTTTGTGTGTGCGGTGTGCGCCCGTGCCGCGCGTGCTCCTTCTCCTCTCCCGGCTACCCGGGGCGGGGCGTTGCCCGTTTCGTGCTCATCATTGGTGTGGGCCCGGTCTTCGCGTTGGAGGGGGACGAGATGGGCCCCGCCAAGTGACAAATTTTTTCGACAGCCCGGCCAAGTGACTCTTGGATGCCGGCGAGCCAGCCGTCGCTGCGCGCCTGGCCCCCGGGAGACCGTGGCGAAAGTCAGAGAGAGTGATAGAGATAGAACGTGGAACATTCTTTTTTAAAAAAAAGTATATATGATCATTTTGGGAATATATGTACGTTTCCATACGTCAAATATTTGGTTTTTATAAATTAATAAAACATGTTATAAAGTATGTTCCATGTTTTCCTTCTTGTTTCATTTCGATCATATCCTCATCTTCTTTCAAGAACATACTCCCTCTTGTCCATATATTTCAAAAAAGACTACTTTCCTCCGTCCCCCAAAATAAATGACGCGTTCGCTTCCCGGTAAAAACATCTACCGCAATTATATATATAAAATAGGATTAATATTTATATTACATAATTAGTATCATTGGAAAGATCTTTTGATCTAGTTTTTTAACAAATTTATTTGGAGATTTAAATCTTTTACGTATTTTTCTATAAATCGAGTCAAACTTGTGGACGAAAAACCCAAAAACGTCGTTTATTTTGGGACGGAGGGAGTACACTGCATGTCGTTCCGCTAATCTGGAAGCAAGTTGATTTTGGTTGTTCACAATAGTGTTAGTGTTATGTGAGAGAAGTGAAACTAGAATAGACGGGGACAAAGGGGGTAGGCACTAAGGAGTGATCATGTCTTGATTATCCATCCGTTGTTTCTCTTGTCCCCTCCTAGCACTTGGAAGTGTTGTTATGTCATGTTTCTTTTTTCCGGATTAGAACACATCTCAAATATCAATTTACTCCACGTATTTTCAAATATAGATATTTGACGTATTCAGCTTTTTCATTTTTGTTTATAACGCATCTCGAAGTCTCAATTTACCCCTCGGGACTTCAAATATTGATATTTGACATATTCTAAGATTCATTATTTGTGTAGAAAAGTACTTCTGCCGTTATAATTAAATTATAAGTCATTCTTACCATTTTGGAGAGTCTAGCCCCCACATGTCAATGTCAACTTCGTATTGGTGCCAATATTGCAAAGAACATGTAGTTTGGTGGTTACCAGAGCCAGAGTAGCACCTTATGTAATGGGTTCAACTCCCCGTGAGAGCGAATTTTTTCAAGATTTAGCGTTGTGTTTTTTAATGGTAGGCGGCGTTTCGTCAAATTTGTTGTCGGTGTTCGAATATGCTCATAAGGGTAGGATTTATATAAGAGCTGTTACTTCCACACCTGTGAAGTCAACCACCCAGGCTATGGCTCAGTCCTCACAACTCACTTTTAAATACACTTTTAAATAATGGATTCATTAATTATTTAAATGGTTTTTAAGTAATGTTTAAAGAGTAAATTTAAATTTCAGAAAGACTTAGGATTGAGATGCTCTCAAGCGAATGAGAATACTAGGGTTGGTATTCCAACTTATGTACACGTCAACCTTTCACGTTTTATGCCTTCCTATCCTATAAATAATTTGTGCCATTCTTAGCGAGTCTGTGTGACATGCTCGCTTTGTCCCAAAGTAGATGATGCAATGGATATGTGCCGAGCAAATTTTCTCCACTTTAACTAGATGTTTATAATATAGGTGCAATATTTATATCTCTAAAAGTATATTCAATGATCTAGCTAATAATACTAATAATGTATTATAAATAGTAATATTATTTAATATTTAATATATACTAATTGATTAAAGTTTAAAAGATTATTCCTTTTAGAAGAGGGAGTACCATGGCGTGCATGAAAACAAAAAAAGGAAAACTTGAGCCGATTCAATTCAGACCACACGAGACGGATTGGATAGCCGTGTCAGTGCCCAGGGGTCTCGATCAGCCACGTGAGGAGCGACGGCGACGGCTTTCATTAGACCGGTAAATAATGCAAGGCCCTGACGTGGAGTTTAGTGCGATCGTCAAGACTCAGATCGGGACAGCAAGTACACACATCGTCAAAACCCCTAGTTTGTTTATTTATAAGGGATTATTAGGGATGTTTGGTTGCATCACTCAGTTGTCACTGCCTTGCAGAACGGAGCTAGCCCTCGCTTGCTAGCGTAAGCGAGCCGAACTGGCTCGCTCGTTATGGCAAAGTTCTCATTATCCGCGTTGATGAGCGAGGGCAGAGGCAGAGGTTAATTAGGTGAGATAATAATAAACCACGTGGCAAGCGTGGAGAGCAACCCCTCAAAAAAATTCTCTAGGTGAGATAATAATAATGCTTCCTCGGGTAATTAACCAAGCGCAAAGGAGTGCCGCTGCTGCTGATGTTCTCCATCGATTGCACAGCTGAGCATGATCGAAGAAGGTGTATGCTTTTAGAATTTGGACTGAATCTAGCAAACCAGGAGCATTCTAAACTACTAGTGAAGTAATGCTATCTCTCCTGTTTGCCCTTATTTTTGGTCAGTTCAGTTGACAAAAGATTCTTTGAATGTGTCAGTTCTTTCCATTCTACAGCTATTGTTCTGTACTTCTGTTTCAGGATGGCCTTTGCTTATTGCTAATGTTGTTTGGGAATCTGCACTCATGTTTGAAAAAGAGAAGCTTCATAGATGGAAAGTGCACTTTCCTGAATATCTGAATGGAGGCAAACTGTGAGAAAATACACTTCTATAATAAGCACCTGAATCAGGTGACCTGATGGCTGTTTGTAAGCATTGAATTGACTATTACACTTGCTGATGTTAGAAAGCACCAACCAACGTCTGGAGAGAGAAAAAAAAACAAAAACAAAGTTGATTTGCACTAATTGCCATGTATTGGTGCTTGAAAACTTCATTCAAGGACTTGCTCCTAAGTCTGAATGTCTTTTTATATATGGCAAAGGTACCAGCAAGCTGGAGCTCTGGAGCCATTGGACTGGATAAGAGACGACCAGGATGGAGGCTATTTACATCGTGACTTTACACCTCTGAAATGTTTGTTCGCTTTCGTCTAAAAAGAATGTTTCAGCGACTGTCCATAGTAGTCGTAACACCTAAAACATAAGCATAAGCAGACCAAAATATGCAATAATGCAAATTCTAAAGGAGACTCTTATATTTCATTCACCTGTTGGCTAGTTGCCATCATAGCACATTATGCAGGCTGTTGCAAGTATTGTACAATAGCTACCTCTTTTATGTACATTGTATGAATCTTCATAGATTTGATTTACACTGAACATTGGTGTCGCACCAAGCATCACTACATGGCAAAAGTTTGAAGAGGGAGTGGGTTTAGAAGCCCAATAAAACTGGGTGATTTTGCTATCAGGAATGCGCAAGACAACAATTTGCCAAAGGATGATGTAACAGAATTTGCAACCCAAGACAAATCATAAAGGTAGGTCTGTTGTACCATGTACCTGCAAGGTCACTCAACATGATTCATAATCCCTATGAGGCAACAAAAACTGTTTGACGCACACTGATGTATTTATCAAACAATGTAATCAGGCTAACTGACACATTAGAATTGTTGTAAGAGCCGTAATCTCTATGAGGCGGCACAAAAACTGTTTGACGCTACTAATTTGATGCAGACTAATGAGACCAAATATGAACACAAAGTTTACATGACTGCAAAAGGGAATCCCACGCCCGGGAAAAAATAACTTCAAGTGTCAACACAGATTCAGTAACTTACCACGCAGCTACAAGGGCGCACACAAATGAAACCTACTAAGGGCTACAATGAAGTATAGTAATACAACATACACAAAAAAACCAATTAAGGGCTACAACCACTGCCCGATACCTTGTAACAAAAGGTAAACCAACCAACACCAACCAGTGCTTCCGAGTTGCAACGATATGCCACTCCCTGGTCTTAAGGGGCGTCACGAGTGCACCGACCTCTTACTTGCTGTCACTCGTGTCAAACCAAATGCGCATGTTTCTGGCCTAAAGGAGCACCGCTTAACGCGCTTGGAACTCTCAATCTTGGCTTCAGTCATCTCGTTGACCAAAGTTATCCTCGAGGCTTTTTCGGACAGTGGCCCAACTGAGAAACCGCTGCACAAGAGCAACCTCGTGCTCGGATCCTCGCAGTCCAATGATGTGTGTATCTTCAAGATGATCCAGCACAAGTTGATCAGTCTTCCGTTTCTTTGCTGACCACAAAAACAGCCTGACGGACATGGCTCCACCAATCTTTTTTTTCTGGTCACCAAGTTGCTAAGGCGACCATATAACACAAGTGACAATCTTCTTAAACCGCTACACATCCTGAGCAGGTGGAACACGCTGGCTCCAAAAGAATGCCCATGGTTGTACAAATCCAGGTGCAAGAAGGTAATCCGAGGGAGCACTGTCATGTCTCCCAGCAAGTACTGATAGTTGCTCATGTGCTGCTTAAAATAGAAAAGCTGCAGATGAAGACTGTCAAGGACCTTAAACTGCTGCAAGAGTCTTAGACAACTGCGATTTTGTTCTCTATAGGAGGTTTTGTACGTTTAGTGCATACACATAAAAATAGCGTGCCTGCAGATTTTGGGGTTGGCCCAGATGGAAATACCGTGGATCATACTGATCATTCCACACCAGGGACACTATCTGAGGTGCTGTGATGTTGGCACCCTGCTGTTCAATCTGACCATCACCAGCAGCAATAGCACGACGATAGATGGAATACACGCTTAGCTTTTGGAGAAGTGGAGTCACGATGGTGAGCTGCCGCCGCAGGTCACAGAACATGAGGTTGATTTGCAGGAGAGAGTCGGAGGGATGGATGGAGATCAGCAAATCCCGTGGAGTAGGTGATGCTGAGCTTCTGTAAGCATGGGCACCGTGGCGAGGAGACGAGATCACCGAGCTCACACGGCCCCCGGAACTCGACGTACTTCATATCGAGATCGGTGAGCCGGGTGAAGACGCCCAGCGACGGCAAGGCGAGGCCGCCAAGATACATCGGTGCGAGCTCAATCGAAGTAGCATTCTCGAAGCAGGGTAACTGGACGACGTTGTTGTTGTTGCCTACCCTCCTTGTCCTGGCCTTCTTGTACTCCTCATCCGTTACCATGTTGTGGTAGACAAGGCCACCGGCCAGGCGGCGCGCGGCGGCAGGAAGCCAGGCCGTCGCAGTCGCCGGATCGGCGGCGGCAGCGCCTGCTTTGGTGGTGACCGAGATGTAGCGGAGCTGTGGCGCGTCAGTGACATCGAGCAGCTCGCGGATGCGGTCGCCGTCGGGGTGGAGTTGGAAGTCGAGCTTCGAGAGGAGGCGCCAGAGGCTGCGCCAGCGGCGCGCGAGGACGCTGGTCCGCGCAGCCTCGGCGGTGGCGGGGAGGCACTCGAGGATAAGAACGAGGACTTCGTCAGGGAGTGCGCTGAGGCGGTCCTCGCCGCCGTCGGCGGGCTTGGCAAGCTTGGCGTCAATCTGGCCGCCGCTTTGCTCCATGGAATTGGGGAAGGATTTCTTGAGCTTGGCTGGCCTGAGCGAGCAAGGCGCCGGCGATCTTGACACCGCTCTGGATAGTAGAGAATGGAAAGGAAGCGGAGGCAGTAGCTAGGGTTCTAGGCCCAGGGAAGAAGATGAACAGTTGGAGGGAATTTTCTCCAGAAGGGAAAATGGGTTCTCTGCCCGAACCCTCCGTTTCCTTCTTCCCTTTGTATTCCTCCAGCTGGGTTTGGCCTGGGCTCAAGGCCCAGGGCCCATGCACCGGCCCAACTAATGCTAATCCCTACCAGGGAATTGCCGAACAGGCCCACCTGACAGACATGGGAATAAATGTCATCATGTAAAAACCCATGCAAAGGGAAAAAAATAATTCTATGGTTTACTTGCGAGTTGCAAGAACAAGGAAAAGAAACATTTGGAACACTAGCAATTGTTGCACTCAATGCATACCAATTATAACCTTTTTTTCTATTATAGTTACAAACAAGTCCTCATAGGAGCCGGAACTGTTAGTATGATTCTGTATCAATTAACATTGTGCTCTGCAACCATGTCCTAGTCAACACTCAACACAATATAATCAGGTTTTCTCCTGCAGATCAAGGCAAAGACGTGACAGCAACACTCCTGAGAGTAGGGGTCGCAAGCTGCCTTACCTGAAACAAACCAAAAACTACCTTGTAAATTGTTTACACATACACTTGAATCTTGATGCTTCATCTATTAGTCTTCTTTATTCTTTTGTTAAAAAAAAACTAAGAAGAAAACCTGCCTCAGGAGCATAAACTGAACTTGAAGTAAATGATTTTTTTTCTTTTGGAACTACTTTTTCTGCCACAAAGAGGAACTCTGATCTGGTTCTGGTCTTTGCAAGTTTGCAACTCCAGTTCAACGGAAATTGCAAAGACTTCTGCTAGCAAAACCAATGGCAACTAGATTGTCATTTGCAAGGATGTCTGGATGCATGGAGAAAATCTTACTCTCTCGCATTTCAGTATTCGTGTAAAGAAGAAACTTAGACCTGCTAGGAGCCTAAAATTAGAGCAGTTAAGACGATGCAACATGGAACAAACAAGAGCTGAAAGAAACGTGATGCTAGATAGAAAAAATCCTATGTGGGCCTCATCTCCACAGGGTATGTGCCATGCAGCTTTCTCCAGGTCAGGGGTGCATCTTAGAGATTCTTAATCACCCAAAGACAGGAATCAGAATGGATTTCCTTTTTTTCTGTAGCGGAGGAGCAGATCTCGGTCACCAAACTCCACCGCGGCATAGCCACTGGCATCAAGAGCCAGCAAATAAGCGTCACAGTCGGTAGTCAACAAAGTTTATTCAGAAATGTTCAGACAGATGGCTATTACTAAATATGCCTATTTGAAATTGACCAAGATAAACAATGAAACATGTATTTATTTCAAAACACCATGCCTTTCAAGCTAGTCAACAAGGTTCGCTGGATACATGGATATACCAGATATACCAGTTGTTTATAAAGGGTTTGTAGCATTGTAGAACATGAAAATGGCAAGGTGGGCAACATGATCATCACTAGGGAATATTGTTTTCTACATTTCGCATTAAAAGCAGAACTAAACAGAAATTATTAAAGTTGTGGATAGCTTATCTATATATTAGGCCCATGGTCTTTACAAAACATGCTAAATGGAGAGTTGCAATAATAGAACTTTCTCTTCTCAACCTGAGTTGCCTAATAATCAAATAAGAGGTAAATGCACCCCTCACCCCCGAACTTTGCTTGGCGTCCGTGTCAAATAGGTCCATGAACTTGAAAACCGGTCATCCAAACCCCTCGAACTTGCAAACCCGTTCACCCCGGCCCAATCACGGTTTTGCATGGCTGCATGGCACTGTTGGGGACGTGATTTGCTACAAGAAACCGTGGTTTTGTTTTTCCTTTTCTAATTTATTTCGGCTGAATCTTGAAAAATCATAACTCTTCGATACGACATCGGATGAAGATGATTTTTATATAAAAATTATAGCCCTCGGCGAGATCTATAACTTTTTAGTTTTGAATTTTTAATTTGATGACGTTAAGGTTCTCAAAAAATTATATAAAAATTACGGACACCATAATAATCGCGTGTACCTACGCGCAATGCACTATAAAATTACAGCACCATAATAATGCGACAAGCGAAGAAGTGCGTGATTATTATGGTGTTGTAATTTTATATAATTTTTTGAGCACCTTAACGTCATCAAATGAAAAAATTCACGAGGATATGCTACATGTTATATTACGTATCGGTTTCCAAATTGACACTTCGCTGTGCACCAACACCGGCGTGACACGCAACCACACAAAAAGAAAACACTTAACGTGATGTATTTTCTATCTTATTATGGCTGTCAACATCAGACCACGAAAACTAGACCCATCAAATGAAAAAATTCAAATGATAATTTTTTTGAGCACCTTAACGTCATCAAATGAAAAAATTCAAAACTAAAAAGTTATAGATCTCGTCGAGGGCTATAATTTTTATATAAAAAAATCATCTTCATCCGATGTCGTGTCGAAGAGTTATGATTTTTCGAAGATTGCAGCGAAATAAATTAGAAAAGGAAAAAAAGCAAAACCGCATTACTGTAGTAAATCTGGGGTTACTTGTAGCAAATCACGTCCGCAACATGCCATGCAGCCATGCAAAACCGACTGGGCCCGTGAAACGGGTTTGCAAGTTCGAGGGCCCTGGATGACCAGGTTTTCAAGTTAAATGGGCCTATTTGACACGACCGCGCAAGTTCAGGGCCTGGGGTGCATTTACCTCATCAAATAACTCAGTTGTATGCTCTGTGTATCCAACTTTAACACTTATCAAGATATATAAATTAAGACATATACACAATAGATCAAAATACAAAGATATACAATGCAGCAAACGTTTTAAGCTCAAACTGATAAGTAGGGCTACAAAGCACAATTATACCATAAATAATAGTCATTTTCAATTTGTTACTCTTATAAGCACCTAATTCTCATTTCCCCGTCTCCCAAATTATTCTGCAACTGAAGTTGTTTTTACAGTGGTCCATCAGAATTCTAAACAATGCCAGTTTAAAGATACCATGCACAAGGGGTGGGCCGTCACAGTTGCATAAATCCATAGAAACAGGCGATGCTGCTACAAGAACCAGCAATGATTTCTGACTCTAACCACAAACTAAGCATGTGCCTTCTTCAACCTGCATACTAAGATTTCGGAAACCTACAAAAATCATGTCAGCAACAAGAATAGCCATTGCCTATCTTTTTGTTGAAAGAAAATGAGTGCACAAAGTGATAGTGATACATGCGAGGCTAAAAAATTATTAGCACGGATAAATTACCTTTGAGACCAAGATATGCATGCATCATCTCGTGGGTAAAGAATAGAACCATTTTGTAATCCTTTTTTTTTTTTTTTTTTTTTTTTTGCGATTTGAACCAGTTTGTATTCTGCGTAGCCATCATATTGACAAGTGGATCATTGGATCTACCCTTTTTTTCGAATGAGTAGATCTACCTAGCTATTCTTCAAACATAGGAATCCATTAAAGGTTCATTCACAAAACAATGGAAGTGGCAGAACCCTTGAAGGATGACCTTAATAAAACAATCAAGGAGGAAAAAAAAGGTGCCCTACATGGAAAAAAAATAATTTGACACGAGTCCCTCTCATGGACACAAATTCAGTAACTTACCACGTTGCATAGTACAAGAGCACACACAAATGAAATCTACTAAGGGCTACAATAAAGCATAGTACAAGATCACACACAGATAAAACCTACTAAGGGATACAATGAAGCATAGTACTAGAACATACACAAACGAAACCAACTAATGGCTACAACCGTTGCCTGATACCTTTAACAAAAGGTAAACCAGCCAGCACCAACTAATGCATCAGAATCACAACGACGTGGCACACTTCGGTCTTCTGGGGCAAATGAGCGCACCCACCTCTTACTTGCTGTCACTGGTCTCAAACTGTACGCATGTTTCTGGCCTAACGAAGCCTGCTAATGCTTCGCGAAACTCTCCAATCTTGCTTTCAGCCATCTCTTTGACCAATGCTATCCTCAGGCTTTTCAGTACGGTGGCCCAACCGAGAAACCGCTGCGCAAGAGCAACCTCATGCTGAGCTCCTCGCAGTCCAATGATGCGTACATCTTCAAGGTGATCCAGCACAAGTTCATCAGTCTTCCAGTTTTCTGGTTGATCACAAACACAGCCTGACGGACATGCAGCAGGTTCTGCCTCCAAGTTGGCAGCAGGTTTTGCCTCCATGTTGCCACAATGATCATATAACACGAGTGACAATCTTCGTAAACCGTTACACATTCTAAGCACATGGAACAAGCTGGCTCCAAAAGCGTGTTCACGGTTGAACAAATCCAGGTGCAAGAATGTAATCTGAGGGAGCACCGTCATGTCTCCCAACAAGTATTGATAGTGCCTTATATCCTGCTTAAAGTAGATGAGCCGCAGATGAAGGCTGTCAAGCACCTCAAATTGCTGAAGAAGTCTTAGACAACTGCGATTACGTTCTCTATGGGTATTGTATCCATATACATAGAAATAGCCTGTCTGCAGCTTTCGGAGTTTGCCAAGATTACCAAGATCGAAATATCGTGGATCGTACCGATCCATCCACACCAGGGACACTATCTGAGGTGCTCTGATGATGGCACCCTGCTGTCCAATCTGATCCTCACCACTTAGAAAGTTGTGATGCACGCTTAGCTTCTGGAGAAGCGGGGTCACGATGGTAAGCTGCTGCCGCCGCAGGTTACAGAACATGAGGTTGATTTGCAGTAGTGAGTTGGAGTGGATGGAGAGATTACCCAATCCCCAGGAGTAGCCAATACTGAGCTTTTGTAAGCATGGGCAACGTGGCGAGACGACGAGATCGCCGAGCTCACACGGTCCCCGGAACACGACAGACCTCAGATCGAGATCGGTAAGCCGGGCGAAGACGCCCAACAACGGCAAGGCGAGGCCGCCAAGAGACCTCAGGTGGATCTCAATCGAAGTGGCATTCTCGAAGCAGGGTAGCTGAACCTCGTCGTTGCTGCCTCCCCCCTGGTCCTGGCCTTCTTGTTGTTGTGGTAGACAAGGCCACCGGCCAGGCGGCGCGCGGCGACGGGAAGCCAGGCCGTCGCGGAATCGGCGGTAGCGCCTTCGGTGGTGACCGAGATGAAGCAGAGCGGTGGCGCGTCTGGGACATCGAGCAGCTCGCGGATGCCGTCGCCGTCGGGGCGGAGGCGGAAGTCGAGCTTCGAGAGGAGGCGCCACAGACCGCGCCAGCGGCGCGCGAGCACGCTGGTCCGTGCAGCCTCGTCGGTGGTGGGGAGGCACTCGAGGATAAGGACGAGGACTTCGTCGGGGAGCGCGCTGAGGCGGTCCTCGCCGCCGTCGGCAGGCTTGGCAAGCTTGGCGGCAGTCTGGCCGCTTTGCTCCATGGAAGTGGGGTGGGATTTCGATTTGAGCTGGTTTCTTTCTCGCCGGCCGGAGGGATTGGCTCGTGCGGGCAAGGCGGCGGCGATCTGGACGACGCTCGCCGCCGTGCCCCGCGCCGCCGCCGGCCGGCCGCCGCTCCCGCGGTTGCTCGCGCTCGTGCTGGCGCTCAGCCACGGGCGCCGCCGCGGCCGAGGGCTGCTCGCCTTCGCGCCGCTGTACTTGCTGCTGGGTGCTGGGTGGGTTAGGGTCAGATGGGGATGGGGATGGGGATGGGAGACGGGAAGAAGAGTTGGCGTCTGGAAGAAGAGTGGGAGAGTCTGGAGTGGGTTTTTTTTTTTTTTTTTTTTTTTTAAGGGAAGGAGACTCTGGAGTGGGTTTTTTTTTTTTTTTTTTTTTTTTGAGATGCCCTCTTATCCAGTCGACCACCTTGTAGCTGATTTTGTTCGTAAAACGCACACCACTACACACGCACCCCCACACACACTACCCGTGTATAAGCGGGGCCTACAACTACACTCGGCCGAGAAGATCGCGTCCATCTTAAAATCACCGAATCGGTGACTTTCAGTGGCGAAGCGACGAGTCGCCCGTATTCCCGTTGAAGTAAACCACGCCGAAGAGGTAAACGCTTCGGCGATCCAAGCGAAGGATGGATGGGAACCTACTGGAGTGGTAGGCTGCTGCGGATGGGTGTTGGGCCGCGTGGGGTGTGGGCTGGACCACCTGATAGCTGCTTTTGTTCGGGAATTGGGATGCTACGGAGAGGAGTCCTGGTTTTTTTTTTTTTTTTTTGACATTAACATTATATTATAATTTAAAACAACCAGATTACATAAACATTCTCTAAGAAAAAGAAGACTGCAGCGTCGACTGCGGCGCAAAGGCAGACGAAACTGTCGGTGAGGGGTATACTACCAAAGGCGTCAAAGACGCGTGCACCTAGATGGATTGACCGCCGTAGGCGGAAGAAAATTTGATGCGTCGATTAAGAGTGGGTCTCTGGATCTATTGAAGAAGAAACGTTAGTACCGGCAACTTTTTTTTTTTTTTTTTTTTTTTGAATGACACAAAGACAACGCAGACACTCACAACACGCACGCACACTCATCCCTATGAACACACGTCACATCCCTATCCCATGAGCACCTCAGGGAAGAAAGACCTTTGGGGTTCGCTGCTTTGCGATCTGGAGATTCTCGGAGTCACCATTTTGCGCCTCGTTTCGACGGAACGCCGCTTACCACATTAATGCATAACGCCGGAAAATTCTAGGAAAATCCCGAAAAAAAGACTGCGAGCACTTGACTTGAACCCCAAAGGTAGCGTCCCCACCGACCGTCCCTACCATTGGACTACAAGCCAATGGGCACGTAGTACCGGCAACTGAAGGATGATGATGAAGTCGTTGTTGGAGGTAACACACGCACAAGGCGGCTCTCTCACGGAGGGGCTCTCCGGTCTCTCTCACTTCTCTCTTCTCCTCTTGCCAATCATGTCGGAACAGCGCGGAGTACTAGTGACGGTTTCCAACATAGCAGAAAACCAAGGCAAGGCCGAACATCGAAGTTGTGTAAGTCAGGAACCAAGCCGAAAACCGAGAAAACTGACATTTCAGTTCAGTTTGGGCCAGGTTTCGGTGAAAAAGTGCTCAGGTTCAACGCTTGAATTTGGAGATAGGACAATTGCTCCCATGAGAGACATGGGGGTGTGTTTAGTTCCCTAACTTTTCTTCAAAATTTTAAAAATTCCCATCACATCGAAGCATTAAATGTACCAAAAGGTGCCCGCCCAATGTATAAAATGTAGATAAAAAAAACTAATTACACACAATTTAGATATACATTTGGGGAAGGACAATTTATCACATGAGAGACATGGCCACATGGGAATATGGGATCATGCAAACATAGAATCGTGCAAAAACTATCAGCCTCTTCGCTTGTGCGTATCCACACTTATCAACCAGCTATTACATCAATCGGAACCAGCCAGCCAGTGAAAACGATCCAGTGAACAAGATGGCATACAAAGGGAAAAAAAACAATTCATATACTTGCGAGTTGCAGGAGCAAGGGAAAAAAATATTTGCAACACAAACGGTCAATACTTGCACCTTAGTTGCTTGAGTGACCATATGATTTGTGTTCGCACAGTATAAATTCTCATACTTCGACGTTGGGAAGATGCTTAATTGATCTGAAGTCGATGCTACAACAGTTTTCAGTATACCAATCACTTATTTGAAAAGGGGATGTCTCCTTCTCATGATCTTATTCTTCTACTTATTATGAGTCAACAGGACATTAGTAGCGTTCCATAGTTGATGGAAGTCATAGAGATTAGATATATAGACACAAAAGGAAACCTCGAACAACAAAGAGGTTTAGTCTCTTGTTAGAGTTCCTCCAAATTCATAAGGAACGAGCCATTCACATAGGAATTTGACAAACCCATTCCTTTGTTCCAAACGACCTTTATTTGAAAATTTCCTGTATATAATGGTGAGATCACTTACTGGAATGAAATGTTATAAATGCATCAAATGGTTGAACCCAGACCATCAATTTTATTTCATACCATCAAAAGACTGCCGTGAGCCAATTAGAACCTTTGTCATTGGTAGGGAATGGCGGTAATTTGATCCCATGAATCCCATCAAAACAAAATAAATTAATCTTTGACATGGGACTATTTGTGATTTTGTATCAAGCAACATTGTGCTCTGTAACTATGTCGTCAACACAATATAATCCAGTTTCCTCCTGCAGGCCCAGACTGTCAGGCAAGACAGAACAGCAACACACCTGACTTGGGCTCGCAAGCTGCCTTACCTGAAACATAACAAAAACCACCTTGTATTATTTACACATAATAGCTTGCACTTGATGCTTCATCTATTAGGCTTTTTTGTATAAAAAAATGTAGGAAGAAAACTTGCCCTTACAAGATGATGGGGATATGGGGTAGTATTGCAGGTTTCTGACTCAGAATGTCTCAGGAGCATGGCTCACCTTGAAGTAAATGGATTTTCTTTTGGAACTCCCTTTTCCATCACAAAGAGGAACCCTAATCTGTTTCTGGTCTCTATGTGAATTGGAAGTTTGCAACTCCAGTTCAATGGAACTTTCAGAGACTCTAGTGCTAGCAAAATTAATGGCGACAGAATTTTCATTTTGCAAGGCCCGTGTAGATGCATGGAGAAAATTTTACAATGTCACATTTCAGTATTTGTGTAGAGAAAAAATTTGGACCTGCTAGGTGCCCAAGGCGTCAAAAAATTAGAGCAGCTAAGACTATGGACATGGAACAAACAAGAGCTGAAAGAAACGTGATGCTAGATACAAATCCTATGTGGGCCTCATCTCCACAGGGTATGCGCCATGCAGCTTTCTCCAGGGGTGCACCTTTGAAATTCTTAATCACCCAAAGACAGGAATCAGAATGGATTTCCTTTTTTCTGTAGCGGAGGAGCAGATTTGGGTTACCAAACTCCACCGTGGCATAGCCACTGGCATCAAGAGGCTGCAAATAAAATAGTCAACTAAATTTATTCAGAAATGTCTGACAAATGGCTATTACTAAATATGCCTATGAGAAATTGACCAAGATAAACAATGAAACATGTATTTATTTCAAAACACCATGCATTTCAGGCATGTTTGTAGCATTGTAGAACATGGAAATGGCAAGGTGGGCAACATGATCATCACTAGGAAATATTGTTTTCTACATTTTTTTTTTTCATTTTCACATCACTTGGAGCTGGTGCATCATCAATTCTCTCCTAAACATTGAGCATGGACACCACATGTATAAGTATTCCACCACCTATTATTTCCTAGCAAGAGGAAATCATATGCAATAATAGAACTTTCTCTTCACAACCTGAGTTGCCTAATAATTAAATAACTCAGTGTATATTCTGTGTATCCTAACTTTAACACTTTTCAAGATATAAATTAAGACAAATATAGAGTAGAACAAAATACCAGGATATACAATGGACCAAACGTTTTAAGCTGAAATTTAATTTAGATAAGTAGGGCCTACAAAGCACAGCTATACCATAATAGTCATTTTCAGTTTGTTAATCATCTAATTCTCATTTCCCTGTCTCCCAGCTGATTCTGCAACTGAAGCTATTTTTACAATAATCCATCAGAATTCTAAACAATGCCAGTTTAAAGGTACCAGGCACAAGGGGTGGTCCATCACAGTTGCATAAATCCATATAAACTGGCGAGGTAGTATTTTGCATTAAAAGCAGAACTAAACAGAAATTATTAAATTTGTTGGATATATTAGGCCCATGGTCTGTACAAAACATGCTAAAGGGAGAGGCAAACATATATCTACTATTACAGTGCATTAGCATGGCGCAATATAATTCCAGCATGCATTGTTTGATGTCCATCATGGAAATGATGAAGCACTAATCACCACCAGGTTGTTGAACTTTTTAAACACATGCAAAACAATTTATCAATTTCTAGGCAAATCTGAATGTTCTATTTGCAGTACAGAAGCATATCCTAGCTAGTAGGTTACAGAGAAAAAACAAGTAATGTTCAATTGAAGATAGCAGGCACTAAACAATTCAAATGAAAAGTTTTTTTTTTAAAAAAAAACGTTTGGCCACTGGTAGTCTGTACAAGCTTACCGGGTATCTAGCATGGAGAGGCAAGTCTATTACAAGGCTACAGTTGGCTGAAGTGATTAGCCTGAGATCAAAATGAATCTCAACAGATGACCGATTGGATAGAGCTGTGGGCAGTTCAAGGTTGGTGTCTCCAAAAACAGCAACATCAACGAAAACTGCAAGATTGTTTTTAACCAAAAAAGAAAAAGAAAAAAGATTAGCAGAGTGCAAATAATCATGCAGTTCTATGATCTACCTCAGATTCAGATTTCACCTTTGCGCTCAACAAAATGCTGCAGCTCAAATGGGTCAGCAAACACTCCATCCGGGAGTTTTTCAAGTATCACCAGATGGGCATCATGGCCATCAAGAAAATTAACCACAGCATTGTCACAGACACCAAAATCCACAGAATAGACTAAATGGCGGTGAGAACCTTCACCGACCAGTTGCCGACACAATTTTGAGAGCATAGGCACTTCGACATCATCAGCAAGTCCTTTGCATAATTCACCAGAATCAGACATTTCCACTAAGTCACGATGCTGAGCAAGCTGGCCCGTCAAGGTGTCGTCGAGATATGCATCACCAATGTATGTCCTAGAGCAGGGCATGCATTTGATGGATTTCTGGCTTCCGCCTGCCTGTTCAATCAGTAATTAAAACTTACCCACATAAGCATCAATCAAATCTGACGGAAACATTATCAGAAGCAGGGTGTATCTTCAAAATCCAAACGAGATACAGCTAATTACCCTCAGGCCACCCACCTCAAACAAGCATACATTCAATTCTAACTTGGGATATATCGACACTACACACAGTAAAATTTCTGCATTTTGCCTAAACTGCATGCCAACCTAACAACTATGCACACAAAACGAACGATTTCCAAACCCTTATATACCCTATATGAATATGATTATGAACGCGCACCACAGCCCCAGCTCCACCAAATCTGAACTAACGAAGCATCATAAATTTCCGCACAAAACTCTGCACAAGTAAATCCGCGTGAACCAGGAGCGCCCATCCACCCCCTCGTACCTGCTCAGCCGACGACGAGGCTGCGGCCGCCAGGCCGGAGATCCAAGCCAGCGGCGAGCGCCACGGCGAGCAAGCACCGCCCGCCCCCGCCACCATTTGTCAGGAGGAGGAGAAGGCGGCGCAAGGAGCTTGTGGGTAGAGATCAGAGAAAGAGCTAGGGGCGCACCCCTCTCCCTCTCGGCGCTCGTCGGCGTCGGGGAGCCAGAGGCGTGGAGCGCCCCGCGCGGGGAGGGGAGGCGCGGATCTCGTCGCGGCGGACGGCGGAGGGCCGGCCTGGTCGACGGTGATGGCGAGGCCTGGCCTCGGCCGAGCTGGTCCGTCCTAATCGATTTGGCTGGGCCAACTGGACTATTGGGCTTTCCAAGTATCCTGGACCAAAATACATGGCTCCATTTCACGTGGTTGCGGTTGATACTGCCTCCATTTAAAAAAAATGTTTGGTTTTTTTGGAGATTACTTCAAAAAAAAAAGTTTGGATTTCTTTGACTAATTATTAATTGGATTTTTTTATAAAAAACAAAGTATCATGAACCTTTTTTTTTTTTTCAAATACAAGCTCTTACATTTGACATATTCAAAAATAGATCCTCAGAGATGTCAAATCAACAACTTTAAAAAAGATGACAACTTCCACCACAAGTTAAATCCAAAAATAAATCCTAAAAAATATGAACACCTCAGTCAAATCAAGAACCTTTAATAAAAAATGACAAGGTTCACCACGAGTAACCTAACCAGTTGAGCTATGTTTAGTTTGCTAGATTATGAAATTTGACAATTAGTTAATCAAAACATATGTACGGTGTGTATAAACAATGTTTCACATATCTCTTATTAAAAGATTGACTTCATAGGCAATTCTCATTGGAAAGTTTTTATAACATTGTTTCTAATAACATAGAATGCAACCATCACTGTCAATGCATAGTTCCATTCTTTTTTTGTTTCATAGACATTTAATTATATGACTCATCTTGAGTTGGTAACCGAGACGAGAGAGAGTTCCATCCCATGGAACTAATTTCTTCTCTCCCAACTTAAAAATGTTACCACGTCATAAAAAATGCTTATGTGACAACTTAATAGTTACAAATACTGATGGAACTCCCACCGAGAATTAACAGATTCATAGTTCATAGGAGTATCTTTTTATTGGACATTGATTTTGTAGTAATAGCATACTTTTTTTTTTACAACAGTAATAGCATACTTTAAGATACATTAATTGTGATAAGCATACATTAACGCCTTATAACAAGATAAATGCAGCGAATACTTCCTCCTAGCACTTAAATCTTTTGGATGCGCAGTGAGCTCTTGGTGCAACGGTCAACTAATTGATCCTTGTAATTTCTTAATCTGAGAGAATGAAAAAGTAAACAGATAACAGATATCTAAACAGAAAACATCTGAAGTAACAACTTATCACAGGTAGCCTGGTTTTCTGAATGTAAGATGCCATCTGAAGTGACAGAAAACAGGCAGACACCGGCTTACAGGAGCTGAAAACTTCTGCAGCTACATAATGACAGATCACAGGGATCACCAATGCTCAGATCGTGCATATGCCTGATGTGCATGGAATCATCCGAGTAGGAATTACATGAAATGAGAACTTGAGCAACCTTAGAAACTCTGTTCTTCAACTGCAATTTCGCATGCTGCTTAGTCAAATATTTAGAATCACAGCTCTGACACTTGGTTGCTAATTCCACCATTTCTAGCACTTTAGCATTCAAAAGAAAGAACTTGGCAAATTCCACGTCTCTCTTCATCCCTTCATAATTTATTAATACTAATTTCTTCAGATGGAGATGAAGGCATTCGAGATAATCAAGTGGATTATCATGCTGCACCCTTTTTATTTTTGACCTACCCCTCAAAGATACCTGAATACAAAACTAAAAAAAAAAACAGAAAAACGAAATCTTAACATGAAGACAGGTCCAATAGGTTACAGGATGATATAAATGGAAGAGAACAGTTGGAAACACGAATATACGGGATGATATATATATAATAAATGGAATAGAGCAGTTGGAAACAAGAATATACAGGATGATATAAATGAAAGAGAGCAGATGGAAACAAGAATACAAAAGACTGATCAGAAATATTCGTTACCAAGACATATAGCTTCTGCAAGCAAGGAAAACATTTCATAAGGCCAATGGCATCATCGATACTAGGAGGGGACATGTGCACAACCAAAACCTTCAATGATCGCACCACTGCTGTTGAGTTCACAGGCATAGTTTCCTGAATTAAAGCATTGGGTATAACAGTAAGAGAGTGAAACAGAAGCTGTATAAGCATAAGAGGGCGACACATTTAAGTTAGAAGCAGCAGGCACCTTCAAAATAGTAGTTCCAAGCTCAAGTGTTGTAATGCCATATGTGAGGGACCCTAAGAACTCAAGTTTGGGCGCCCGAGATATCCGAACCAATAGACCATCTCCTTCTTCTGAATGTCGGATGAACAACCTTTGTAGCAGAGGCGCATCCTCGATAATGACTTCTTTCAGCCTGTCAACAACCCATAGCTCTCGGCGGTCATCCGAAATACCAAAGCTTCTAAGGGTAGTGGAGCTAATCCGGAGGCGACGAAAGCCCTCATTTTGGCTCAGTACCAAGCTCTCAAGCACAGGGCATTTGGAAAGCAGAGTGTAGAGCACGCTCTCAGCAATGTCGATGCACTTGAGCGTAAGCTGCTTGAGATTGGGGAAGTGGAGCCTATCCACAGCATCTGCGGGGAATCTGACGTACACGCCGCCGTCAAATATGCTCCCGCCGGCGCTGAGAGCGAGGACGCGGAGGGAGGATGACAACCGGAACGCGGGCGGCGGCATTGGGGCCGGATGCGTGAACCCGTACCACAGCTCGAGCTCCTGCAAGTTGTCAAGCGCGGGGGACCGGAGCCAGGAGTCTAGGTCGGGGTACCTGACGGCCAACCCGTGCCAGCCGAGGGAGAGGCGGCGGACGGGGCCACGGTGCGTGGAGAGGATGCGGGAGACCCGTCCACGGTGCGTGGAGAGGATGCGGGAGACGACGTCCCTGACGTCGCGGCCAGCGGCCTGCGTGGAGAGCATGCCGGAGACGAAGTCCCTGAAGTCGCGGCCTGCGGCCAACATCCTCATGTCGCCGTCGCAGAGGTTGAGTGGCGAGATGAGCCAGAGGGGGCGCCACCGCGTGGACAAGGCTTGAGTCCGGGCACCGTCATCCGTGGGGAGTAGGGAGATGATGGTGGTGCGGATGGCGTCTGGGAGGTCGCTGATGAGGTCGGGGCCGCCGACCAAGCATTCCGGCGTCTGTTCATGGCCGCCGACGCCGCCGCGGCCCTCCGCCGTCACCCTAGGTTTCTTGGAGTTGGGCCTAGGAATAGTCGCCATTGAACGACGGCCAAGGGTTTGCTCCTGGAGAGTGGGGAAAACAATGAAATGTAATTAATTTACCAAAATTCGTGCAAAGAATGAAATAATTTTTGTAATGTAGAATAATCCGATCTCAACGAGGTGTCTTGTAGTACAAATCCACAACTTTGGCCAAAAAAATCTGATTTGAAATCCATAGAAATATTGTAATTTCGAATCAACTCAAAGAAATCCGAAAATGTACGCACAAAATTGCGCCAAATAAAACCAGCGTGAACCAGGGCGCCCATTCACCCTCACGTACCTGCTCAGGTGGCGACGAGGGCGGCGCCGCCGGAGATCCAAGCGGCGGCGAGCCGGCAAACGCCAGCCGCCACTCCTCGGGAAGAAGATGGACGACGGCGCAATGATCTTTGGGGTAGAGATCGGAGAAAGAACTAGGGCTGTGTCTTTGCGGGGGTGTGCGCCCATGCCGCCGGCGTCCGGGAGGCGGAGGCGAAGAGTCCCATGCGCGGGGCGGGGCGGATCTCGTCGGTCGTCACGGCGAGATGGCGGAGGGCCGACCTAGTCGACGGCGATGGTGGGGCCTAGCCCGGGCCGTCTCAATTTAACTGCACTCAATTAGGCCCATTGGGGCTTGGGACTTAATCGGACTCAATTTAACCGCCTCTCCATGCTTGATAGTATCATGAACTCTTTTTTTTTTTGGTGGTGGTGGTGGTGGTGGGGGGGGGGGTGGTTGTTAAGTGCCGACCATTTGGCCGTGGGCCGGCCCACCTAAGGGCCCGGCCGGCGCCTAACAACATCATCTTCCTCCTCGCGACCATTTCGACGCTCGCCCCCGCCGCCACGCCACCCCCCCCGCCGGTGCCCTAGGGCTCGCCGGAGACTCGGCGAGCCCTAGGCGCCCGGCGGCAGCCGATCTCCCTCCCTCTCTTCTTATCCTTCCCGAAACCCTAGCACCATTGTCGCCGCCGCCTCGAGCTCGAATCCGGCGCCATGGACGGCCTCCGGCTCCCAGCCGCCTACCCATACCCATCCGCATGAGGCGGCGGCCACGCCGGGCTTCAGCGGCGCCGCCGCCCGGCTCACCCGGCGAACACGCCACCGCCCGTGTCGGCGGCGGCGGCGAGCGGCCGGCGGAATCGACACCGGGGTCACAATAGGGAGGAGGGAGCGGCGGCGGGACGCTAACCGTCGGGCGGCTCGCCCGGCGTCGTCGTCTTCTCGAGCTCCGGCGTCCGTCCGTCGTCCCGTGGTGGTCGAAGCGGGCCGTGGGCCGTGCGGGCCGTTGGGCCGTGGGCGCGCCGCAAGTCGGCGCGCGACGTCTCGCGGCCGACCGGTCGACAGATAATATTGCCGGGGTGGGGGGGCAAAATACAGACGCTTACAAAGCTCGATCAATAGATTTCAGGATTAATTCTGCTAAAAAAATAGATTTCAAGATTAATGAATTCATCTTAGGTCTCACTACGAGTACATCGTCTATCACCGAAGAACTAGTGCCATTAAATTCTAAAATACATCTTAAAAAAGAGTTATGGCATGTTCCACCGTAAGAAATCTAACTAGCTGAGTTATGCTTAATTTGCAAGTATTGTGAACTTTGACAAATAATTAATCAAAAGATGGATATTTCGCATTTCTGTTATTAAAACATTAATTTCTTAGTAGGAGCAACTAGTTTATAAGATACATTAATCTTCAAAGCATACATTGTGTTGAAACGACAAATCACTAATATTTCATAGGAGTATTAATGTTTTTTTAGCATTACAGACAGAGCTTCCATTAATCAATAATAGGAGTACAATCAATGGCTGCTAACCCTAACAACCAATCCAGGATACAGTCGAGCCAAGAAAAAAGGTCCTCGGTGGCCAACACCATACATGCACAGTAAGTCCTGACTTTACTAGCGCTTAAACCTTTTGGATTGGCGGTAAGTCTTGACCCTTGTACAGTAATTTCTTAATCTGAGGTAACAGAATTAAAATTTTATAGGGATAAACGTGAATGTGTAAAAGGGGAGCAACATGTATCGTTGTTCTATAGAAAGACAATTGGGAAATAAGTTCACCTATCCGAAACTTACATGTATCGTTTTTTCTATTAAAAGACACTTGGAAATAAGTTCTCCTGATTTACAGCCAATTTCCCCTCATTTGGTATGTATATCAGTGTATGTATAATCAAAACTAAATTCCTCCAATGTGGAGTACCCTCACAAATGGGAGAATACCCCCTCAGTTGCTTTAATATGGGAAAGACCCTGTCAGCTTAATATGATCAAGGGTTCTTCTCAAGCCATAGCGCTCAACAGCCGGATAGCCAGCTCTAAAACCATCTCCATATGCCTCAGAAGAATCCGTTTCAATCTGGTGCTTGATAAAAGCTCCAAGTTTCTTCTCGAATTCGGTCTTTGCACCCTTCTTTGAAGAGGTAGGACCTGAGGATGACGAAGATGATGATGCTTCTGAGCTGGAAGCGACGTTGCTACTAGAACCAGCAATGATTTCTGACTCTAACCACAAGTGAGACAGGACTTGGCAGATGCCTTCTTCAACTTGCATACTAAGATCTCGGAATCCTACAGAAAGAAAAATCATGTCAGAAACAAGAGTAGGAATTGTCTATCTTTTTTTTTGAAAAAAAATGAGTGCACAAAGTGATAGTGATACATGCGAGGCCCAAAAATTATTAGCATGAATTACCTTTGAGACGAAGATATGCATGCATCATCTCGTGGGCAAGAATGGAACCAGTTTGCAATCTGCGCAGCCATCATATTAACAAGAAGTAAGTAGATCTATCTAGACTTCAAACATAAGAACATCACGCGTCACGACTTCATGATCCATTAAAGGTTCATTCACAATGGAAGTAGCAGAAGCTTTGAAGGATGATCTTAATAAAAACAATCATGGAGGAAAAAATAAAGGTCAAATAGTTTACCTTGGCAGACCATATAATATAAGGATTGCAGTCACTTCACACCGCCGAGCCAGCTTGTATGGTCCTATAATCATATCTATGATTCTGTTTCCTGGTCCAATCTGTGGTCTTTTTTTAAGATCTGGAAGAATTATATCATTCAGTACATGCATCTCTTAAAGTTTACCTGTGTTAGTAGTCAAATCAGCAGAGAGATGCAACTGAAGAACTCACCGTTCTAACAATTTGCTCTTCAGAAAGACAGAGACCTCTGGTTTCAGGTAGGTGGTGCCCCTAAACAAATAAAAAAAAAATGTCATAAGTTAGGGAGTATGTCAAGTATTTTGCATCAAATAACCTGTTCATGTCACTTACATTTTTCTCAGCTTCCAAGGCTTCATTCAGAGCCTGCCTCTCAACCAAAAGTAATGGAATTTGCTGTTCTACTTTCATGTTCAAACCTTCAAAAAATTCTTGAATGTCCATGTAAAGATGTTGACATTCTGGAGTATCCATTACTGAAGAATTGAGACATTCCAAGCAGAGTTTCCTCCCATCATCTAATGTTATGTACTTGATCTCCCTTGGCTGAATTTCAGGATGGAAGGAGCATAAGAACATAGACACACAGGGAAGCTTGCAATGTCATAGAAAGAGAACAGTTGAAAATGAATAATTGCAGAAGAAATAAAAGAACCAATAAAGGCACAAAACCTAATTGCAAAAGAACTGTGTATTGCCTCCGTATGCTGTGCCCACATATTTCCTGGACTTAGAAAGAGTACCCTTGCTTATACTGTTGTCGTCATTTGTGCAAAAAGGATCTCTATTTTCAGACCTCGCCATAACAACAGGTGACACATGACAATACCACTAGTTGGCTGGGGTTGCTGGCATTCTAAAGCTAGCACTGAAGTGCAATGGACACAACTGAGAATTGTAGCAACAAAATGACCAAAATATGTAGCTACTCAATCTATTCAGTGATACTGTATAGGGCTCTATACTGATTCCAAGCAAATCTGCTGCATTTTCTAAATGTTAGTCAAAACTGATTGGTTTCCAAACAGGAATTGAACAGGGAAAGTGGTTTCATTGACAGATACAAAACCCTGTGCTGACCTCCATTCGTTCACAACTGCAGCACCTGGGAGTGCCATCATCTTCATGGGAAGGACAGTACTTCTGCATCCAGAAAGGATGCGCTCTGTATTCAATGAGTCCATCTCTATTTGTTGGAATCTGGGGAAGAAAGACATCATAATTGCAGTTATACAGACCGATCAGAAATTATTTCTGATTAAAATACCTTCATGCTTATCCATACACTTGAATTGTGGCCTTGTGGGAACTTACAAAGTTGTTGCAGACATCACATTTTGGATGAAAAAACTCTTTGTAGCAGGATTTGTGGTATGGCTGATCATCATGCATAGCAAACTGCACAAAGATGCATTATCATCAATTAGTTCATTGATTCGAAGAAAACTAAATGGAAAAAAGATACTATTCTGATACTCTCATACCTCATACTCTGATATGGGCTTGTTGCAAGCAAAACACCTGAAGCATTGAGGATGCCAAACTGAATCCATACAACTTAGGAAACGTCCATGGCCAATTGGGTTTTGGCATCCAGCACAAATCCTACACAAATAACAGGACTGCTGGTCAGGTCAATGCTGGAAAAGAGCTATTGACATCTTGCAATGATAATAGACACACGGAATGGTAGCATATGTGCAGAGCTATGCAGGTAAGCATATGATGACTTAATTAGAGCTATGGTAGCATATGTGCAGAGCTAATAATGTCCATAAGTTCTTTTGGTACTTGCAAGATGACACTAACAGCTACTTCTATATTATTATCATCCAATTAGCAGTTGAATTCAAATCACCTAAGAGGGTACATAAGATCCTAGTTCTTACAACAAAAATATCAAATAAATCAAGTACCTGGATCCACTCTGTGGGTAAATGTGTGAAGGTGGCACATTAGCTGGAACATACTGCCGAGGAGGCACACGCTCAACAGGAACATCCCATTGAGGAGGCACTGGCACATCCTCGATAGGAACATTCCGTCGAGGAGGAGACTCTGCATTCAGGCTCTCCTGCAGAGCCCGTGCAAGTTGTTCATCTTCCTCCAAATTATAGTTAGTATCTACATTAAAATTCAGCAATGGTGTAGTCAAGATCAATTTCATTTACAAAGCTACTGTTAACAAGGAGATGAATTCTATCATATGAGACAAGATGGTCATCAATGATGGCATAAACAAAGAGGTAAAAACAGGATATGAATAGCTAGGAAAACACTAACCAATAGCCGCCGCCTTTCCCTTATTCTGATCCTCCTCAGCTTCAGCTAGCGATAATGCAATAGCACGATCTATATCTTCATTATCACTGTCATTGTAAGTATCCTACAGTAATGACGACAAGCAACATTGAATGACATTTCTTTTGTCTCAGGATCATGCATTCTATAGAACATGAAAAATCATGTTAAAAAGGTGTAAGATTAAAACTTATTGGTTTAGGCATAGATTATATGAACGGATACAACCAGCTGCAGAAGAAACTCAGATTTTGTTCAACAGCAGAGCATATGGGCAGAGGCTTACTCTGATGTGATCAGATGAATGGCCTTCATGCCAGTCTCCATCATAGTGACCCCTTGAAACTCTTCTGTTTACTGAACCCTTGAAAATCTCTTTGAACCAACTCATGATCTTGAGCTTATGTGATGGTCAAAATTCCTTTAGCCTGCAGCGAAGAGCAGAACGAATCCAGAATAAATAGCAAATAGTCACAAATTGAAAAGATTCTCATTCACCATTGAGCACTGTTTCTGTACTAATTAGCAAAAAGGCATACCGTGACTGGAAAAAAGGAAGACCTTTTTAATCCCTTACCTTAGGAATACCCGAAGGATAATAAAACATAAAGCTGTCAAAAATTTCAGTGAACCCAAGTATGTTTGTTCTCAACAATTCGCAAGTGTACCAAAACAATGTTTGTTCTCAACAATTCACAAGTGTACCAAAACAGCGCTGTAGCGGCAGCTGCTGCAAGGGTGCCAAACTAGCTGCCAAAAAATACTACAACCAGCAGCTGCAGCGTGAACAACTATAATCACAGCCGAGCAGAGCCAGAAGCCGAATCAGCACAGTAAAGACTAAAGACTAAAGACAAGCTACTGAGCTGAAGGTACAAAAGGGAACAACAGCTCAGAATTGACCTCACACGAACAAGAACAAGACGAAGAAACATGGATACCAATTTCTCGGGCTCCTGATTAACTACGAATTCAGTGAAAAAAGAGACTCAGCGTTCTAACCCAACAAGCCCAAATCAGTGGCGATCACCCTATTCTCTGACCCCCCGCGATTAACCAGTATCAGACCACCAAGCCCAATTCCAAGACACCATGAAAAAGCTTCACAATTCAGCAAAGGCTGCTCACCTCGAAGTGATCCGGAGCCCCCAAACCGGAGCTAGAGTTCCGTATCGCGCTTGGCAAGCGAGCAGATGCAGCCGCTTCAGCTAGCGAGCCAGCGACGGGCGAACCGCCGGCCACAGAGAGACACCACTGATTTTTTTTTTCTCCCTCCCTCCCTTTCTCCTTGATCCGAGAGCAACGGCCGCCCCACCCCACACGAAGGCCACCCGCCCCTCCCGGCAGCAGGATAAAGAAAACGGAGACGGAAAGCGAGAGGGAGGGAGGCGAGTAGGTGCGCGGGCAGATTCCAGAGGAGGTGTGGGAAGAGGACAAGGGGCAGGAGGCGGGAGGCGAAAGGAAGGAGCCGAGCCGAGCTAGGCGTGACATGGACGGCAGGGGCTGGACGGGAGGCGGAGTAGTGGAGACGCAGCGTGGCGTCCGGGTCAGTCAGAGAAAAGCTAGGCGGGGGCGGGGACGGGGAGGTGATGTGACGTCTGACTCGCGCTGGCTGGCACAGCGACGTCTCCCTCGCGCGCGCGCACGCACGCACGCACGCGAGCGACGGCGGCGGAGCGAGCGGCGGGAGAGGGACGGAGGGAGACGCCTGGCCAGCCACATGGGCGCGGCGCGGCGCCCGCGCGGCGTCACATTTCGCCGAACGCCTTGCGGGCGCCGGAGAAGAGGTCGTGGATGGCGCGCAGTAACTGGAATGGAATGGAGGCGTGGACCCGTGGTAGACTAGTGGCCTGAGAATGTTGAACAGTCAACTGATTTTTTGGACTTTTTTTCCTAGTTCCAACTTGCAAAATCCAAAATGGTTCATCCACTGTTCACTGAGGGAAAGTTTAATTCTCGTGTAACCAAATGAAAAAGTCATCAAGTGTACTTTGCAGTAGGTTTATAGGTGAATTGATTGGTATGCTATATTTGAACTCCAAAGTGAAAGGTGGTTGTCATTTATGGATCCACTAGCTAAGGTAGATGTATTAGTGGTTGTTTATAATGTCTTTTTTTCTTTTTGTATTTGGTATTGATAAGACATGGACACATGAGGGGAGGACAAAAGTGTGTGTGTTTTTGCAATCTCTAGCTAGATTGAGATAGTTGTCACTTCAAATCCTGGCAAAACGGTTGAGACTTCTCGCAATATATATATGTTATATATCTAGAGATTAACTTAAGTAAATTCATTCTCAATTATAGTTCGTTTGACTTTTTGTACTCCAAGTTTGACCACTTGTCTTTTTTTCAAAAAATTATCTTAAATGTCACTTCTTTTTTGTTGTGGTTTGTTTTATTAATAGAAGTTCTTCAAGAGTGACTTAAATCTAACCATTGTTGTACAAAAATTTATAAATAAAACTAGCGGCCAAACATGAGGTCAAAAAAAGTCAAACAAATTATAAGTTGGAACATTAAGGGAGAGGAGAAACCATGGAGCCGTGCGAAACCATATTATTTGGTTCGGTAAGCGCAAGAGGAA
Source organism: Hyparrhenia diplandra (assembly GCA_015847255.1). Taxonomy (NCBI): domain Eukaryota; kingdom Viridiplantae; phylum Streptophyta; class Magnoliopsida; order Poales; family Poaceae; genus Hyparrhenia; species Hyparrhenia diplandra. The sequence continues at coordinate 185,988 of JADLZK010002157.1, read as the reverse complement.
AAATTGCTTTGCCTTTCTACACTCATTCTATTTTTTTGGTTTGCCTGTTTAGCAGGGCTTGAGTATGAGCTAGAGCTTCTCTAAATGCCCCGCCAAACCAAGCCTTGAGTACATATACAACTGAAAAGCCTCACGACATGTGGAACAAATAACTAACGGGTGTAACCTGTTGTTGCACATCTTGCGCAACTACATGTGATTTAGAATATTTTAAGGTTTCATCAGCGCTCCAACTAGCTAAACAATAATCGTGTTACACCATGTCACATCCTGCACATATACAATTAGAGAGCAATTGCGCTTAGACATGATCAGAGAGAGAGAGAGAGAGAGAGAGAGAGAGAGAGAACAATAATGCCAATCATACAGTGGATTAACACTTGTGTCTACTCGATAACCACTAACAAAAGTTCTGCACTTGCAATGTATAAGGCACATATATATATTAGCTATACATGTCATGTTATTAGCTATACATGTCATGTTACTTAACTGACAAGTTGCAACGCCATGTTTATTTGTTTTTTTTTCACACAAGTCACATAGATGCAATGCAGGTGGTTGGGTCAAGCAACAACTTTGCTGGCTCTACTACGGCACACCGTACCATACTCGTAATGCTACCATGTGAACAGGAGTAGTTGCTTGTGCCCATCAGCCCATGTTAGGTACCTGCTGATGAGTCACAAGAAGCATATATATAGTCGAAACACACAATAAAGATATCGCTAGTTACGTGAACACAGCTGATTGAGCCCCCTCCCGTCGCTCCGTCTCCGAGGCGACACGACACGGCCTCCCTTTCACCGCCGTCGGCAGGCTCCACTCCCGCGCCCTCCCTCGCTCGCCGCCGCCGGAGCTCGACGACGGGGCGAGGATGGTGGCGGCCGGGCGTTCCCCCTCCTCTCTCACGGCCATGGGCCACGGCGGGACCTCAAGGAGACGGCCCGGCGGCGCGCTTTCCAGCCCGGGTTTGGGCGGATCCGGCGTCTTCTCCCGACTACCCCCCGCATGGATCTTGGGGGGGCATTGTTTGGTTTGCCTGTTTCCCAGCGGCAGGGCGGTCCTTCGCGGAGGTGGGGGTGGTGTTGAGGTGCGGGAGTGCTGGCGAGGTGGTCGTCTTCGGAGGTGCAGTGGAGTGGGCCTCCCTCCTGCGGTGGCGTGTGGTGGCGGTGCCCCGTGTGGTGGCGGTGGTTGGTGGTGTGGAACCGGATCAAGGGCCCGGCGTGAGTGGAGGTGCGGTGAGGTGGTGGTGGTGCTCGTGGTGGGCGTCGGGCGTTTTGGGCGTCTTCTGTTGGTGGTGGATGTCGGCATGTGGAACAAATAACCGTGGTCGGCATGGCTGGGTGAGACCTTTGTTGTTGCGCTGGCTTGCGGCAACTACATGTGATTTACCGAATATTGGTGGTCGGGGAAGCGGTGTTCATCAGCGTGCTCCGGTGGAACGGGAGCGTGGGTGGTGGTGGTAAACCTCTTCTTCCTCGTCGGTTGGGGTTTCGGCGTCGTCGCCTCCATGTTCTCGCATCCTCGCGACATTGTGGTGATGTACCGGTCCATCTCCTCGGCCGGGAGCAATTGTTGCTTGTCCGTGAGCGTGCTAAAGGTGATGTCGATCCGGCGAAAGCCTTCACCGACATTCTTGCCGGTGGTAATGGTGGCGGCGCCTTTTGCGTCGTTTTTCCCGTTGGGGACACCATTAAGGGACATCGTCCAATGGAGTCTCAACCCGGTCGGATCTTAACGGCGGCGACGGCGCCTTTGGCGTCGCGTTCTCCTTGAGGCGTCGCTTCTCGAGACTCATCTCGGCCAGGTGGTTTGGTTGGCCAACAAAATAGGAGGTGCGCCTTGGTCTTGGTGTTGGCGGCGCAGGTGCGGGGTCCATGGGTGCTTGGAGGTCTTGAGCCATTGCGTGTGGTGCCGTGGTGATCTCGGTGATGGCTGAGGCGGAAGTGGTGCTCTCTCGCGGTTTCCTATCCGGTCTTGGGCGGTGGTTTAGTAGTGGTTTAGTGGAGTGAGTCGGTGGGTGAGGCGAGGCCCCCACACCGAGTAGCCAAGATCGTTTCATTGGTGCCGTGGCGAGATTATTTTGCAACGCTGGAGCGAAGGGATCGGCATCATGCGTGTGCGGCAATGGTCCCGTGGAGGAGGAGTGTTGGTAGCCGCCCGGCTTGTACGGGCTTCGTCAAGCGCGTTGACAACGACGGCGCGGTGTTTTCGACGGTCGCTTTCATCTCCTCTCCCGGTGGTGGTGGTGTAGTTTGTGTTGTGGGTGTTGTGTCGATGTCCCAATCCGACCGGTTGTTGTGGATGGAGGCTCGTGTTGATGACCCAATCCAACCGAGCGGAACTTCTTGTTAATTTTCTCCCATCCGAGTGGTGTTGTTGTGTCAAGTGGTAGGGGGTCTCCCTAAGTTGAGTCGAGTGGGCGCTAGTGGTGGCGCAAGTTGAGTTGATTTGGTACCTAGGTGTGTAGATGGAGTAGATATCCACAATTGTATGGTTTTCTAGCCCGATTTCCACAAAAAACATCACTTGCCTTTTTTTTTCTTTTTTTCGTCTAATAAAAATCGCGGCAAAAGCTTTTGCCGCCCCTTCTAAAAAAAAAGTCGAAACACACATCATTAAACTTCCACGCAACATCACACCATGACACAGGCCGGACACACACGATATGATTGGCAAAAGTTTGTTGCCAAATCGTGTCCTTGTCGGCCGTGTGGGACGATCGATGGATATAAGCAATTTCTACACGCTTTCCAAGTCTTTGTAGAAATAGATTATCATGCATCGATCCCAGTTGATACTTGCCTCACATGTACGACCTTTTATTTATTTCCAGATTTTTTTTTTCTAATTGACGACTGATGACTTCGGAAGAGCGAGATAGCTGTCAAAAGGAGAATGTGCATGGCATGATTTGAGTTTGGCATGGAGAATAATAGCACATATATGGTTTTTTGGATAACCAAGAATTAAACGTGAATGCGAGCTTTGCGAATTCTTGTTAGTAATTGATTAATCACAAAACTTATGAAGTCATCACTTGCGAAAGAAATATAATAGGAGTCAAAAGAATGATAATAATGTCCATTTCATCGCGATGTGATTTTAGCATATTTGGTTGTATCGTCACTTTGCGATATATTAAAAGGCCCTTAATGTGAATGCTTTCTTTCCATTGGGTACTAATTAACTATCTCTTGCTCATAGTCTCTTCTCTACTATACAATTTAGAAGACCAACCACAAAATATATGCCTTAGAGAAAAAAAAAAAGAGAATATATATGATACTCATGATGCTTTGGTGGCTAGTCTTTGATTTGTTAGAGAGAAAGCCGCTTGCGCCATTTGGCGATGTTTTGAGAGAAGATCTTGTTGAATGGGCGACCGATAAGCGCCGGTAGTCAAGCGAACGGAGTCATCATGTCGTCAACATTAAAGTGTGGCTTGGCGAAAGATGACGACCCAAGTGCCATTTTTAAAAAATATTTTTGAAGCTGATGTGCCCCGGCCACTTTCTTCTTCCTAATCATATATACCTTTCCAACTCAACTCTATCCAATCCAATTGCCAAATAAAACCAAGACAGTGAAAAACCAAACCATGGGCCCACAAAAAGAACACACTTTTGAGTAAGCACCAAGCACACACGGACACGACCAAAATTCAGAAAGCTAAAAAGACTCCTCGAGCTGAAAGAAACGTCTGAATAAAGCTTTCTCGTCACAATTCATTTATATTAAATATATATGGAAGAAAAGCTTGGCTTTAACAGTTACATTACGTCTATTTGTCATTGTCGGCTTCATTCTCTTGACCTTTTCAACGCATATGACCGTAAACACGCCATGGCTTGCGTTTCTTTTATGATGAAATTCAGCTCGACCTGAAATGTGTTTCCATTGTTTGCCTCAATGCCAGAGAGTGTGAGAGTCAACCATTGTTGAAGGTTAACAAGAGATTCAAACTTGTTCAGTCAAATTCATAGAATTTTAGGGGACTCTTTTGCTTGACCAATCATCCCGTTTTAGGCCCCGTTAAGCAGAACTTCTCCGGTGGCTTTAGGAGCCGTTGAAGATAGCTTGTTTAGATTTTAAATAAATAATAGTCTCTCCACCCCTCTAGACCTGGTTGAGTTTTTTTTTCTTCTTTTTTTGAAACTTAGGCCTAGTTGAATCTTTCAATTCATCATCGTCAATTCATTCATTATATCAGTTGTATAAGAAAACTATACCCCCAAAAAAAAAAACTGAAATGTCCCCGTCCTTTCCTAACTTGGGCAAGGCCCAAAAAAACTGTTCCAAAAAAAAGGCCCATCATGATGCTAGCCCATCAAAAAGATGAAAGGCCCAATATCAATCAGGCCACCGCCGCCGCCCCTTCTTCCCCTCCCGGCGGCGGCGCAAAAAACAACGGCAGCCCATCCTATCTATCTCCGGCCGCCGCGCCGCCCCTGAACGGCGACGGGTATGCTCGTATGGAGGAGACGGCGAGGCAGCTCATCGCTCGCCTTGCCTCCACCCCCGGACTCCGCCGTGCGGGACCTCCCCCTTCCTCCACCGCGCCCTCACTCTCCCCCTCCTCTCCGCCGCGTCCGCCGCGCTCCGCCTGTCCCTGCTCCTCTCGCGGCGGCTCCGCCCGCGCCGCGCGCTGCCCGTGCCCGTCGTCAGCGTCGGCAACCTCACTTGGGGTGGCAACGGCAAGACGCCCATGGTCGACTTCTTGGCCCGCAGCTTCCACCGCCTCGGCGTTTCGCCACTGATTCTGACAAGGGTTAAGCTCCTGCTCTCTTCGTTCATCTTTTTTTCTTCCATAACTAGGCTGCATTGGCTTCGGTGTCTGTGCTGGTGAACAATCCTGACACTTGGTGTCGCAGGGTTATGCTGGCGGCGATGAGCCAAAGATGCTCCGGAGGCGCCTGTCCGATACTTCGGCCAAGATTGGGGTCGGTGCGAATAGAACAGCAGTGGCTTCTTCCATGTTGCAAGAATATGGCTTTATCCATCATTTTCATACCACCTGTGCCGAGAAGAAGTTTTCGTCAGCCTGCAAACTGGAATCTGGTAGTAGGATTGGAGTGGCCATATTAGATGATGGTATGCAGGTACATATGGAGATGCGTTCTGTCTTCTGTTGTCTGATTTAGTAATTGTTTGATGTTTGATAACGTTATATGGAAATTATGGATGAAGCTATCATTATGCCAGTTTACTTATATGGTCTTTCCATACATCCCTTCCTTTTAGGCAGCATTGGAGCTTGCTCCGAGATGTGGAGATTGTGATGGTTAATGGGTTGGTTCCATGGGGAAACTTCCATTTCATTCCACGAGGACCCATGAGAGAACCTCTGAGCGCACTCGGTCGAGCTGATATTGTGGTTATTCATAATGCTCACATGGTATGTGGTAAATGTGGAAATTGCCGTCTCTTATCTTGTTTTGCTTTACATTACTGTTATAGCATTTACTGTAACACTCATGGTGTGGGTCATAACTCTGGCAGATGCATAAAACTGTGCTGTTGATGTGTGTAGTTGACCTTGACAAGAAATTTGAGGGACATGCTAATGCTTCTTATTGTTAATTGTGCTTCTATGTTTTCAAGTAGCATGGAAGAGCATAAAGTTGTTTCAAAATTCTAAAGTGCATCCTCCTCCATTGTAAATTAAATCTCAGTACAATAAATAATAGTTATCTTGAGGGACCAGTTAAAAGTAGTTTGAGAGATAAGAGGACCTCAAGAAATGAGAAAGGTTTTTCATCATGTTTTCCCTTTTTGTGGATTACCTGTTTGACCTTGAATCAATATGCACAGTAACTGTCACCTTCCCTTTGGGGTTTTTCCCTCTATAAATAATATCGTTGTTAGCATATGAGTAACTGTTCATTACTTGAATTGTTCTCTAAATTACCATGTTCTACTTGACAGGCTTCTGAAGCGCAACTTAAAGCGATAAGGTCCACAGTAGAGTATAATAATGCAACATGTTCAGTGTTCTACAGCAGATTGGCTCCATCACATTTTTTTTGATGTTAAGCAACCATTACAGAAACTTCCCTTAATGTGTTGAATGATAAGATTGTGCTATGTGTTTCTGCAATTGGCTGTCCAACTTCTTTCATTCATACAGTCAGAGAGGTACTGTTTTTTTTAACTTGTGTTTATTTCCATTGTGCAGAACCTCTTGGCATTACATATCCTTCCCTTTGCTGTAATCCTGTTTGTAGTGGAATACAATTTGCACTGTTGGCAACACGGTATTGTTTGCAAGGGTTGAGCTGGTGAATGCTCTGCTTACAAATTTGGTGTAGCCTGCATTAGTTATGACACACCTATTTCCTTAGTCAATCATAAGTGTTTGATCCTTTCCTGTACTAAACTTAAACTGTAGTAATTTACTGATAGCATAAAATTCAAGTCCATTATATCCTTATTCAATTGTAACATCTATCCTTGTTATTGCAGATTGGTGCACTCAAAATTGATAGGTTAGATTTCAGTGATCATCATTTCTTCAATGCTCATGTAAGTGCAGCCATATCTTTAATTTCTTCTCACCGCTGCTAAATTGTGCACAAACAAATCAAGATGACTACTTTCAAAATGAGTCATGAATCAGAACGAGCACCAATATGCACCCTGTCCTTATTTGACTGCAAAATATATGAACCCCTGCTTGCAATAATGCAGCAAGCTACTTTTGTTATTTGCTAAAGTGCTAAAGCAACAGAATACTCATAGATTCTGTCATTCTGTGACTGTATTAGAGATGGCTATTTTCCATTTTATCGTGAGATGGTTACCTTTTCTCTTATTATTTACCTACAATAGGACCTCGAGATAATCCAAGAAACAGTGAGCAATCTCATGCACCAGCACAGCAACGATACCATAGTCATAGTTACTGAGAAGGTACTGCCTTTTGAATCCTTGGTGTCTAATCTTTTTCTTGATCGTCCATTGTAATTTCAAACTGTCCTCTTTTTGGGTGTGCAGGATTATGACCGTGATCCAGAGGCCCTTAGGACATTGGATGCAAAGGTTTGGGTTCTGTCTTCTTCATTACAGATTATGTGTGACAAGGAACAAGGAGAAGATGAATTCATGAGGAAAGTTTACGAGATCACCACGATTACTGGATGTGCAAAGTCACATGCGGTGGATCGGGCCACGACTTGTTGATGGTGACATGGTGTGGTTTGATATGGTTGTAGCTGTAGCTGAAAACATTAACAACTGGTAGCAAAACAGTTTTGCCTGAAGATATGAACATTAGCATGCAGGGTATAGCTTTTCCTTACAATTGAGACAGTGTCCTGAGTTCGTGAGTTACATTTGGGCCAGGTGATCCTTTGCACTGAAGTTATTGTAGGAGTGGTAGATATTCTCACTTCATTTGTGAGAATATGTGTTAAATGCTTATGGTCATCATTGAATATTGATTTGCGTATAATGAATTGGCTTGACAATGAGCGATGCTATTGATTCATGTATTCAAACACCAAAAGCTACCTTCTAACTTTGAGAAAGTTGTTTTCTGATAGTCAAGTCGTCTCCATTTCCAGGTCCAACATGCCATATTTTTTTGAAAAAAACTTAGGGCGTGTTTGGATTCACTATCTGATAATAGTTAGCTGGATCGGTCGTGGCACAAGCATGGTTTTCATGTACTGACAGTTTATGCAAGTGTGCAGAGCAAACAAAATGAAGAAACTCGGGAATTGATGGGCACAAGAGTTACAATGGAGCACAATCTATTGATGATGATTTTCTTACAAACAGAGGAAATCATCTGATTCTACAAGAATAATTAAACTCTTCACATTGGCTAAAAAACACTACCAACTTCTTGCTAACTCTAATCTCATCTCATGTCATACCAACTAACCAAGATAACACTACGCTCAAGATTCAGAAACATTTTCCGTTTCTCCCAAAGATCCTAGGTCAGCTAAATTAATCAAGTTTAATTTCCGCTACCATTTCAGCTAGCACGATGATCCATCCTCTCCATCTGGTTCTGATGTCAAAACATCATCACCTTCATCAGAATCAGCAGCCTGAAGATGAACAAACGGCCTGACGAACGTCCTCCTCCACCACACCTCGAACGCCCTCTGCAGATTCGGGCAATCGTCGCCGAGCTTCAAGAACCTCCCGAACCATGCCAGCAAGATGGACCTCTGCTCCTCCAGCGGCATCGTGAGGATCGTCTGCCCGATGCCGTCCTCGACGAGCCTCCTGTCGAACGCCGCCGCCGCCGCTGGCGCGCGCTGCAGCCACGCGTAGTCGTCGATGAGCGGGTGCAGCCAGACGTGGAGGAGGCGGAGGCGTGCGTCCCTGGGCGGGAGCAGCTCCCTCCCCGACGCCGACGAACAGCCGCGCCGTGACGCGGCTCACGGCGTGGCGGGACGGCGCCGGCACCCTGCCGTGCGACGCCGCCAGCTCCGCCTGACCCGACCACAGCGCCACCAAGCCGTCACCGGCGCGCTGGCTCGCTAGCAACTCCACCAGCCACAGCAGGTTGTCGGTCTCCAGCGCGATCCGCCGCGTGACGACGGCGGGGGAGTAGTTGTACTCCGATGGTTCCGACGACGACGACGCTTCAGCGAACAGTCGCCGGAGCCGGTCCAGGCAGCCCCGGCACGAGGCGTACAGCGTTTTGGCAGAGGAGATGTCGTTCGGTGGTGGTGATCCTTCGCCGCCGCCGACGACATGACCGCGGCTGCTGGTGCTGTCTTTGAGGAGGTTGAGGACGAGTGCCTTCATCTCGCGACGGCCCCGGTCGTCGGTGCTGGCCAGCACCATCTCCGTGATGCTGGCGAACGTGTCGCTGCGCGGCTTCAGACGACAGTCGTCGTCGTCGTCGTCGGAGGCGGCGGCGATCCTCTTGAGCAGCGGGCTGGCAACTCCGCCGTAGCAGTAGCAGCCATCGTCCTTGTCCTTGCTCTGCTGGAGACGGCGGACCGACGACACGACGCTACGCTCCTCCTCGTCGCCGACCCACGGAACGGCCTCGAGGTATCGGAGGCATGAGGCGACGCAGGCGTGGAACCCGAGCTCGTCGGCGGCGCTCATGATGCGGAGCACCCGTGGGACGCTCCCCCCTGCTTGAGGAGAAGCCGGTGCTTGGCCTCGTCGCAGTACATGAGCCCCACCGTCTCCACGTAGATCTCCGCGTCGTCGCAGTCGTGGATCTCCACCACCACCACGCTGCTGGTTGGCGGCGGGGAGGAGGTGGCGGCGAGGCGGTGCGCGAAGAAGGCGCTGCTCTGGGAGAGCACGTCTCTGTGGACGCTCATCCTCACCGTGATGCCTTCTTTACCGTACAGCATCACCGTCACGTCGCTCGTCTCCGGCTGCCCGAACCCGACGCAGACCTTGTGCTCCTGCTCCTGCTGCGGCGGCGGCGGCGGCGGCGGTGGCTCTTGCTGCCCGCCGTCCGGTGCCGGAGCCGGAGCCTCGGCGGTCGCTTGGCTGTGGTGGTGGTGGTGCTCGTCGTTAACGACGGCGGGCGTGGGGTCGTCGTCGGCCACGGACGGCGCGGTCTGGACTGAGGGTGCTCTGGACGTAGGGGCGGAGGGGATCTTATGCGTCGTCGGCGCCGACACCGGCGCGTGCTTGGCGTGGTGGTGGTGTGGGTTCTTGAGGAGGCTCTTGTGTAGCACGGCGGGGGACGGGCAGCACCAGAATCCCTCCGGCGTGACGGCGATCGGCACGGTGCGGGGTCTCCCCGGCACCGCCGGCGATCCCCTTCTGCTCGTCCTCTGTTGCCGCCTCGATCCGTCGTCCATCTCTCCGGGCTGGTGGACTGGAGTCAGTCACATCCGACTCCTCCTCCTGAAGAATCTGCACGGGGCGAAATGGGCGATTGCATTGCAAGATCAGAGACAATCACTCTGAACAAGACGAAGAATTAATAAATCGGCGCAAGATGATGACGAGATTGTGGAGGTATTGAACAGCGTCGCAAGAGGATCGAGACACAGGCAGGCTCATGATTGAATATCCCATTGAATCCAAGAAGAGATGACTAAACAATGGAGTTCACCTAATTAATCAATCACCTGTCCCCCGCATCTATCTAATCTAACTAATCTAATCTAATATAATCACAATCGATCAACTGACTGAACAGTCGAGCAAGAACACCTGCGAATACCTTTTCGACAGCGACATGCCGGCAGCGGCATCAAGAACGCGCGCGCGCACACACACACAGCGCGGGGCAGCGCTGAAGGTAATGGATGGATGGATGGGGGCCAAGATTTCACCTCACCTGGAGAGGGTCAGGGAAAATCCACAGTACTGCTGCTGCTGCTGCTGATGCAATGGAAGCAAAGGCTGATGAGCAGCTGAGCTTTTCTATGACCTGTTCACAAGACCGACCGTAGAGTAGAGTAGAGCATGGTTTCTTTACTCTACTCCACTGGGAAAAAATAAAACAGAGAAAACACAGGAAAAGTTCATGCACATTTGGCACGCGTGAATGTCCACGAAGTTTTCACCAAGACGTCGTTGTGGCCTGCCTGAAAGCTGCCTGAAAGCTTGGTGGGGCAGGAGTGTGTTTTTCCCTTCTCTCTTTGGGACTTGGGAGGTTGGACAATGGATGGGAGGCCGTGGAATGGAAGAAACATCTTTCTTGAGACGTGTACATACAGAGAGGCCAAGACAGACAAGAACGCCTTTCACCGTTCAGTTTCAGTTTCAAAAGGACTGCAGGAAGCAGCAACAAAAGATGTGGACATTGCTGCTGCTGCTGCTCAAAGTAGTAGTCACATGAGGGTTGCTGTTTGCCGTTGGCCGTTGCGGCGCAGGCTGGCCTTCTTCTGCTTGGGGGGACACGGATGAACTACTTGCATCTACCACTGTGCTGTGCCTGTCCATGCAGGACCATATCATTGAAAAAAAATCTTCAAGACTTTGAACCATCGCCAGAAACTCTTGTCAGCCACAATTGTCGTCCCAATCATTCCATTTCATCGCAGGACGAGGAGGAGGTGTTTCTCCATCAAGGAGATGAAACAGGAGATGGTTTCGGCAGATTATCGCTTTGATGGTGTCTCGGTTTGTGACAATGTGGAAGATCGAGCTGTCTGACGGCCACGAAAGGCCACCAGCAGCCAGTTTGTTTGGGGTGCTCAACAAAGCCGAGCGCGTGGGTGGCCTTGGCCTTCTTTTCACACTTGCTTTCTTCCTTTGCTTTCTAGTAGTGGACAAAAAAAAAAAAGGAGGCTGTTCATTGATTTTTCTGAAAAGGAGTGCATTAGCACTGGTCGTCTGCAGGAAATCGATTACTAGGACGAGCTGTGTGGTCTATCATCAAATCCATTGTCGTCTAGTCCGGTTAGGATACCTGGCTTTCACCCAGGCGACCCGGGTTCAAATCCCGGCAATGGAACATTTTTTTCGCGTTTATATTTCGTTTCAGTCCTTTTTCTTTCGTGTTCAGTATACTTCGTTTGTCTTTTTTTTTTTTCGAGTCTAGTAAAAAAAAAAAGTATACTGATCATCTCCATTTTTACTCAACTTTACCTTTTTCATTTTTCGTGTAAGGATGCACTGGATTATTTCAATGTAACTGCAATTAGTGTAGTCCATTGCAGTTTAATCCCCAATTAGAAATTTGGGAAAAGCAGATACATGGAAGGATTTACTTTCCGCAAGAAGACAAGTTCCAACATATGCATGAAACGGGACACAAGCTTCACCAAAACCGGGATGGTGGAACCAACATGTACAGGATTTTTGATTCAGTCTGTGTAGAAGAACAGAAGGTCGACAGCTAAAAGCTCAAAAACCAGAGCCTCGTAAAGACGAGCAGGCTTCATCTCGTGGTACGTTGAATTTCACGGTTATATGACGGTAAGAGTTTACAGAGACGTTCTTCACTCCAGCAGCTGATCTAACTCATCAAAGTCATCATCATCCTCGTCGTCATTTTGTAGTCCTGATTCATCATTGTCGATCTGATTGCCACAGGATCCGTCCTCCCGATGTTGTACTCCTGACTCATCGTTGTCGATCACCATGAGCTGATTGCCAGGGGATAATCCTGTTCTCTCGTAGAACCCTTCCTTCTGGGCATCCCATTCTTTGACAACTTCGTCTATCCTGAACAGCTTGTCAGACTGAAGGAGGTGCTTAGCATCTTCAACTTCCACAGTTTCGCTTGCCTCTGTACAGGTGATAGGGGCAGACAAATAGCAGTTGGGTTAGGAACAGTGTTTGTCCAGAGTTTTACACAAATGAGAAGAAAAATAAATGCACATATCCAACAGTGACAATGGACAGGCACCTGCAAGGGCCAATTCCTTTGTTTCTGCATACTCCTTTGACAATTTCTTGATGCTATCGAGCTCAAACTCAGCACCCTGAGGAAGATGAATAAATCAGTAACGGAAGCTTACCTGCATAATGTCTGGATTACAAATTAAAAGATAGGATTGGCAGGATGCCTTTTATTTTTGTGATGATATATTTCCAAACCAACAAAGCATGATAATTCTTTAATAAGATCTTATTGAAAATAAGAGGAAGCACAGGTCTATTTTGCTGAGCTTGTATTAAAACATAAAACTGGAAGGATCATGTTCGTGCATGCGTGTGCATCACGGAATCATGTCATCACCATCACCATGCTGAACAGAACTATAAAATAGAAGCACTGAACTTACCAAATCCATGTGCATATAATCTTCTGCTTGGGTATTCGCAAATAACCTGCAAATTTAAAAGTTCCAAGGAAAATATCAGCAGGCAACACTTCAAAAAAAAAAACATCAGCAGGCAATAAATTTAGCCTTGTTTTTTTTCATTGATCAAATTATAGCCTGGTTTGCAAAGGAAGAAACATGAGTAATAAGCTGCACTTTGGAACAACATGCAAGACAGTGTAGCACGGCAAAGGAACTTAAAGTGAAAAATTGTGTCACTATCTTATTTGTTACTTGTTAGGCATGACTGCTTACAGTACTAATACTCACATGAAAATTATATTAAAGAAAACAGTGATGCTGCGTCACTACTCTTGTTTAGACATCTATTCGGGCAATTTACTCAAAACAAGAATACTAATGCTAAAGATCATAGCAGCAAAAGTTTCACGTACTTGTCACAGGCAAATTTTACTCGCTTGTTCTGCAATGCAGTCAATTCCTCGACCTGCTTGTCCCCATTGTCATCAATCAAATTCATGTAACCAAACAGAAACATGCCCTTATTCAGCATCCTTTTGACAAGTGCAGGCACAAGATTCAGTCCATTTTGCTTAGCCATAACAACAAAATCTTTCAGTTGCCTGCACTCCTCTGTTTCCAACAGAAGAAAATATTTAATGCATTAAAGAATAGTTTCAACATGCACCAGATTATTGGCTCGAATGTATGTGCCTTACCAAGAGACAAATAAATCTTGAACTCTTGCTTGTACGGCTGGCACTCATACAGACAGTAAAGGCAGTATAGCCCAGCCAATCTTTGGGGTAGTGAACTTTGAGAAGTCAAATGACCTGGACGCACAATTAATTGTGTCCGCTGATCCTTCGCTTGCCGGCCTGCCGTCACTCTTAGTCCCCTTTCCACCCCTGTGGAGAGGCGTAGCTACGAGGAGTGGTGGAGGGCACTACGGCGATGGTGAAAGCGGCGAGTATGCTGCTCGGCGGGGCACAGATCGGCGCCGGTAGGCGTCTTGCGGCCTCGCCTAGAGTCCTCTCGTTTGGGCTAAGTTCTCTCTTTCTTTTGTTGTAATTGTGGTTAGCCACCTCTCTCTCCAATGCTTTGGAGAGCTTGTTGTTGTCTCTTTTTGTGGTTTAGCCACACCCTTGCCTCGGCCTCGGAGGCCGTTGTGCGGTTTTTAGTCCGGTTTTCCACAATTAACCTGGACGGGGGTTTGGCCTCGTTTTACTCAAAAAACGAGGTTATCGACCATTTTGGGCACTTAATATAATTCAGGTGGGGAGTGCCTCCCCCTGGTGAAAATTCAAAAAAAAAAAAAAGAATTTTTTGTATGTGTGGGTTCAGTTCAGAAATATGCGCTTCCAGGGAACCAGCACCTACCAATACAAATGCAGAAAGAGGGGCTGCATGAATAAACCCGAGTTTGTCTTAGGTCTGCCTTCATAGATATAAGAAAATTTCTTGGTCATACACACTTGTTTGAATTCAGCGAGTGACGTATAGTTCTCCTACCAATCAGGAATGCACAGCTGTTATTATTCATCTTATACCCCAAGTTAATATGCCCACAACAGACTGAGAGATTTTGACAAACAAAAAAATACCATGGCATAATCAGCTATCAGCTCATCTATGTCCAGCTTGAAAGGAGCAATGTCTATAGCAGGCATCATGGCCAAACCTGAAACTGTATACATAAGAAAACAACAGCTCAATTGATTGGAGGTATAAAAACAAGAAATCGGCAACAGCCAGCAGCGCGCGATGCAGTTGTAAATAAAGCTAAGAAGACAACGGTGACAACACTCTGCAAAATCCCTTGTTGGTTTAACTTCACACGGCAATAGATGTTCTGTTTGAGCCAAGGGACCAATTGCCGGAGCATCTCAAAGGAAGGGCAGGAGGGGCGGCGCTGATGGAACTTACTACGCTACGAGCCTGGATGAGTGGACGGAGGACGGGAGGAGTCAGGCTAGGCCGCAACTGTTGAGCGGAGGCGGACCGGCGTCTCCTCCAAGGCCGTCCCCTGACTGGATTTTTTCAGCGACGCCGACCTGGCGCCTGGCCGGAGAGCGCGACGGCAGGTCGTCCACCGCTCCAAGTCGGGGCACGGAACCAAAACCCAAGCGGCGCAGCAGGGGCGGCGGGCGTGTCTTGCCCCGCGGCTCCGTCCTCTCCTCGTGCGCGCCGGCGTAAGGTCGGAAGGCGGCGGCGGGCCGTCTCTCCGTTTCGCGGCGAGCGGCGGAGCAGACGACGATGTGAAGGAAAAAGGGAAAGGAAATTTTCTTACGCCGTGTGATTAGGAAACAAAAAAATTAAAATTATTTGTATTTTATAGAATTATAATTCATTAAAAATTTTATTTCTGCTCAAAAAATTAATTATTTTATTTTGACTATATTTTTGTCTTCATTAAATATTTTGACTATAAAATTATTTTGTTTTCAGCATCGATCTCTGTCCATGCCGTGGGTAATCTAAGTATGTATGTATATTTGTGCATAAATATATACTACTAGCCGGTAACCCCGCGCAAAGCGCGGGCAAGATAACTACGTGTTAGGATTCCACTCTGAATTGAAGAAGCAGTCTCATATTGCAGCTCCAAAGCCGCAATAGTAAGCGGAGCAGCATGGCTGAGAGTTTGATAACACTATGTGCAGTCCCAATGTTGTTGAAGCCTGAACCGTAGCATGAAGCCTTAAGCCTAGTTTGATGATGTCAATGTTGCGTTCTCTTCATATTTAAAATATCATCATTGTCAGGGACAATACCAAACTGCATGGAAGCTAGTACGAAGGTATGACATGAGTGAACAAATGTAAACTAAATGCAAAAGGATCACTTGGTGAAACAAAGAGTACGGGTTCAATAAAAATAATTGAAATCCAAAGCACAGAAAATAAGGAAAGGTAAGATGAGAAACACATAGAAATTGCTTGTTTTTGTACAAAGAGATTGTATTTAGGCCGTCCTCAACGCTACACCATGGCGTGCTGCCCCATTGTCCAAATCACCAGTGATGTTCCATGTCATCCCGACTGTATGCCCCGCAGTGGCTCAGAGAAGCTTGCAGAGGCTATCATCGCCTCACCTGACAAAGATGCAAGGCACCCAGCGAACCCGCGTTGTAGAGATGAGACACATGCAAGGAGTGACGGACCGCAACTTTTTTCAGGAAGCTTGCCAGTGAAATAATGCAGCAGATGGATTAGAGAGCACTGTGTTGCGCTGTGAGTTTTATTAGCTCTAGAAATTTGTGTCGATGTGGCCTTAGCTTTATGGTTGAAGCTAACTGCAACTGCTGCTCTGGTTGGCCTTGCCCTTAGTAAGCAGGCATCAGGTTCCCCCTTTTGTCATAACAAAAGCAGCAGCTTTGGGATCTGAATTGTGAAAAGAAACACCGGATCCACGTGAATTCTCATATAACTAAGCTATGGTTTTAGTTTTTTAGTAGCAAGATTAGATTAGCATTTGAACTTGGAATAGTTTTTTTTTTAGTAGCAAGATTTGATTAGCATTTGAATTTGGGACGAAATTGTAGAAGTCAACTCAGGAATGTTAATCATCAACATCAAGTACAGTAAGCAAAGAAAAAAATTGTGTCATCAAACTAAATATATGTTGACCTTGTATTAAGCAGATAATAATGAACAATAAGTTGTTGAGATCAGTATGGGCAGCATTATGTTTTGTTTTGTCATTATATCGAGCATCTGGAAGGCACAACACATAAATTGCAAAGGAAAATAGGAATTGGGATTGGGATTATATATGTGCATCCTCCCAGATTCATAGCCTGTGAATGTACTGGCCATAGCACAAATCAAACAAACTGCAACTTAGGACCTGATGATGGTGGTGCTCAAAACCGGACTGCAACAATGGACTGCAACAATGGTAGGGGTGAAATAATAGGAATTTAAGAAAGGTAGGCAGAACTCCCAGGGCGGGCGTGGCTCGTCACCTGGTTGAACGATTTGCAGAGGCACTAAGCGGGGAGAGCCGCGTCTGTACCCACGCTGCTCCCGGCGGCTGAGCTGCTGCACGGCAACGGCCTGCGCCGACGCTGAAACGTCGCAGTGGATGCTTGGCTGGGCTGCGAAGCCGGGGTGGGCGCGTCACTATTCCGCGATGGGGGCCGCGGCGATGTGCGGCGACGCCAGGACGACGGGCAGGGAAGCGGACGGCGCTGGCAGGTCCGGAGGGGCGGCGGCGGTTCGCCGGACTGCGACGGCGGCGGATGCGACTGGACGGGAAAGAGGGCGGACAGAGGAGGTGGCAGCAGCGGCAGTAGGAAGTTGAGTAGCTGCAGTGTTGATGTGCAGGGATGCGTCGGCCACTGCGGCCACGGATGCGGAGACGAGCCGCTGGGCGGACCTCCTGTTGAGGGCGACGCCGGTGCAGCGGAGAGGTAGCGCCGAGGGAGCCTGGAGCTGGAGGCGCGTGCGGAGGTGGAGACGACGCTGAGCGGAAATTTTACACCCAGGAGCACATGCTCCTACACATGCTACCGTCCGATGCTGTTTTGGGATGTGTGCCATCGTTCACAGTACAAGAGTACTATACACTTCGTATTTTTCTTAGAACATTTTTTTTGACACCGTATATGTGTCTGTCATCAGTACAACAGTACAACATCTGACAACTTTTTCTCTCATCAGCAGCTGTACCAGCTCACCTTTTTCTTTTGTGCTGGCTGCACTCATCTCGCTCATCTCTCTCATCTCTCTCAACGCTGCCGCCGCTACTCTCTTTCTCTCCCCACCATTGTTCCTCTCTCATCCCTCTCTCTCTCTCTCATCTCTCCTCGCCGTTCTCTCTCTAGTCTTCCCGGCCGTTGCTCCACCCCCTCTCTCTCATCTCTCCTCGCCGTTCTCTCTCTCGTCATCCCGCCGTCGCTCCTCTCTCCTCCTCCCTCTCCCATCTCTCCCCGGCCGCTGCTCTCACACATCTCTCTCCCCGCCGTGCTCTCTCTCATCTCTCCCCATTGCGCTGCTCTCTCCACATCGGATCCGGTATTTATTCTGCACAGATTTAATTTTTATGTACAATTTGTTCTCCACACATTTTTTTAGCTAGCTGGGAGTCATGTCTACTTGTTTAGAATCGGTATTTGTTCTTGCCAAAGTTTTAAATCCGCTCTATACTATTCTTCACTGCGTTTTATTTAGATCGATCCGGTTAGGATTAGCCTAATGCTCGTGAGTGTTCTTCAGTTATTTAGTACTACATTTTATTCAATTTTATTCAGTACGTGTGTTTGGTTAATGGACAAAAAGATTTTGTGTGTGTGTGTGAACTGATCTGATTCATGTGCTGCAGTACTAATCCGAGTTTTCCTTGGCCTCCTCATCTACCTTTAGTACGTACTCCGTGTATAAAATTGATCCTGCTTACAACTGATTCTGGAAATAGATTGTAACTGTTGTGTTCTTTACTAGATTTAGCTTCTGATCTCTGATGTAATTCTAGAAAATTATGTACTCCATATGTAAAATTGATTCTGTTTGTAACTGATTCACTTTGACAGGGATTGGGTGACCAGATAGTTATTCAATTTACCAAAATATTAGTTTCAAATATATTTTAGGTAACCGTATATGCTTGTACTTGATGTTTTATTCTTCAATACTGTTGGATGTGGCTGTAAGGCTGTTGGTCTCTATTTCCTGTGTACTATTAATATTTCGTAGTCACTCATCGAATATTTTTGAAACAGATAACCCTGCATATATAATCGATATGGTGCAGAAATTCACTGTCTAAAGGTAAGCATGATTGCAATGTCTTTTTCTTGGTGAATATGGGAGTTACTGATAGTTCTATGACGATATTACTGATCATGCTTCCAGGAAAATTGTAGAACAAAAAAATCAGGAATATAATCATATTCTGTATGTTTGCGTCCCATGAAAACTGCACTACATGTCAATCTGAAAGTGAACTTTAGCCACATGTGGCTGAGTCTCAATGACATTGGTATTTTTTTTTCCAAGAACACATAATTTCTCAACCATACTGAAAGTACTGGATAATTCTGGACTTTGTAGAAATTTCACTACAATCTCACTTAACCAATTTTGGATTTCTAGCTACGAACTTTCACTGCTCTCTAGTAAACTGAACTAATTTCAGTGCTGGAGTTATTACTTCACTGATGAAACCTGTTTCTTTTTTAAACAACAAAAATGCTTTCACTGCATTGTTGTGCCTCTTTCAGAACTGCAAATTGGTTCTATCATCTAACCAACATGACTCATGGACAATATAAAACTTCCTCGTTCTCCTCTACTATTTTTGAGACTTTATAATTTACTTTCTGCCAAATTGTGACCATAGTTACATGTACTATAACCTGATATGGAAATCAACAAAATTCATGTAGTCTTGTGCTTGTTATGGTGCATAGATGAGACATATTCAGGGTGTTGATGTACCTCTTCCTTGTTACAACTTTGGTCTAGGCTCCTTTTCCTTCTTCGTTCTCAATATAATGTTACACCACTTTGTTACATTTTCAGGGTGTTGATGAACCTCTTCCAAACTATTTTGCTACCAAAAGGTACTTGTTAACTCATGCAGAGATTGGTGTTGAATGAAATTTATTTTTCACAGCAGGCTTTAGAGATAATTCTTGCATTGAATATGTCTAATTTGTGGGCAAAGAATTTCTCTAAAATAAATCCTAAAATACCGTCTGTTCAATTGTGCCATGAATGATAGATCTGTATGTTGTACAAGTTTAGAACTTGAGCTAATCATAGAAAGAAGGCGTATTGTAGCTAAGTTTCTGAAGTTAGTCATCTATCTGATCTCAATTTGTTGGTCTAGTAGTACCTGTATTTTTAGCACGTACAATGATAACCTACAATTTGTTGGTTCAAGGTGGCATTCTTACTTCTGGACCTCAAGTTCACTAGCTGAATGAACTAATGCTTATTTAATGCTCTCATACTATTGCAGAGTATTGATTTACCTCTTTTATTTTTGCTGATTACTATCATATATATGTGACCTTGTAATCATTCTTATGAAGAGTATCTGGTACGTAAGTTTCCAACAAGCACATGATCAACGAGTCTAGACAATTTATCACACAACATTTTTTTTTTTTTTTTTTCAAACCTGTGCTAATCTAAACCTGACTTTACAGCTCATATGTTCTTGGAGGTAGCAGGCATGGCTTGGGCAGCAGCATGACATGGAAACCCTGTCAAAGAAAAAAAGAACTGGTCTGCTCCCATTCTATTTGATTACTGTGTTATATTCAATCAATATGGGACTTTGTTAAGTATGGAACATACTTTTTTTACTAATGTTTACATGAGAACAGGGGAGAGAACTGATTGAAATTGGACACTTTACATGTTTATAAAAAAAGAGAGAACAAAAGGGCCTTCAGATTTGTAATGATAGTCATAATGTGATAGTATTGGGATAGCAGATTTCACTAATAGGTTTACATGTACATGTGTTCTGTGTTGTTTAAATCTGAATGTTTCTAGTGTTTTTTAATAAATTATTACCAAACAACATATGCTCCAGGTTCCTGAGTAAACTAGCTGGGACTGAAGTTCAATTTTTCAGAAATTGTGATTGCTATACAGACAGTGGTCTTGCTGTGATTAATTTCTGAGGCCACTCTCTTGATAATAGAATTTTATGTATGTACTGTTTGTATAGAACACACATATTAATCTACAATTACTTTATTGATGATTACTTCTACTCTCCAGAAAGGAGGCGACATTGCACAGGAAGGTCCAAGATGCAGCCTACAGAGTCGAAAAGGTATTTATTGCCTCCACGATATTTTACCTCTGCATTTTAGAGCAACTGAAGCCATCAGCTAGACCATTGTTGGGCAGCATAAGAAGAAATTTGGCACTGCATGAATAGCCTTGCCAGGTTAACTTTAGCCTGTGTACATTAGCTTTTAATAGAAATGAAGCCACAATGCATTTATAAAAATTTCAGTCCTGATGGTACAATGCTGAGCTCGGAAGTTTGATTAACAGTTTGATAACTAAAGACTGCATGATTTTATTAACTAGTGCAGCAACAGCTCGTGCTTTTTGCTGGTTGTTTTTCTCACTACAATTCACCAACCACAGCCGCAGGGAGTAGACAGACAACAACTTTTTTTCAGTGGACAGAGCGGCCCTCTTTCTTGATACACGTACTGTCCTCTGGACCAAAAATGAAGAGTTTGGCGAACAATAGTTCACTTCCTTCAGTTAAATCAACTAATTTCTAGTTGATACATGCATTTAAAAAATATTTCCGTTTGCCAAATTCTCTCAATTAACAAAGAACCTATCTTAGAGAAATGCTCAAGTATGTTTATCTTAATTTAGTTGATGCTGTTATTTTAATAAATGCCTACGTTGCTGAGTATTTATGTACTTTCAATAAAAAAAAATATGTTTGTACCAAATAAGAACAGATTAAGGTGGTGATACAATTGTTTATCATGTTTCAATAGGATACCTCTTCTCGATTATTGGCCTGCTAGTTATATTTATGTACTTGTTTAATGAATGTACCTCTTTTCAACAATTCATTGACTACACCATGAACATCAACTAGCAGTTTGGTACAATTGTTGTCATATTTTAGTAATATACCTCTTATCGACTATTGGTCTATTACTTGTATATGTACTTGTTCAATGGATGTACCTCTTTTTGACAATTCTTTGACTAAGAGGCTAAAAACAGATAATGCTTTGACTACACCAAGAACATCAATTAGCAGCTTTGGTACAATTGTTATCATGTTTTGGTAATGTACCTCTTCTAGACTATTAGCCTATTATTACTTGTATTTATGTACTCAATGGACGCACCTCTTCTCGACAATTCTTTGACTATACCATGAACATCAACCAGCAGCTTTCCAAATAACTCTCTTTTTAGTCTGGTGGATTCATTAATATATTCTTTGTTGATATTTGTTTTAGCAACTGTAATGTACTCTTTTAGTTTATACAACTCCCTAAATCTACTGTCCTGAATCTTTCCCTCATCCTGTCTTGGTTGGTTTTTCTTTTCGGGTGCACGCCTACTGTGTTCCGAATTTTTTACATCTCATATGTATGCCATTCATGCACAGAATACAAATCCTTAAAAGAATACTAACTTGTAGCTCTGTCTATAATGTAAAGATTGTGTGAGTGATAAAAAACGCCATGTTTTTCATAGTTGTTCAGTAGTCAGTACATCCTCCCATGTCCACTAATTACACATTGCGGGAGATATCAAAAAGATGCTAACCTGACAAGTTCTATGAGACAATATTTACTTTCAACTTCTCTAGATAACTACTCCTAGATCTGGCAAACTACTATCAGCATCTTTTAGATAAGTGACTAGTTGTGGTCCACTGTATGCAGTTGAAATTAAAGTGGTGCCAATAAAGTATCATATATGTTCTCTAAGCTGTGGTTCCTAGTGGTTTTTGGTCATATTCCTAGAACCTCCAGTTTTTTATGATTTGAGACTCAGAAATATCTTAAAAGTCACAATGCAAAATTCTTCTCTTACTTTAGAATAAGAATGCTTTTTGGTGGTTGATAAGCATGCTTCCTAGTAAATGTCCCAAGAAGCATACAATGATGTAATATTCTTCCTTTTTTGTTGACTGATCTAAGTTTTCGGCACTTAGAAATGTTTTTCTTTGCTTTGATCTTCCAGCAAGCTGCTCAAAGAGGGGGGAGGCAACATTAAGTCTGATTCAGCCATTCATCGTCCTAGCGAGGCGAGTAGAACCACTAGCCTAGAGGAGACTTGAGCTCATCATCTACTAGAAGACTAGCTAAGACTGCTACTGATGAAGCCTTTGTTGCTAGCAATCTCAGGCGCCGGCATGTAGTTTCTGAGTCTGAGCCTGCCAAGAGAGCCTAGATGGAATTTGATATGCTTACCAATTTATCAGTTCTATCAGATATGCTTTTGGAAGGCCGGCCTGGTGCAGTTGGTAGAGCGTTGCTCGCCGAGTCGCCAGGTCGCGGGTTCGAGCGGCCTCTCCGCAGAATTTCTGGGGTAAGGCTTGCCCGTTAAAATCCTTCCCCAGACCCCACTCGAGTGGGAAGCCTCTTGGCATTGGGTCGCCCTTTATCAGATATGCTTTTGGATAATATTTCCTTAGATTGTACATAGCTAATTAGCTTGATTATTAGGATGGGTCATTACTGCTCTATCATTGTTATACTGTAAATCTTATGCATGTCTGTTCGCAATACTCAACATTGACCAATATACCAATATGTATTTGGCTGTGAGCCTGTGACATGCTTGCATACTTGGAAATATATTTTTATGTAAAAGGTGAAATATCATTGTGGTGTCACTGTTACTTAACAGTGTTCTAGTGTCCAAAGTACTTGTCTAGCCATATTCTGTCACTTGCTTGACTATTGAATATGGGGACGGGCACAAGGTTTGGTCAGTTCTCCAACTCTGGCCAATGTCACCTTTGTTAATGTATTACATGATGTTCTTCCTATTCTAGCTACCTCCTTTGGTATCTTAGTAGTAGCTTTTGAGACTTTTTATCTTTCTTTCTTTTTATAACTTACCTAATGTTAATAAGAATATCATAGTATTTTCATTGAAAATGTTATCATTGACCAATGTGGACGTTGTTGGTGCACTGTCTAAATGTATGCGGTTCTCCCCTAGCAATTTTCCATGGCGTCACCGTACTTCTGTCCAACGGCTATTTTCAGTGACCACGAGGCCCTGTTATGTCAAGTACATTGCAGTGTACTTCAACATTCTTGGTTGTCCTTCCATTTCAGCTTCATACAAATGAGAATTTATTGAATTGAATTATTTCTATCTTATGTCATTTCAGGATTTGCATAGCTCATACAAGATCAAGTTTTTTTAGTACATATCCTAGACTGTCTTATCATAGTTCTTATATCTTCTAGTTCGTCCCTGTGCTCCTGACCCACATCGAAACAGAATGAGTCATATATCCCCTTTGTGGATCCGTTCGAGCTTCAGCTAGAGTTCTTCCCACGTGGCCAAAGGAAGTCTACTCTTACGTGGCCAATGAGCAACGTATCCACTCCATTCCTCTTTTTCTCAGCTAATGCTTATGGGGGTGGTTTGTTCAAATGTACTTGTAGATAAGGATTTGGGGGTGGTTTGTTCAAATGTACTTGTAGATAAAATTATTGAGTAGAGGATGGAAAAGTATGACTTCCGTTCAAAGATAGAAATGAATAAATTAATTATTTTAAACCATTGAAAACTGTATATCATGAAGTTAGGTACATCATGGTCTCAAATATTTTTCGTAACAAAATAATATGGCATTAGGTATCATGTAGCACCATTTTTGCAAGTCCATTTCATGGTACTCCCTCCATTCTGAATTAAAAAGACTTACACCCAACTTTTAGATTAAAAACTTATGAGATATAATAAAAACCAATGTATCTATAAAAGTCAAAAAGTCTTGCATATTGGAAGGTGACTTCTTGAGTTTCAATCACTTAAAATCTAATTAAAAACTAACATTTAAGAAACAAGTAAATCTGATCCTATCTAGTATTTAGCACTCAAGGATTACCCAACTTGATGGGCTATGCTACATCTGGTGCTCTTATAGGTCCCGTCTACAGATGCTGCTAGTTAGTAGGCTTAACTATAACAGGCCACCAACAACAAGTTTCGAATTGAACATGAAGCGCTCAAATATTTAAAAATAGATGGAAACATGTATTTTAAGTTGTAAATTTGGAAAACAAATGATAGGAATGCATAATTTATAGGAATACAAGACAATACTCAAATGAGACCATTGTTGTCCTAATTGGAATCTTGTGCATCACGTACATTTGCCATTTACCTAGATAATCAGAGAATCAACCAACCCTTGTGTTTACAAATTATAGAAAATCAACATAGCAGTTGCATAACATAATATATGATGTTCGCTGATGTCTGAACATAATAGATGGCACTAAAATTGCAAAAAAAAATGTTAACAATACAATTGTTCCATCAATCAGGCTGCTGTAATGTTTTCTAGCTGAATAATAGGACATTTGAATAATGACTTAGCAGACCTAACTACTGCCAAAAAGCAAAATGTCTAATCATGGCTAATCGGAAAGCTAGTAGTCATCTAGATCATTTTCTTCGCCAATGGAAGGTAGTGGATTGTTTTCTGGGCAACGCCTAACATCATGATCATTGCTGCGACACTTTTTGCAGTGTCGTGATTGTTTCACGGCTCCACTTGCAACTGAATATTGTTTTCTGCTGCATCTCTTGCGAAACCTTGCACTTCTAATCCTTACCTCTGCTGCACTTTTTCACACACATTAGTTGGCCTACCCATTGTACGCTGCAAGATTGGGGGCTTGATTGAATTTATATTAATAACAGCACCACTTCTGCTATCAACAATCTGTAAAGATCTTTCACTATCAGAGAAGGCTTCACTCCCAGATGTCCCTTCTCCACAACCATCAGTTCCACTAGATTCATATCCAACATGGCAATTAGTCCTGCAATATGTTGTAACAAAGATCATACAACAAGCCTGCAATATGTTGTAACAAAGATCATACCTGTGTTGGAGAAGTTCAGATTGTGGCGCAACACTTGCCATCAAAGTTAGGTATGATGGTCTCATGCCTAAGGATGAGACAGATCCAGAGCAACCTTCTTCAAATTGTTCTCCTATGCCACCAACACCAGAGGCTCCATAGAACAATTGATCATCAAATTCAGTTGCAGAAATTTATTCAGCAAAGCTGCATATTTTACACAATTGTTCATCAGTTCCTATTTACAGTAAGTCTTTCACACTTAGCTACCAACAGTTGATCATCAAATATTCTCAAATGTCATTATATAATTTTTACATATATTTTGGCCAATAAAATATTGGAGAAGAGTCACCAAATTGCTTTTAGTTTGTCTGAACAAATCCTTCCCATTATATCGATTTTATTGATTCACCAAATTAGCAAGTCTTAGGCATTGACAGATAAGTGCCAATGAAGCTTTTTTTAGATGTTGAGCATGTATTTTGCTAATTGGATCTAAGACAACTCTAAAAATAAGTATACGAGCATTACTGATAACGTGTATTTGTTTCTAAATAAGGCTAACATCTTATTCCCTGTTCATTTTTGCTCCATTCAGATTGAGTTGTTGTTTTTTTTCAGAAGTTTTCTTACTGTAAACATTTAATTTGGTAGGACTTGGGCAGTAGCAGATAAGTCTAATGATGTTCTTTTAGATTCTGAGCGCATCTTGGGTGTGTTTAGCACCCCAAATTCCTCCCAAATTCCACTATGCAAAAAGAAGATTCCCCATCACATCCGTCGGCCGGCAACATGTATGGAGTACGAAATATAGGTAAAAATTAAACTAATTATACAGTTTAGATGTACATTACGAGGCGATTCTTTTGAGCCTAGTTACGCCATGGTAGGATAATATTTACCACTAACAAACGAAACGCGTCTTTACGATTAATGCGATGTGACATACATGTCATGTCACATCCATCCAAAATTTTGCACCAAATTTTGGGTGCTAAACACACCCCTTGTGGTAATTTGGATTTTAAATGACAAAAATATTAGTACTTGGTTATTATAGTTCTATATAGTTCTATTATAAATTGCTTTTCTACAGGTCCGGATTATTCTGTTGCGTCCATTTGCAAGCAAGTTGTTACTAAAATAAATTTTTGTGAAATTATATGAATGCAATATTAAATTTTCTTTTATCTTAAATGTAGTGTTAATTTTGGATATTGAGAAATTGTATGCTCTACGATATGTTTAGCCTTTCGACTATGTGAAGTCTAGCCTATTCAGTATTAAAAAGTTAGTCATGGGACTCTGAAGGAGTTTGGAGATATAGTTTTATCACTCAAACGTCAACTGTTTCAACCCTTATTTTCTTGCTGTCAGTTCCTTTTTATTTTAACATATTCTAGCTTATGCTCACTTCGTTAGCTAACAGCCCACGGACTCTGCTCAATAACTTCTGCTCCCTTGTCAAATGTCATATATTTAATTTACGGTTTGGCAAGCATGTCTTGGTATGCATAGTGAAAAACTGAAACTAGACTTGTTTTCGTTTAATAGTACAGTTAGTTAGAAACTTTATCTCAAGTGCAGATTGTTCTATAATAATATATAAATCCACAAAAATACTGCTGGCTCATTCCCTCCCCGCCCGCCCTTCCCATATCACTCTGCATGCACAGGTAATTACCCAGCAAAATCTTCTGATTCCTACTATTATGATTTGACAAGAAAAGAAACCCCATCCATTCAATGGATGCAGGCTAGGTGACCGATAATTGACTGACCGAGGGGTGAATCGTGAATGGATCAAATCGGGCATGATACACTTTCAGATAAGCAGCAGCCGTGGGCACTGCAAGTTTTGGGCAGTGGCTGAAAAGGAAAAAAAAAGACAAGATACGCATGGGGTACCTGGATCTTGTACTTGGTGAAGAGTCTGAAGCGCTCGCAGAGGAGGTTGGGGGAGATGACAGGGAGCACTTGCCGCTGCCGAGGTTGGGGAAGATGACAGGAAGCACTCGCCGGAGTTGGGGAAGATGACAATGAGGGCTCGCCGGAACCCTAGGTCGAAGATCCACCAGAAGTAGGATGAAGAGGAGGAGCAGAAAGAGGAAGAGGAGGAGGAGGAGGCACACCTCGCCTGCAGTGGAACCGTGGAGCAGTTTAGCGGCGGTGTAGCGAGATGGAACGACAGCGCATCGATGTAGAACGGCAGCGCCGCTAGTGGTTGCCGCGGCGGCGTGGAGTGGCCGGACCGGCGATGTGGAGGTGCCTCTTTCGGAGTCCGGGGGATGTGGAGGTGGCCGGGCCGGCGACGGCGACGAGTACGCTCTGCTTTCGGTTCGGAAAGGAAGGCAAGTGAGAGAGAGAAAAGGAATCAAATGAGGGAGGGAGGGAAGGCGTGCAGGTCAGGTCGCACGTCGCACAGGAAAGGTGTCAGTACCGTATACGCGTATAGGAAAGGAGAGTATAGTGTATTTGATCTTAAATAATTTGTATTTCAGCTGAGCACGAATCTCAAGACTGGTGCATCCGACGGCAGCATGTTTGGGAGCATGTGCTCTTGGGTGTAGATTTAACTTTCTCGCGAGGGCGTCTCGATCTTTCGTGAGCGCAGAAGATGCATGGTGTGAATGGACGGGTGGTTGGATAGAGCATGGGAATCGGACGGCGCTGAGATGGTACTGTTCTAGAAACAGTGGAATGAGTCTTCGACGGAACTCGCCGGGTGGTACGAAAATTATAGGTAAAGTATAGATTAGTGTTAATTTCCAGTATGTTTTAAAAAATTTAATGAAAATGTCAGTTGTGTGAAAGAGGGAATCAAAGTGTGTTATGGAAATACTCAAGAAAGCTAGGTGAATTCTTTTTTATAACAACAGCATATCATTGCTGATTTTACTGTCCACAGTAAATTCGCCACGAAGTGTGTACCAACGTGGCCGTGTACATTTTTTTTTTCATGATCGAAGAGATCGAACCGTCTCAGCCCGATATACGCCGGCGCGTCCTCCGTGTGTCACCCAGCGATGAGCGAGCCAATGACGCCGGCGATGAGCGCGGTGGGATCGCCGAGCACGGCGGAGATGACCACCTGCGCGGCAAACCCGGCGATCTCGCAGCATCGCTTCACCTTGCCCCTTCTTCTTCCTGCCCCAGTACGAGTACCCTCCTCCTCCTCCTCTGGCATGGCTGCTCTTCGCCGCGCCCCTGATCGCCGGCACCCTGTACCCGCCGCTCCCCGGCACGACCATCCCGCCGTCGTACACGTTCGTTCCCTTGTGTCGCCCGACGCCATGCCAGCTCTCGACGAGCATGTCCATGACGCACGCCACATGAAGACTGTAACACCTGCACTGGCTCCGGTAGCTCCAGCTCCGTCCACGGTGTCCGCACCGGTGGCACGGCGGCACGCCGGCGGCCCTTGAGTCCGGGTACAGGTACAGCCTGACGCCTCCGCCGGCGTCCAGCGCGTGCGGCAGCGCGGCGCAGCACGGGTGCAGGTCGAACCCGCAGGCGCGGCAGTGGTAGACGTAGCCGGCAACGTCGCGGCCGCACGCGTTGCAGTACCGTGTCCCGTGCCCCCCGGCGCGCGCGCCAGGAACACGAACGCGCAGCTCGGGTAGAACGGGTGGCGCAGCGGCGGCGGCGGCGGGGACGATGGCAGCGCGCACTGCCGGTGGAGGTCGTGGTCGCAGCCTGGGTATGGGCAACGGAAACGCGCACCGATCCCCACCTCGCGGCACCCGTCGCACCGGAATGGCGTCTCTGAGTGCTCCAGACGTAGACGGTGCTGTGGGTGGCTGAAGTGCGCCACCTCGCCGTACCTCATCGCCGCCGGCCGGTAGATGCTGGCTGGCACCGTGCTGATGCTACTGGCTAGTGTCCCTGGCTGTTGCACTGCTGTTGGATCAGAGTGTGTAGAGAGAAGCAGGAGGCGAAGGTTTATAGGGAAGAATTAAAGCAATGGGATGGCAGATGGATTGGGTGGTTTGGTTCTAGGCTTGGACAAGAAGGGTGTCGAGGAATAGGAATGGCATGGAATATATTCTTGTACGTGTCCTTCGAATTTTGGATGTTTGTGATTATTAGATTTCTTGGAGTGGGAGTATCAAAGCCTATATATAAACATGCATGGTCGGACTTGAAAATTTTCCCTTTAGAAATGGCAACTTGTTCTGTAGAACTTAGTGTATATTTCAACCAAGTTGCAGATGTTTTGTTCAGTTGTTTCTTGTAAATAAAAAATAAAAAAAAACCTGAACGGTGCTTGGCAAGTTCATACATGATGACTAGTCTGATGAAAAGGGACATGCTGCTTGACGACACATATGGTTTTGTCACAGGCATCTCAAGCTTTCGTGTGTTTGTGCAGGCATCTGTTCTTCCATCTCGTCCTCTAATGTCAGATTGTTCAGGTTCTTCTCCTAACCAACCCAGCTGGTAACATCCGGTCCTGGATTTCAGCAATCTCCTGGTGAACGGTAGTGATGTTGCCTTCATGATGGAGGCTGAGAAGATAAGAGCGCACAAATTCCATACTGCATAAGATTGGAATTAGAATGTTCCCAACACCAAAAGACTGCAAAAAATCCTCTAGTCATCGGGGATTAATTTCAGTGCAGCAAGAATCACTTAAGCAGGATGACAGGAATTTAGCGAGGAATGTATATGTATGGGGAAAATATCTGAAACAATTATTGGGACATCATCAACATGTTGGAATTCTTGGCGACATTCTTCAGTTGAAACCATGAAATCTATATATACTTGGTTTTTTCATGTCGATGTCAGTATGTGTGTGTCACACATTTTACCCAAAATTCTGCAACATTTTCTTTACATTAACTACTAGTTGTTACTACAGTTCAGTGTTTAAGTTAAAAAGAAAACTACAGTTCAGTGTTCAAGTGCAGCAACCGAATAGAGTTCTGAACATTCAGTCGGAGAAATAAACCGATAGAAACCACCTTATGTATGTCAAGTTGTCTAGTCAGCTCTGCTTTGGCCATTTCTGATGGAAAGTTGGAAACCCGGAGCATCTGATCTTCCCCCCCTGGATACTCTAAACTGTCGTGTTAAAACTTCTTATCAGACTGTTCATGGTGCTCATCGACCAAGATTAAGCAAGGAATTGGTTCTGTGGACTCGAATATTTTTGCCCCATCTTTCTGTATGTCAAAAAGTGAAGAAAAAAGAGCAATGCTATGCTATGCGGTAATAATGCACTGAGACCGAAATTATGGAGAGGAGGGAACATTGCAAAGCAGAAGAGGCTCATAGCTATAGCTACCTAGGGTACTTATTATTGATTGATATCGCCGCTTTATCCTGATTCCCAGATCTTTCCCAAAGCCAAAAGCAAGACGACTCCAATGGCCAACCTGAGAATGAGAGACCCTCTTTTCAAGGGACCAAGGTTGAGGAGAATGTGTTCTGCAGGGTTACACTCCAAGCTCTGATAGATTAGTGAGTGTAGTGGCACAGCTACAGCATAATGGTGGTGCGGATCGATTCCGTTTGAGTCAGATCACGGCATGTGTCGAACATGGAGTGACTGACCTGCTAAGTGATAGTAGATGCAGATGAAACTGAGAATGTTTTCAATCCGCATGAATTCCACAATACTTGCAATTCTTTTGATTCATATAAACTGTGTTTTTGTATTGCTTCGTCTTATTCAAATTTTTATGTAAATTATAAAACAAACAAAACGTCATTACAATATCTTTAGTGATGTAATAAGTCATAACAAAAGTGGTAATATTTATTTAAAAAAAGTTAAATAAGACGCGAGAGGTCAAACACACGCTTTATATGAGTTAAAGAATAGCAAAGATTATGAAACGGAACGGAGGGAGTACTAGTTTGCATGAATGAACACACATAGCCACGTTAATGGTAATGATAATACTTTTCGCTGAACCATTGAATTTGCGCATGAAAACAGTCACAGCTGTCTTGGTCGGGGTGTGTTTAGATCCCAAAGTTTGGTGCAAAATTTTGGAGGAATGTCACATCGAAAGACTGTAAGACGTTTCGTTTGTTAGTGGTAAATATTATCCTACCATGGCGTAACTAGGCTCAAAAAGAATCGCCTCGCAATGTACATCTAAACTGTGTAATTAGTTTTTTTTTACCTACATTTCGTCTTTCGATAAATGTCTTTTTTTGATGTGATGGGAGATCTTCTTTTTGCATAGTGGAATTTGGAGAGAAAAGTTAGGGTGCTAAACACACCCCTTGACACAGAGACACAATCTTCACCATATGTACCTACTCCTACTTTGGCAATAAAGCCATAATCCTGGCCCAGCTCAACAGCCCTTGTTATTATATGTCTAGAATTGCAAGCATCAAGGTCTCAGTTATACGCCACTGGGGAGAGAGCTCAGCTCAGGCTCATCTCGACATTTTCATCGGTACAGATGCATCAAGGGCCTGGAGTTGCTAAATCTACAAGATGCCATGTACACTCATGACGTTTTTATCGGATGATGTTCTCTCATCGACTCAAATATGTTTCAACCTGTCTCTAAACATTAGATCTTGTCATGCCCAAGGATAGGATGGATCTGGGTCCAAGGATGGATTTGGGTTTGTTGGTGTTTCACATGGCTCTTTATCTTTGAAAAAGAAGGTGATGGAAAGTATTGGATACAATATCCTTCGTTTTTTTATTCCTATAGTTGTTTCATCATTTGTACTATAAATTTCTATCAGTGAAAAAACTACTGTGAGATCCAAATCCAATGCTGCTGCTTCGGTGGATTGGAAGAGTAAATGAAATCGGCATTCCATAATAAATCAGCGCACCAACCCGCTGTACCTGCGAGGCTAGCGAGTGGTGCCGCTGCCGGTGCGTGGCCGCTCCCAAAGCCCCGGTGCAGCGCACCGCATCGCACTCCACCACGTCCACGCATCATGCCCCGCCACTGCTGCTGCTGCCTCACTTCCACTAGCACCAGCAGCAATTGCCGCCGCGCCATGTGCTCTCCTGCTCCTACGCCTCCAAGTCCGCCTCCTCCTGCGCACTGACCGATCCGCCCAGCCAGAGCACAAGGACGCCATGCGGCGGCGGCGACGGCCGTCCCCTGCTACCCCCGCGCCTGCTCCCTCCGCTGCCGTCTCGCCTTCTACCACCGCCGACACCGTCACCTCGCCACCTTCTCCCTACCCGGCGTTCCCATCGCTGCAGTCTCCAGGTCCAGCTCCGGGTCCGGGTCCAAGTCCAGCGCCAGAGCCGTCACCGGTGACCGCGAGCGCGTTCGCGGGCGGCAAGCGTGGCGGCGGCGGATCGAGCCTGAGCCCGCCACTCATCGCGATGCTAGCGGTGGTAGGCGCGGCACTACTAGTGGTCCTCTACGCGCGTCTGATAAGCCGCGTGTTCCGCGCGGCGAAGCGGCGGTGGCGTCGTCGCCGCCGCCTCCGTCTCCTGATGATCCCGTCCTCCCCTCCTCCTCTACCGGCGGGGGTGGTAACGACTCGTTCGCGTCCTTCACCACCTACGACAACTACTACCACACCTTCTCGCCGTACTACGGCCTCGGCCTCGACGACGCCGCCATCAAGTCGCTCCCGTCGGCGCAGTACCACCTGACCGTCGGTTCGGCGTCGGCGTCGTCCTCCGCGAGGGGTCCGGCGCGTCGAGGGAGTGCGCGGTGTGTCTGCTGGAGTTCGCGGACGGCGACGAGCTCCGCGCGCTGCCGCTGTGCGCGCACGCGTTTCACGCCGACTGTATCGACGTGTGGCTCCGCGCGCACGCGTCGTGCCCGCTCTGTCGTGCCGCCGTCGCGCTCCCGCCGCCCGTCCCCTCGCCGCTCCACCGCGCCACGGCAAGACGGGTGAGGCCCAGCCTCGATGACCTCCTCTTCTTCCACCCGGTGCCGCCTGCTGCTGCTGCATCAGCTTCTCATCCGACGGCGACGGCGAGCGAGCAGCTTCAGCAGATGCAGGCGGAGATCGCGCCGGCAAGTCCGGACCAGCTCGGCGGCGGCGCGAGGGACTTCCTACTCAAACGCTCCTACTCGTTCGGCTTCGAGCGGAGTCTGGCCATGATGGAAGCCGCGTCGACGACAGCATCGCCTCCGTGGCGGTACCGCGTGTCCGCTTTCGCCGCAGGCGGTGGCGCGGCCACCGACGGCGGGACGTCCCGTGGCCGCGGGTTCTGGAGCAAGCGCTGGCCGTCCCCGTTCGGCGGTGGTGTCACAGGCGGCGGCGGTGGCGCGGGTGGATCCGCGGCCGCACGCGTCTTCTCCTTCCGGTCGTACCGCGGTGGTGCGGGGTGCAAGCCGTCCCCGTTCTCCCGACGGTTCCGGAGTGGTGGTGGCGGCGGTGGTGGGAGCGGGTTCTTCATGTCGCTGGCGTCGGAGCCGCCGTCGATCCTGCAGGCCGCGGCGAGACGGAGTAGCCGCGCGTCCAGCCGGCTCCGGTGTGGTGACCCTGAGGCGCTGCTCTCGCCGGACCGGCTCGGCCGGTGACCGGATGGATGGATCTCGGGGATGGTGGTGGGCCTGGCGCCTGCGTGGGAGACGGGGGCGGGCAGTAATGGCGCGATAAATGCGAGGCCGGCCCTGCCGAGGTTTTAATGGCGGGAGGACGTGTGCCCAGACCGCGTGTGGTGTCGCTTCCTGCAGCCAGCCAGTTGAGCAGCTCCGCTCTGGCCACGAGGGCCCCACATGTCACTCCCACTGTTGGCTTGGCTGAATTCGTCTCGGTTCCTTCTCGTCACCTTTTGAATTGAAAATCTCCTCTCGTCGTCGTCGCCGTTGGTTTGGTGTTTTGACCAAGGGCGGTGCGGTGCGGTATGGGCGTGTAGGGCAGGTGGGTGGGGCACAGGCATGTCTGGGCCGTCCGATCAGAAAACGACGGCATCCGGATGGGTGGAGCCTTCGTTTTCTCGCCGGACGGCGACTAGTCATAGGCGGCGGTACGGAATGGATCATGCTTCCTTGTTTTCTACTAGTAGGCTAAAGTGAGTGTCTCTTGTTCTCGACTGTATTTCCAGCGGCACTACATATATATTGTAATATTGTTATACTAGCTTGTGTTTTTTTTATACGTAAGTTAAAAAAAAAAACGTAAAAGAGAGCTCCATTGCTTCGGTTTTGGTTGTATTGGAGGTATGCATCTCATGTCTACTCCTATATAGCACCGCAGTCAGTGCTATAACTCAGTAACTACCTTCCAAAAAGAAAGATATACAACTCTGAGTTATGTAAGATTTTAGTCGGACTTCATTGAGTTTGACTTACTAGTTTCTAGAAAATATTACATTCAGAAAAAATATATTGCATGGTGAATCTTATTGAATTATTTGATATCATAAATCATATTATTAATTTATATACGTTTGATCAAAGTTTAGTTAGATTGACTTGGTAGGAAGCAAGAATTTTCATTTTGGGAAGGAGAGAGGAAAACATTTGTCTACAAACAACCAAGTTGATTGATGAAATCATTACATGCATCTCGTTTTTTTTTTTTTTTTTTTTTGACAAGGAAACACAAATTCATTGATTAGCAAGCAGGGCGCCGCTAGAACCATTACAGAGTTAATGGTTACATAACGCAGGTGTCCGTAAGAGGACACACCAACATGAGACGGGTTAGCACGCACACTCGTGAAAGAAACATCCCTGTTTAGCTAATGAGTCCGCCATCATATTGTTGTCTCTAGATACCCTCTCAGCGAATGGTGGAGTCCGACGCATGCATCATAGACTCGATCATCCGGGTTCTCGGGCTTTGCTCTCCATTCCGTGGGTTTGATCTGTCCTTCGAATTGATGAAGTTGGCAAGCTGTTGATTGTCGGTGAAGAAATGTACTCCAGCGGCACTACATATATAAATATTGTAATATTATTATACTAGCTTGTTTTTTTTTTTGTACGTAAGTTAAAAAAACGTAGAAGAGAGTTCCATAGCTTCGGTTTTGGTTTTATTGAGGTATGCATCTCATGTCTCACGGATCCATCGGTATAATGCAATATATAGCACCGCAGTCAGTGCTATAACTCAGTAACTACCTTCCAAAAAGAAAGACATAGTACAACTCTGAGTTATGTAAGATTTTAGTCGGACTTCATTGAGTTTGACTTACTAGTTTCTAGAAAATATTACATTCAGAAAAAAAAATTATTTCATGGTCAATCTTATTTAATTATTTGATATCATAAATCATATTATTAATTTTATATACGTTTGATCAAAGTTCAGTTAGATTGACTTGGTAGGAAGCTAGAATTGTTTCATTTTGGGAAGGAGAGAGTAAAACATTTGTCTACAAACAACCAAGTTGATTGATGAAATCGTTACAACGTTGTTGTTGGTTTTTTTTTTTTTTTTTTTTTGACAACAGTTGTTGTTGGTTAGATCACCTACACAGAAAAGAATAGCACTACCAGACTTTAAATCAATCCAGAAAAATATAAACGCATATACCAAGAGACCAGGACATATTTTCCAACAACGCATTTGATAATACCATGCCATTAAGTAAGGTAAGTTGTTGTTTTCAGATAATTATTTACCTTATACCATCTCCATATTAATAATATAAATTTAAAATTAGAAACAATTTATTTTATGAAAAAAAACATTGGTACACTTATAATTGTAGAATAGAGAAAAGTCATAATTTATGGTTGGAAATGGAAGTGAAGATTAGAGGTGGCCATGGCCGCCCTTCAAAAGAACTTATAATAAGGCTGAGCCGACTTACGCTTATTTTGTTATGAGAAAAAAACACTATACCATGGCTAGTAAGAGTTCAAATGAACTGTTGGATTAATTATGAAATATATTTTTATACTAAATTGATTCCGATCCAATAAATATAAGTACTGTTTACTCTTCGTAGAAGCTTGATCAAAAGTGGACTCAACCATAGTTGTATTTTTTAAAAATGGATGGACGGAGAGTGCATAATGTATGTCTTGGAAATTTTGAAGAGCGTGAAGGTTTTTTTTACCCCGGCCCAGAGGTCAAGGATGGTGCATCGATATGGGTAGCAGTAGCACCAGCTGAGTTGACTGCATGTTGACATGCTGTCCTAGGTTTTTAGCACGGCACGGCGCTCCTATACTGGTCGGAGCGGCGGATACGGCACGGCAGGCCGTGCAGTGCACGCATGCAGGGCTGTGGGATGGCTGTGGCTGTGGTGTGTGTGAATGGGTTCGAACTTGGATGGGATGCAGGTCAGTCAGTCGTGCAAGCAGATGCGGATGGAGATGCAATTGCAGCAGCACCCAAGTCTGGACGAGGAGAAAAATGGAATTCATTCAAGGTGGAGTGGGGGCGCGCGAAGCGCGGAGCGGCGTAAATAGGCTGTCGCGTAAAGCGGCGGCCCTGCTGCACTGGGCCCTGGGCTGTGTCTGTGTGGCCCATCCGTGAACGACTCACGCATGCACGCAGCCCATTGGATCGCCCCACCTGCTACCGCTGCCTGCCGGGCACCACCCCTCCATGTCTGTCCTGGGCCCTTCTTGGGGATGACGTGTCGTGTCGTAGCCACTGCGCGGCCTACTCGTGCGCGTCGCGTCGCGTCCGTCCCCGAGCTTAAGCAAGCTCGGATCACCATCAACGGCTATTAATGACGTACTCTTCCTGTTCAAATCGATGGTGATGGTGACGGGGATCATTAATGATGGGATGGAGGAGGAAGATTGTTTTTCGCATCATTTGATTGATATTTTGGAGTCCCCAGCCTGGACAGACTACGGACCACCTTCTTCATTCTAACCGAGTGTGTGTGTGTTTTTTTTTCGTGTGTTTTCGCTAGGATTTATTTCGTTTCTTGTCACGTTGTTCCACTCTGTCGTTTATCCTTGCCGGTACAAATGTCCAACGACGACCAAGAGAAGAGGACGTTTAATTATCTGCTGCATGTCATGGTAAATTTGTAAGTCCCAAACCCGCGTCTACATTCTATGGCAGGTTGTGCACATTGTCTTATCTTAGGTATATATTGTTTTCTTTTATGTAAAAAAAGGATAAATTGTTCTAAATATAACCCACTTTGATTTTTTGAAAATCAGTTTTGCTATGCAATTTTAGAATACTTAAGTTTTCCAGGTTAATCCCTTTAAAATTATATAAATAAGCTATTTTTAAAGAATATATTATTTGTATAAGAAGATTTTTTTTGAGATTAAGAAAAAAAAATTCTGAGAAGAGAGAAGAAGATAATGTAGGAGCAGTAGTTTAGTACGGAGGACGGAGTAGGTAATCCAAGCAGGCCACCGATGGACGCCAGCCCACGGCCCAACGACCCTCCGTGGGCCGGGTCCTGACTTCCTAACCCACTGTCGCCTCGGCGCCTCCGCCCACCGCCGCCGTCGCACGGGGAGCATAAAAGGGTGCCGGCCGGCCGTACCCTCGCGTACGCCCCGATGGCCCTGCTACCGACGCCCCCTGCTCCCCGTGCCACCACCGGGCCGCGGCCGCGCCCGCGCCCACGGCTGCCTCGGTGCGCCACCGGAGGGGAAGCCTGCGCCTCGCTGCAGCCGGCTCCCTGCTCCGTCACTACCGCCGCGCCGGAGCCCCGTCTCACCCCGCCGACAGGAGGAGGTATGCGCTCGTTGATCCCTTGCGTCAGTGTGACTCACTTTTGGGGTTTGTTATGTGTTTCACTTCCAAAGGCCTAATCGATGTTAGTTGCGTGCCTTGTCGAATGCTCCATTCAGTGATGCAATGCAATTCATGCTTCTGAATTCTGAAAGTGTATCATTCAGCAAGCCTCAGATACATAGATGTGTCGTTAATTTGTTGTAATCGAATGACCCCCAAAAAGACCCTAAAAAATCAAATCGGACAAGTGGCTGTGTAGTTGCTCGTTCACGAGTTGAATCATCAAGTTCTGTTCTCCTTCACTCTTGGATATTTAGATGTCTAGGAACATTTTGGGCTGGTGTTTCAATACCATCGTTCTTCTACTACAACCTGCTCCTAAATTTACTGCTTCGGTCGTGTCCTGCTCCTTAATTTTGCTGCTTCAGTAATGTCCACCTTGGTGATGAAGCTAACTGTGTCGGGCAGGTGCGAATGCTTTGACCTCCATCGTCAGTTGGTTCCTTTTGGGGAGGCTTACTCTTGGCAGAAGTCCATTGTTGAGAGGAGGAAAAGGTTGAACGAAGGCGAAGACCACTCTGACACCGTGATCGCTTTGCAACATCCACCGGTTTTTACGTTGGGCACTAGAAGCAAGGAGGAATACCTCCATTTCGACAAGGAAGATGCTCCTTTCGAGCTTCACCATATTGATCGTGGTGGGGCAGTGACATACCATGGCCCTGGACAGGTATTTATCAGCTATGTTCTTGTATTTGCATGTCTAGAAATGTACTTCATACTTTTTTGGTGTGTTTACTGATTAGGCGGCAGTGTTTGCTGATTAGTTGCTTCGTAATTCTGGTTGCTGTTTAGCTATAGGTCCTTGTAACTAGTATAGACCCCAGCTCTGATCAAGTGATCATGTTTGAAGTCAGGAGGCAACTGATCTTCACTCCATACTGCATAATGCTCAGTCTTTGGTTCAAAAATTATACTTTGCAGCTATCATGAGTGAATACTTCATTGGTGCTTCTTGCAGTAATTTATTTTGTTTTCCCCAGCTTGTTATATACCCAATTATGAATTTGAAGTATCACAAAGACGATGTTCACTGGTACTTGAGGTCACTTGAAGAAGTGATCATCCGTGGCGCTGAAATCCGCCTTCTCTATAACAGCAACAAGAGTAGAAGGTCTCACTGGTGTTTGGGTTGGTATGTGCAAAATTTCATGTATTTTACCAAGTTTCCAGTTATCCATTCATTGGGATTTTCTAATGCTTGTAAAACTAAGGGGTACCATGGTGTTGCTAATGATTCATCTCCATTTCCTCTACAGGGGATCAGAAAGTTGCTGCGATAGGGATTCATGGATCCCGAAGATAGTTTATCATGGCCTTGCACTAAATGTCACAACTGACCTAGCTCCGTTTAAATTGATTGATCCTTGTGGCATAAAGGACCGTGGTGTTGGGAGCATTAAGGAGATATTACGGAAGGCATCTGGTGCAGGAGGAATCGATGATGCGACACTGATGGATATAACTTATGATTCCATGATCAAAGAGTTTGCTGAGTTTTTCCAACTCAGTCTAGACATCAGCCCTGATTGCATTTTTTCGTGAAAACAACAATTTCAACTGACCGTATGACTGTTCTATTCTGGACTTGGGCAAAAATGTTAGCAACAGCCTTTCATGCACTGCACTATGTTCTATGCCACTTCCACCATTGAGGCACAGGATGATGTCTCTGGAATCCTAAGAGTAGTGGAGTGGTTTTCTTCGGTGTCCTCACTCTTCATGGGCTCCGGTGTTTATTTAGCATCACTGCTGTTCTTTTGTACATAACAATGCATACTTACTGTTTCTTCCATTTTACTCGGTAATAGTGTCCCGACAATCGTTTAAAATTGTGTGTTGTTGTTTGCATCCACAATTTATTTATGTTCAAAATACTCTCGTTTATGCTGTCGCTTCCTTCAATTTTTGGAAGAATTAGCCTGCCAGAGGCACCATGGAGTGGAGTGCATTTAGAGTTCAGATGCAGCTTCACACTGGGGGTGCCGTACTGTAGGTAGCCTGCGATTGTTTTCCGAAACAACTGATTTAAACAAGAAGAATCCAACAGGGTAAAGTCACACTCTCTAGAGCTCAACCTTAATCAGAGTCTTCAGCAACGCAATGATTTGGACTAACTTAATATTGTTTTATCGCACTTCTGTAGAATCCAGAAACCAGTACACGCAGATATAGGTAGATAATGATAGAGACAAACATAATTTTTCTCAAATTATCGTTTAAAAGAAAAACAATCGTTTTCTCAAAGGGTAATAAAGCTCCTTCAATCGAATAGCGGCAAAACTAGTGGATCTCTTCCATGGAATTCAAGCTTTCGCTTCACCTGCAAACCATCCACAAACAGTTGAAATTCAGCAAACTGGTCAGCTGCCTGTAATTTTGGAACTTCACTTCAGACGAGAGAGATTTCAGCAAGGCGTGCCTCACCTTCTTTGGCATCCGATGTGGATGATCCCTCTGCCTTGGTGTCGATGCCTGGCCATGGCTTGCAGCTGCAGTGCTTCCCCTTCTCGATCTTCTCGTACACGTCTGAGACGTGCTTGCCGCAGCCGTTCCAGGTGAACTTGCCACACTTGCTGCACTCCACCTTGTAGCACATCGTGTTCTTCTCTTCTTCTTTGAATTCAGACGTAGGAACAGGGGATGCTGTTTTCTGTTTCTGGAATGGTTTTCCTTCAGTGTCTTCAGTCTTTGCAGGATAAAGTGCTTATATAGCTTCATGTTGTGCCGGTTCCTTGTAAAAACAGTGTATTCCCCAATGATTCCATGGGGCCTAAGTGCAATTGGTGAAGGAAACAAAGTGT
Source organism: Hyparrhenia diplandra (assembly GCA_015847255.1). Classification (NCBI taxonomy): domain Eukaryota; kingdom Viridiplantae; phylum Streptophyta; class Magnoliopsida; order Poales; family Poaceae; genus Hyparrhenia; species Hyparrhenia diplandra. The sequence goes on along the minus strand of JADLZK010002157.1, from coordinate 145,303 downwards.
GGATATTGTTCTTGTGTCAGTATTTTGTGTTCTGATAAAACTATGGAGTTCTGTTCTGCAGTTCTGAGGCATCTTGTGGCCAAACCATTGTTTCTTGCTTGCATGGTAAATCACGACCAAAGATGCCTTCTCTTGTGACACACTGTTAGCAATGCGTTGATGCTGTACAGTACATTATGTTTCGTTGCAAAATAAAAATAATAAAATGTGGCTATACAACAATGGATGGCATCTTGTACAGAGTTTTTTTTAAAAAAGAGAAAATTTTCCTAGAGACATGAAAAAATTGTTGAATTACATTTGGTTTCCTCATCAGTGTACAAGAGCTATAGCCTATAGCTTACGCTATGCAGCAAAGCGCGGCAGGGAGCCGTTGGTCGACGGCGAGCCCCGGTCGCTGACCCACACCTCCTGCACCGACACCGGCGAAGCCGCCGCCTTCTTGGCCACAGCTTCCGGGCCGTGCAAGCTCACGTCGATCTGAATGTCCATCATTTTCATAGACCGGAGCCTCGACCCGGGCTCCTCGGAGTCGCCGACCGGGTCCGGGGCGGCGCACCTGATCCGGTGCAGCTCGGCGGCCACCTCGCCTCATGGGACGGCCGGACATCCTTCTGGAACGCGAGGCACCGGAACGCCAGCTCGCTGACGTGGCGGACGGAGCCCATGACCCAGTCCTCGGCGCCGTCGAGGATCGCCGGGTCGACGATCTCGCTCACCCTGCCCTTGCCGATGCGGTCGAGCGCGAGGGAGGCGAGGTTGACCTCGGCGGCGGGGCGGTCGAAGTCGACCACCTTCATGGCGGTGATGAGCTCCAGCAGCACGACGCCGAAGCTGTACACGTCGCTCTTGTCGGAGAGATGGAAGTTCTGGTGGTACTCCGGGTCCACGTACCCCGGCGTGCCCTGCGGCGCCGTCGAGACGTGCGACCGCGCCGCCTCCAGGCGGTCGACGGCACGGGACAGGCCGAAGTCAGCCAGCTTCGGCCGGAGCGCGCCGTCGAGGAGGATGTTGCTCGACTTGACGTCGCGGTGGAAGATGGGTGGCCGCATGCCGTGCAGGTGCGCGATCGCCGCCGCCGTCTCCGCCGCCACGCCCAGCCGCGCGCGCCACGTGAGCCGGCTGCGGTCGTCACCACCGGCGAGCTGGAGGTGCTGGGAGAGCGTGCCGTTGGGCACGTACTCGTAGACGAGCACCTGCTCGCCGCGGTCAAGGCAACAGCCGAGGAGGCGGACCAGGTTGGGGTGGCTGACGGAGGAGATGAGCTTGATCTCGTTGAGCAGCAGCGCCGCCTCCGCCGCCGCGTCGTCGTCGTCGTGATGGAGGCGGCACCGCAGGCGCTTGATGGCCACCAGCGTCGGAGCGCTGCCCGGCAGCTTGCCGACGTACACGGTGCCGTACGCGCCCGTGCCGAGGCGGTGCGTGTGGGAGAAGGAGCTGGTGGCGCGCGCGATCTCGGCGTACGAGTACACCGGCACGCCGCTCGACGTCGCCGCCTCCGACAGGAGACGCATCGCCGCCAGCCGCTCCGACGCCGACCGCCCGGCCTTGCGCCGCCGGCAATGGAGCCGGCACAGTAGAAGACGCCGGCGGCTGCCGCCACGCCAGCCACAACACCTGATCCAAGTTGAAATTGACAAATTCTAATTACCAACTACACTGGTAAAATAAAATCATTTTCTTGGTCAAAAATGCAACAAAAATTCTGACTTTCATCAATATATAAAAGACTTTCTTGTTCATCATCTCGTTTATTTTTTTTGGTTTTGTTTTTGCAGAATTATTCCAGGTCTAAGCAGTCAGCAATCAACGTGCTTGAAACTGCACGTAACCGGCAGCGAAAAGTGAGACAAGCTGACTTGACTAGCATGCCGTACACAAGAGGATTACTGCCGTGTTGTACTGAGAAACAGTAAAAGTCAATGTAGAATAGCTATGTTTAAGCTTTGGTTTTACCTGCAACTATGAGGAAAATCTTCTTCTTGGAATGATCTGAAAAAAAAGACACAGGGTAGAAAAAGATGTGAGTATTAGTACAATGGAAATACTTATGGAATGATATATATAGTAAAGTTTGTACAGTATTTTTTTTTGAGAAACAAGAGTTGTAATGCATTGACTTGGTAAGCTCATAAATTGGGGCAGATTCTGCTACTTGGTGGCAGTTGGTAGGTTTTCTGTTGAGAGTAATAATACCACTAGAAATGCTTCATTTATTAAATTAAAAAAAAAGTTCCTGACAGATTCATATATATATACCACTGAAATGCTTCGCCGAGTGCAATGGTGCCTTTGCTTAGTGCGTCCAGCACTCGGCAAATCACGGAATTCCTGTAGTGATACTACTCAGATCATAATTTGAATTTATTAGGGTTTTGGTCAGATAGGTGATACTCCTAGCAGGCAGCAGGTGGGATCTTGCGCACCATAGTTGAATTAGTCATAACCCCTAGTAGCACATAATAAAGTTTATATTTGAAGTACATACAAAATTTTTTCCTCTGTGGCAGGCACGCGTGAAATGATAAAATTTGTTTCCTCTGTGGAATTGTTTCCCAGGCTATGGAGACACTACCAGTCTTTGTTGACAGCTCGATTCTGGCTCACCAAGAACCCCACGGGATCCTCTGTGGCAGGCACGCGTGAATCCGTCGGACATCGTCGGAGGAGCAACAATGATCAGGAACAACGAACTCACCTGCGACGAAATAGCATCCATCGCCGGCGGCGAACCCGTCGCCGACCATCCCGTGGACGCACGCGCACCGGTGTCCCCACGCGCCGCCGCTCGGCGTCTCGACGTCGTGGCACGTCGCGTTCTGCGCGCAGCGAACCGCGGTAGCGTTGGCGGCGGTGCTGTTGCACCTCCCGTCGAGCCACCAACCCAGCTCCGCGACGCCGAACTCCACCGAGGGCACCCCGTCCGGCGTGTACGCGTACAGCACCGAGGTCAGCGCGTCCTGGCACCCAGCGTCGTCCACCTTCTTCCAGTCCAGGAACTGGTCGTCGCCCCTCGCGGCAGCCGTGCTGTTGGGCGGCGGCGTCGACACGCACGTCCAGGCGGTATCGTTGCCGTTGCCGGTGCCGCCGCACTGCGCCGTTTGGAGCAGACCTGTTAGAAGGTTGTCGGGGACGCTGCAGGTGGCCGAGGACGAATTATTAGCCGGCGGTGGCGGCGTGCGGCAGCGGCCACCGCGGAGGAAGAGCCCGGTGTGGGAGGAGACGCCGTAGGAGGCGCCGGCGCCGGCGAGCGAGAGCGACGCCCGCGCCGTGGACACGCCCGGGTTGCAGGAGGGCGCGACAGTGATGACGAAGGTGGAGCTGGTGGAGTTGAACGAGGTGATCGGGTATGGTGCGGTGCTGTTCGGGAGGAGCGCCGTGGACGCCGTGCCGTTGCAGCGCAGGCGGATCGGGCAGTCGACGGAGAACCCGAAAGGGTACGGCACCGTACTGGTGCTGCCGCAACGGCGGTCGCTACAGCTGCCGCCGCCGCCGACAGCGGCGGCCACGGCGGCGGTAGCCGAGGAGGAGGAGGAGGAGGTTGCATGGAGGAGGAAGAGGAGGAAGAACAGGCGGCGCATGTAGGCAGGCAGGCTTCACGATGCCGGTCGGCGCTACGTCTCCGCTCTGTGCTTGCGACGATGAGTAGTGTTTTCAATGCTTGCTTGGCTAGTCATATACGCCTGAGGGGCGGCGGCGGCCCTGCCTAATATTGCAATGCGAAGCTGGAGGAACATGCCATGCCATGGCATGCCAAGGGCCAATGGAGAAAGGGACGGCAGCCGTGCTTGCTTCGTCATCAGTGAGTCAGAGTCAGAGAGCCAGCCGAGTGATTGCTAGCTGCGGCTGCTGCAGCGACTGGGCCGTCTAAAGGCCACCTATCGACGGAATCCTCGCTGGAGCCCGATCCAATCCGGGGTGGTGGACTGTGGCCCGTGGGGCGCGCTCCACTCCGCAGCAGCCCACGTTCCCATTTGATGTTGTTCGAGCTAAAACAACACGCACGTGAATAGCAACGGAGACCCATCTTTTTTCCCCAAACGGTTGCTGAGAGCAGGTGGGAGAAAGGTGATTGCTGTCCGGCACCGATTTCTGTCGTTCCTCTTCCGCTCTGGCTGCCCGGTCGGCGTCGCAGAGGATGGGGAATGGGGATTGACCCTTGTCGTTTCTTCCCAAAGGTTGAGAGCGGGCGGAAGAAAGGTGATTGTCGTCCGGCGCCGATTTCTGGCGTTCCCCTTCTGCTCCGGCGGCCTGATCGGTGTCGGAGAGGATGGGGAACGGGGGTTGAGGTGGCCGGTGTACATATTATTTCTTATTCTGAGTAATTTATGGAGAGGCAGTGTTCCTATGGTGGAGGCTGACGCTGCTGCGACAGAATAATCTTCTTCAGCTCCTTACCCACCTCGCTGGTACGTGCTCTAGTGCCGGTTTAGGGCTGAAGCCTGAAGAAGTGTGCTCCTGCTAGATCTAGAGATATCGATGCTTTTGATCTAGTTAGGTTTTCTTTTGCTCCTTTCCTCATCACCATTGGAGCTGTTGTCGGCGATGGCTTTGAGAGGTATGTTTGCCAACTTAAGGAGAAACCAGATTGGATTTTTGTTTCATTCCCCTTTGGAGTTCGTCATTGTCCGGTGTGCTGGAGATGCTGGTGGTGATTGAGGCGCCAGATTCCTTATACTCAGGCGATGTGGTGGCCAGTGGCCCTATGATTCAGCTTGTGGACGTTCATCGATTACAAAGTGTGTCGATGTTTTTGATATGCTTCTTGAAGTGCCAGCACAAACTTGTGGTCCATCGTCAGGAACGAAGTCAGCTTCAAGCTCTAGACTCGACGTATTTCTTCGATTCATTGTGTGACGACCGAGAGGATGGTCTTGCTAGGATTGTGTTGTACTTTCTTCAAGGGTGTCCGCACAAGATTTGGGATGTAAACTTTCTGCAATACCTATGAATATAAGCCCGGTTTTCTCAAAAGAAAAACACGCACGTGCCTTTTGCTCCCATCCCGGCCAAATCCATGAACAAAATTTTCTTACACAATTTGCCATCAGTCGTTGCACCCTCACCGGAGTTAGGGTTTGTATCCTCCTTAATATGTGGATTTAAGTAACTAAAAACGATTAGTCTCCCTTTGTCCCAACAACACAAGACATGCACATATGTCAAAATTCAAACCTCATAATCTTTGACAAACGATTGGTCTAACTAACTATATATATATATATATATATATATATATATATATATATATATATATATATATATATATGGTAAATTTTTCCTACACCCTAGGTGTAGTTACTCCCTCCTCTAAACCACGTATCAGCTACTCCTCCTAATCCCGCGTCCAACCTCCGTCCGACCTCCCCTCACGTCGTTAACTGTGGCAGAATGCTTAGCGGGTTGAAAAAATCTGATCCGGTCCGTAATGGATATGTATATATATTATAAGATCTGGCTTTGACATCCATAAGCATAGGTGCCCGGCGGCGCCACCCTAGTTCCATCGGCAGCCCCAGGCCCCCACACCACCGTTTGCCACCGTCTCCATGGCACACTGGCGGCGGGGGCCTCGCGGAACACCAGCGTCGGTATCACGTCCAGAGGACAGCTGTGTCAGACGGCGATTCCTCCCGACCTCGACTTCACCAGGTGGCCGGAGGAGATCAGCTGGCAAGCATGTCATCGTTTTGTATTTTTTATTCAATGATGACGAGAGTAGTATCTCCCGATTTTTTATCCTGACCTGGTGTGGCGCCTAGAAGCATCCATGGCATAGTAATTTGGTCTAATCTTTCTTTTGTAGATCGATTATTTTTTATTCCGTCTCATTGCAGCATGAAGATCGAGAGAAGGTATATCCGAGTCCTGATCCGATGTCATATTTATGGATCTACCATATCAAATCTGAATCGGAGGCAAGGTAATGGTATTTTGATGACTATACACAGATCTATTCCTTATTTATCACTTATAATCCTCTATAATTTTTATTAGGGTACTCTACTAATAATCCTGTTCATTCGCTTAATGCTATCATGAGCAGGTGCGGTGAGTAGCATGCAAGTTCCATGGTTGCAGATCCTTTGCAAATCGTGATGAGTGCCTCGTATTATTCAGCACACTATTCTTTTCGTGATTCACCTATACGGTTGCATCTCATCTCATCCCGGTGTTGCATTGCAAGTATGAATTAATTAATGTATGATGCTCATTCGTTCCTAACACATGCAACCGTTCCAGGTCCTCGGTCTCAACATCTGTTTTCATGGCGTGCTAACACCGGTATCATGTGATTTCTGGCCGGTCACCGTCTTGGTGGTTCGACGTCGCAAGGACTAGCAAGCAAGATGGACTAATTTGATTTAATTTAAATACTCTCAGTATATATATACTACTAGCTTCTTGTAGTTTGGTTGTAGACTAGTAGATGCACTCCGATCACCTATTTTATTCAGATTTGGTTATTGCATTGATTTTTTTTTTTCTTGTACGCCTTTTAAATTTTGAAAGAAAAAAAAATACAGTGGTACTCATCCACAACTTATTTGTATACAATAATGATACTCAAATTTGAATTGTGTATGTGGTCATATACCCACGTAAGTATACAGTAATACTCAAATCTGAATAGTGTATATGGTCATACTTCAAATATAAAACATGGTATATAATGACACTCAAACCTAAATTGTGTATCTGGTCACAAGTATACGCACATATATGCTACTACATTTGTGTATATGGATATACTTCCAGACAAACACATGTGTACAAGTAAAAGTACCGTGTATGTACTTGTCCAAGTATGAGTGTATACTACTATGTTAATATACAAGTATGCGCGCATACTTCTAAAAACTCTAGTATATACACATACTAGTGTTTCTACTCTACCCCTCCAATTAATCAATATATACTATCTAATTAAAAATAATAATGTACCACGACAATTGTTTTTAAAGATATATACCCAAAATGGGCCAATCTTATGTACAGTTTCATACTATAAACGTGTGCGGTTTCATACTCATTATAAACATGTAGTATGTACTCGTACTCTCATTATATATGTATGTGCCCATACTCATTCGGTGGGTATACGTATATACTCACTAATTCAATTTTGTGTACTTCGAGGAATATCAAAAGAAAAGATTATATACTTCTTTGAGAGTAGTACGTCCAACAGAATATTTAAATAATATCTGCAGGCCAACCGTTCCTGTATATAGGCGTGCGCTCCGTAGATCTGTGCATGCATGCATATGTCCGATGAAATTGGATTTTATCCAAACCAATCGTTACCACCGCGAAGGCTAGGAGCAGCGACTCCCGTTAGCTAACGTCCGTATACTTTGACGTGGGTGTAGTTACTTCCCCATATAGAAAGTGCACCCTATATATATATATATATATAAGATTATGCTATAATAATATACGCATTATTACTTTCTCGATTCCAAATTGTAAGCCGTTTTGATTTTTTTAGTATAGCTTTTGCTACACACTTTATTTCTAAATACACTGTAAAGATATGTATTGAGTCAGAACGACTTATAATTTGAATCGTAAGGAGTGGTATTTATAAATATACTCTAACTCGAATAAACATTGACGGATAGTGCGGCCGGTGTTCATCTCTCTCCTAATTCATGTGTTTGTGTTTTTCATGTTTTGCATCCAAGTGCCCTACTAAAAAACTTTTCATGTTTCCAATTTCCATAAGCAAACAATTGACATGTAAACTCTAACAATACGTTTTTTCTTTCCTATTCCCATGTTTTGAATATCCAATTTCCTGCTCCTAGCTTAGCCTGTGTCGAATGGAAAGTGGTGACGTCGACATACGCGTTTGTTAAGGCCCAATGACCACGACTTCTCTATAATAACCAAGTTAAACTCGACAGCAATATCTTCTGTATGTACACGTACTAGAATTTATAGAGCTAGGTCGCATATGATTGAGCGCAGCAGGGAAGACTTTGGCGCCAAACTGACGTGTCACTATCACTCCTGGCCTCCCCGCGTGGCAACACCGCTCGAGACGAGAGAAGCTCCGTGGCACACGCAACGACGCAAGCACACTTCACCGTCACCGTGACGAGAACAAGAGCAACGATATATAATTGATGACGAAAGCACGATCAAGCAGGCACTGTGCACACTCACCGCCGCTCGTCGCGCCGTCGTCGTAGTAGCACCCGTCGCCGGCGACGAACCCGTCGCCGGACATCCCTTCCGCGCACGCGCACCGGTGCCCCCACGCCCCGCTCGGCGTCTGCACGTCCTGGCACGTCGCGTTCCTCGCGCACCCGCCGCCGGTGGTGTCGTTGCCGTTGCCGCAGGTCCCGTCCAGCCACCAGCCCATCTCGGCGATGCCGAACTGGATCGACGGTACACCTTCCGCCGTGTACGCGTACACCGCCGAGGTGAGCGCGTCCTGGCACCCGGCGGCGTCCACCCTCTCCCATTCCAGGAACTGGTCCTCGTTCCTCGCCGCCGCGGGACTGCCAGGCGTCGGCGGCGCCGACAGCACGCACGTCCACGACGTGTCGCTGCCGTTACCGCCGTTGCCGCCGCACTGCGCCGTGCGGAGGATGGCCGACATGACGCCCGACGGCACGTTACAGCTGCTGCTCGCGTTCGACTCGAACCCGAACCCGTGCTGCAGCCGCCGCGGAGGAAGAGCCCCGTGCGTGAGCTGACGCCGTACCGTGCGCCGCCGGTGGCGTCGAGTGCCGCCTCGCGTTGGACACGCTGCGGTTGCATGACGGCGCGAGGGAGACGAGGAACGTTGACGCCGTGGAGTTGAATGAGAGGATTGGGTACGCCTCCGCCTCCGCCGGCGCCGTGCTGAGTGGGAGGAGGGCCGTGGATGTGGTCGCGTTGCAGGCTAGGAGGATCGGGCAGTCGCCGCCGCCTCCGCCGCCGTTGCTGGAGGTGGAGAAGCCGAAAGGGTATGGCACCGTCGTGCTGCCGCACTGCCGGGTGCACGACGACGACGACCCGGCGGTGGTTTCATCGGGGAGGAAGAAGAGGAGCAAGAAGAGGAGGAGGAGGAGGAGCTGGTGCATGTAGGCAACTGGAAGCAACCAGTTCACTGTGATGTGTGCTGGTCGTCGTCGTCTCCGCGAGCTCTGTGCTTGCGGCAAGTACCTAGTAGTGTTTTGATTGCTTGATTAGCTAGTCATATACGTACGCGCTTGCAACATGCCAATGGAGAGAGAGACTGAGAGAGAGATGGCATCCGTGTGCACGATGTGACCAGAGGGAGGAAGAAGAAGAGACCAGAGAGAGAGAGAGAGAGAGAGAGCAAATTTTGATTAGTGATTCAGTCAGAGAGGACGTCTAGTGTACTCCTATATGGTCAAGAAACTAATCCTGCAAACAAATAAAATTAACCATATCATTTGGGGTCATCAGATCAGTCTGAGATTCCCCGAGTTGTTTTTGCAGCTCTCTTGACTTGGCGACGCCGGGCACTGCACTGCAACGTGTGGCACTCTGGCATGCCGGAGCACGCCATGCTACTCCTACCATCTGTCTTTCTGGCGTCAAGTGTGCTCCCGGCTGTTGGCGGCTTAGCGGCCTTTTTCAAAAGGTTATTGTGCATGTCAACAGCAGAAATGCACAGCCAAAATGTCTTTTTGAATCGTGCACAGCCAAAATGTCAACAGTGAAGCCAGCCAGCCAGGTTTGTGTACGTGCGGGGCTACATGTTCTTATATCCTGTGCAGCTGCTAGCTAGATTCGACATTAATTTGAATCTAAAAAATTTGGAGTCACCACCGAATTCATTCGGATTCGGAAAGAGGCTACAGACGTACATGGATGATGTGGAGAGCCAAGGAACCAGCACCCACTCTGTGCATGCACTCCTGAGTCCTGACTCGCGGCACGGCACACAGTAGTCAATACAGACTACAGTGGGGAGAGATTTTATTTGAGTTCAGAGAGACTTTTGAAAATCTCTCTTACTTGATCATAAAAAAATAGTATTTCCCTCAACCGTTTTGTCTGGTATCATGATTAGCAGTTGCTTGTTCGACAGCACCTCTCTACATCTGTCGCAATTAAGTAGCTGTTTAGAGCGATGATTTTGTCAATTTCTCATCAGCATCAGTCCTGAATATTCGATGATGGGCCTTTATTTTCGTTGGAGCCTGTAATGCGAATGCGACGCCCCGGCCGGCCCACCGGTGTCCAGTGTCCTGCTCGATTCGATTGGCGTGCGACGACCACGACAAGGGGACTTGCCATTTGCGCCATTTGCCGTGGGTCCTGTAGTCGCGTGACTACTGACCTGTATGAGAAGCCCATTATTAGGACCTACGTGGATTATCTGGTTTCAAGTTTAGTTGACTAAAATCAAGAATTAAAAACTTTACATCATTTTAGTTCACTTTTGTGGTCTTTTTTTCGAATACGTAAAAAGTTTACACATCTTTTATATTAAGTAGCCAAAAATAACGCACTAGAGGGAAATAGAGTTATACAATCAAGATCTGATCCCTAGCGGAAGGAGATCACTTTTTGCGGTCCGAGTTCAAATGACTTTAAAGACAACACAAGTGCCATATAACCATCGTACACCACTCACAGGTACCACCATAATCGTAAGCAATAAAAAAAAACAAAATATAGTAAAAAAAAACTCAAAATATATACTTGTTGACGCTGAAACTAGGGTTTCACGCCAAGCACACCGGGGGGCCTTGGACGCCCGCAAGGTTGCAATCAACCTTAGAGTAGCGAACACCGCATAGCGGATCGGCCTCGAACGATCAAGAGACCGTTAGGGCGGTGTGGGAGCTTCGGTGACGGCCGGAAGAACCTCCAACGCATCTCCGAAGACCCTGGCGGAGGACGACGCGCCGGGGTGCCCTAGGACCGCAAGGCCGCCCCTAGAGCCGACGAAATTCGCGGAGAACGCCAACGAACAGGTAGAGGGAAGTTGACCTACAAGCAAGACGGTAGTAGATGTGTTTGTCGATTGGATGTATCAAATCGCCATGAACCTCTTTATTATATAGAGGAGGGTAGTCTTATCCTTTTAGGAAACCGCCCTTGACGCTCCTAAGCACCAAAAACCGACCCAAACACGATTAGGAAAGAAATCGGTTCGATTGTTATGCCGGATACGGTCCGGTCGATGTCGACCGGACGCCGAATTTGGGCCGACGGACGCTCCGGTCACACTAAGCGTCCCGGCCGATTCCGGAGCTCAAAATCGCATGCAAAGGCATGTGGTGACGGGGGCGCATGACCGGGCGTGCGTGCATCGCGGTGACGGACGCGCCGTGCTAAGCGTCCTGTCGGTTCCAGAGGCGTCTGTTTGGCCTCCTCCACGAGATTTTCCAATCCTATGCTTTGCCATGCAACTTTAGCTATGTTTAGAACTTCTTTACTACACCAATAATATATATGCATGCTGCTTATGCTCCTAAATTAGTGCATGGACAATTTCGCTTATGCTCCCAAATTAGTGCATGGACAATTTTAGGCGTCAACAATATGCATGCCTCTTATGCACTCCCAAATTAGTGCACTCCCAAATTAGCGTATGGACAACACATTCTTCACATAAAATGATTCGTTCATTGCTTGAAACAACGATCGTCCAAACTTGGGTGTCAACAATACTAGATAAGAAAGTGCCACTTGGCCTTTTACTACATAGTTCGGGTGGTCAACATTGATTGCATAACATATAAGGAGAGCAGTTAGTAGCAAAATAAACACCAAAAAGGTCCATATATAATTTGGAGGCCACTAGAGGAGTTCTACGCACACGCAGAGGTGACACATCAGCACATACTTCAGTTACTGGTCGCTCCTCCACCTGTTCTACCGAGCCGTCTGTTCCCTTCCCCGCCATGCATCAGTGTGTCAGTTTTCAATTTTTCCCACGTTTGCTCTGACCAAATACAAAGGGGTAGTGGTGATCCTTGATTCCTGACTCATCGTATGGTTTTGGCCCCTACTTAAGCACAACACGATAACTTTCGTGGGAGGAGCAAGGAGCGTGCCGCCCAGTTATCCATCTCCCCAACGATGGCGACCTGCTCGGCGACTGGTGCAGCCGCTTCCTGGAGGACATGATGAGGTTTGGGCGCTTGGCCAGCCGCGGCGGCGATTGGGGTCGGGCCGCTCCCGCTGCGAGGCGCCCGCGCTCGATGCCGGCGACGGCGCCCTCCTCCGAGCCCAGAGACGCCGGTCCGATCTCTAGGTCAGCCATCCCTGCGTGCAGCGCAACCCAAGGTGAGCGATCCCCTCAGCGAACGATTCGACAGAACTCAAATCGGGACAGACCAATTATCCATATCCATCTCTCGCCTACAGTTGCGTCGCCGTGTGGCCCATGTTGTGGCAGAAGGAGAAGTGATCTGAGGGCGCAGCATCCGTCTTCAGCTGAGGACTACTAGGCTTTGGAAAATCCATGTTTGCTTCTCGATCGATCGATCATGTGGGGGTGTGAGACCGATCGGAGCTGCTTCGCTGGTTCGACGCAGGAAACGGGGACTACGGGCGGCTGATCTGAATATCTGATTAGAGGGGTTTTTTTTTTTTTTTTTTTTTTTTTTTTTTGGTGTCCTTGCGTACTCTGTTTGTGTCTTTTGAAAAGGATTTGTTTTATTTCCGTGTGTAGATTTCGTGAGGATTTGTTTCCGTTTGTATGTGAGAGTCTGAGAGATCATCATGTCCTGATCATGAATGAATGGATTCAGCTGTTAACTGACTGCATCGTCGTCAGATTCTTCTTCTGCTACTGCTATGGATATGCTACTACCTGGTCTCTCTCCCTCCATCAGAAGCTACACCGAAAAAAAAAAAAACCCAACTGGTAGTTAATTATGGGCTCACTTTTTGGTATTGTCAAGTGCAATTTGTCAAACTATTGGAGATGGCAATTGATTTAACTTGGCAAATATTTGAGAAACTTGCAAATTGCATCTTTTGCCAAATAATAAATGAAAAATTGTTGGAGATGCTCTAAGCTCCAAAATCATTTTGTTCAAGCCCAAGCGTCTTCTCACATGAGCTTATAAAGCAAAATCATCTCCTGATTCTTATTTGTTATCTCCTGATTCTTATTTGTTAATATTTTATTTACCTATTTTTATTCCCTTTTCATACCCACGGCTCTTATTTGTTAATATTTTATTTACCTATTTATGTTCCTCTTCATACCAAGGCAACGCCCAGAATTCATCTAGTATAATTTTAATCTAGGAACCATAAGAATAGAGATGAAATTGGGCGGATAATGTTTCTCCGATATCTAATTAATATACTTTCCTTAGTCAGATTCAAAGCAGAGCAGACGACAATACAAGGATGCATATGCATCTTTTTGAATGTTAGAAATTGTATGGAGATGGAGCAAAATTGGAAAGGAGATAAGTCTAATAGTAGAATTATATGTGCATACGCAGAGAATTATATGTTTGTCAACACTCAAGAACTAATTTAGTAAAATTTAGCTTGGATCTCCTCAGAACAAAATCAGTTTGGACGAAGAATAATCCGTTTCACTCACCCTACACAGACAGAGCATGACTTTAGGAAAAAAAAAACTCATTTCATATTTCTCTGATTAAAACAAGTTTTGTATGATTTTTCTAAGATGGGATGATTTTAGGATTTTTGGTTGTATAAATTTTCTAGGAACAAATTTCTAAGGTTTTGGTTTACCTTCGAACTATCAAATAAAAATCCAATTTACCTCTCATATTGAGGTGGCGTCACTTAGGACTCCAATTTATCCCTTCGTTGGATTCGGAGCAGAGCAGACAATGTCTCACCAATATCTAATATACTTTCCTTAGTCGGATTCGGACTGGAGCGAACAATACAAGGATGCATATGCATTTTTTTTTGAATGTCAGAAATTGTATGGAGATGGAGCAAAATTGGAAAGGAAATAAGTCTAATAGTAGAATAATATGTTTGTCAACACTCAAGAACTAATTTAGTACTACCCCACATCCTCAAAATTCTGCTTGGATCTCCTCAAAACAAAATCAGCTTGGGTGAAGAATAAGCCATTTCACTCACCCTACATAGACAGAGCATGACTTTAGGGAAAAAAAAAAAAAAACTTCTCTGATTAAAACAAGTCATATATGATTTTTCTAAAATGAGACGATTTAGGATTTTTAGTTGTATAAATTTTCTAGGAACAAATTTCTAAGGTTCGGTTTTACCTCAGAACTATCAAATGATGTCCAATTTACCTCATTTTGATGCGGCGTCACTTAGGAATCTAACGAACTAACGTCACACTAGAAATGTGCCACATACTCCCTCCGGGATGATATTAGAAGTCGTTTAAAGACAAATGTATTACCTGCCTCCAAAACACAACTTTGACCTCTTATTATTATAAAAATATTTATGGAGATGTGATATATGTATACTTTTTTATCAAAGTATTTTTTAAGACAAATCTACTCATATAATTTTTACATTTACAAACTCAACAACTTAAAAGTTATTGATGATTTATATTAAGATATTTGGCCCAAACCTTATCCAAAAACGATTTTTAATACCATCCCTCCTGAAAGTAGAGCGTTAATCAGTCTACTGGCCCACAGGCAGCAGGCAGCAGAAGTCACACGTGAGCCCTTTTTTGGATGTGGCTACTTCATAGAGGAATGGATTGGCCCGTGGGCTAAGAAGGTTGTCGGCAATCCAACCAATGGCTTGTACGTGTCCTGTCGGCCATTGGATAGCCGACAGGGTGCTAGTTTTACTGTTTTCTAAAAAAAACACTCAAATCTGCAATTAATTATTAAAATATTATTATTTAGAAAACAAATTTGGCTAAGAAGATGAGCAGGACGCTTCAGATACAGCTCGACATATATGTACTCGCCAAGGCAAAAGCTGGGATAATATACATGAACATTGCTTAGCATCTGAAGCTGGGACAACGTACAAGTTGTACGCCGAAATGGTTCTCGTTCCCAGATAAAAAAAAAGCCCTTGACCTTCTGTCTGGATTTCTGTTTCCATCATTTTCCTGTCCTGCAGACTACACACACATTTCGGAGAACCTTGGATCTCTGTTTCCAAGCATTAAGAAGCAATAGACACCTTTGTATCAAATAGCAGGAAGGCTATATATATTAGTCCACTTCTGTCTGGAAACTAATACTAGTATATATATGCAACTGTTTAAAAGCTACGGTTTGCTCAGTTGGCAAACAGCGCATTTACATTTCGAAGATCTTACTACATGCCTGCTCATTTTACACTTCATCAAAGATCTTACATTCCACTAGTAAACCCCAAATCCATTTCCCTTTAGCTCTAACCTTCACTCAATCTACCCTAAAAGGAAGAGAAAAAGAATGACTAATCATACATTTTCCTAGGTTGTGGTAAAAAACACCCCAAGCACCCTGCTTGTGATTCTCACTGGGGAGGAAGAGGCAGAGATTGGGATGGAGGGGGCTAAAATTAGACTGCCAAGATGGTTTGGAAAGGATCCTTGTGTAGAGTATTTGGTTCCACACGTCGGGCACCCCAGGAAGGCACCAGTGGATGCAGTCTGCGAACTTCTCTGGATCCGCCTTCTGCTTCGGGTCAGCAGCTTCCCTTGCCGGATGGAGTACAGCCCGTGTGGGCATCCTTCCGGTAATCTGACATCTTGGTGATGTTGATCACTGTCACCGAACCCTCTTCATGGAGCTGGCCACCTTTACCACCAGGTCATACATCCGCATGTCATGGTACAGGTCCAGGGGCTGGCTGTAGTTCTGATATGGAAGCGTCTCCTTTACACATCTGATCCCGTCTGGGTTTCCCCAATTATGCGGGCTGTTGTCATAGAAAGGAAGCAGGTTTAGCGAGACCAGCACATATAAATACATGAGTGAAATATGATGCTAATTCACAGACCAAATGCAACAGAAAACATGAAATTGCTTTTATGCTGACATTATCTAATCACAATTGCTCTTAATTTTATTCCTCTCCTTTTTCAACTGATGCGCGTTTGCATCAAAATAAAATCAACTGATACTTGAAGAAGCGCCAAAGGAAAAGCTAATTTGCAAATATATGGTCATATAAGGTGTGAAAACAAATTCAAAGTACAGCACACAGTAAATGGTGGCTGCTTTATCTTATCATGTCGAGGGCATGACAAAGTGGAGGCATGTGGGGTAAGCTTTCTGTGAAACATTAGTTTTATAGACACCAACACTCACTTTTGCTAAATATGGGCTATGAAGCACTCAAGTCAAGACTTAAATGGCGCTATGTTTTAACCTGCTGATCTGCTCCAAGGGCACTCACTATAATAATTAGTTGTGTCTAACAGTGCACAAGGTTCCAAACCTGATGACAGACCTTGCCAACTAAATTTTAAGGCCATGGGTAACAGAGCACATCTATGCTATTTAAATAAGACATTAATCATGCATTAAAAGCATTATGTTTTTTTTCAAACTTAAAAACCACATTGATTAAGTTAACATGAGGCTAGTCAGTATATAAGTGTGACAGAGCACGTCTATAATTATAGATGGGGAATATAAGCATGTAATTTACGGAAAAAGTAAAAGATTCTGGCTGCGAGAGGCTAAACATTCAGCAAAATGGCTGGATTACTAAGTATCAACAAGAAAGGAAATTGTATGGGTATTTAGCTCACTGCATACTGACATGTTGCTATGCTAGCACGAAGATAATTAGACAAATGATCAAACTTCCAAACCATGGTGAGAGATAACATGGTACTGACGTCATTTCAACTGAAAAGAGATAGTATTGGTTAATGGCTGTGGCCAGGATAAGGGACATCTTTGGGGTTCTTCAAATTTGAAAACAGTGAACTTCAAAAAAAAAAAAAAACAATGTTGCATGCACAACCCTGAACCCTCAAACACTGCTGCACTGTACAATCAACTTTCTATCCATGCCTTAGAGATCTGTCTTTCTCAGATTCCTACAAGATAGTTTTCATATACGAATATGGAAGTGTATTTATATGTTCTGATTACTGATCATTAGTTCATTATTATACCCACACCAAAGCGCAGGGTACAGAGTAAATCTAGATTACTTAACTTGCTGCCTGCCAAGTGCACAAATGTGCAAATAGTGGTATACCTACTTCTGGACCTATTAGGTTGTGGCAAAGCCACACCTGCTTTTCTAGACTATAAGCAACATTGAAGTAGATAACTGTACTACTATAAAAAGTTGATATGAACCACACTCCTACTATAAGAACCTGCTTTTCAAGTGTACTACTATAAGCAACATTCGTAGGAGCGTGGTTCATATGATCAAATCACCCTAATTTCAAATACTCCAACATCACAAGTTCAATGTACAATGGCATCAGGTACCCAATTGTTTAACTGAATAAGAAGCCACTTCTTTCTTTCTTAGAAGTACAATAGGACTTTTAATAGTTATGGCATGACGTAACACTGTAACAGATGGCAAAAGAGCCTTGATCAAGATAAACCAGAAACTAAATTTTAACAGGTTTGTCCATTTTCTAGTATGCATCCATGCATAGATATTTCTCAACCATTAAAATCCCTCCCAAGTTCCCAACATATCATCAGTACTCAAACAGTCATATTCTATTCTAAGTATCTGTTAGGAATCAGGACAAATACAGAAGCCAATTTCAGAAAAAGTGGGGCTCCTTTCTCTTGTCAAATCCCGATTTTCATGTTGCTTGTGATGCAAAAAATGGCACAGAAGTCTCAGCTAACCCACACCACACAGGTGAAACATCATTCTTTTGCTGTTGTACCAAATAGTGCCTTTTGCCTTCCTAATTGCGAACCAGACCCACACAGATGTTTGTTGAGATCATAAAGAAAAGTCGCCCCCCCATCATCCCTAAGTGCTAGTTTCGGTGTGCTTTAAGTCCACAGATGCTTCTTACCTTAAAATTCTCATACAACATTTGAATCACACAACCTGGAATGCAGTGAGGGGTTTCAAACGAAGTTTTAAATTTATTTGGTCTATTCATCTTTAATTTTGCAAATGTTCAAAACTCTAAAGTTTAGTATCATCTATGTACCATGGTAACAAGTCTAAAATACCCTCCTTTTTTGTATTGCATATTGCAAATATGACAAATCTGAGAAATATCCAACCAAAATCTGCTAGTGAGTACTGAGTGAAGTCCAGACAGAGTGGACAGAGTGAAGTCCATAAAAATTGAACTCTATTTGGATTTTGTATCCATGCAAGAAAATTGATCATCAGACCTACTATAAGCTAGGCCATCACTTTCCATGTGGGCCATGAACCAGCCTGACAGCTGGGTCTTATTCATCGACTGATTGACTGCATAGTTTGGTTGAGTGGACACACTGGACAGTGACATTGTGCCCTGCAGAATAGAAAAGGAGGAAACTCGGTGCATCGGAAGGCAATTTGGGCTTAAGTAACAAATCCCTTCGATTAAGCCTATGTACGGTGTCTAATTGGATCGGCAGCGGCCCAAAAAGTTGAAGGTCGCATCAACAATCACTCATAATGGTGTACTAATCAATCAAAGTCCACAGCTAGCGAACCACCCCTGCTTGTACCAGAGACGAAAATAAAAGTCAAGGAAATATAAATGCAGCAGGTTTCAGTTACTACCTGATGTGAAGTGGAGAAATTGTCATGAAGAAGACAGACGTTCGTGCAGGATCAATGTTGTTATTGAGCCAATCAGACCACGTCTTGAACACCCGAGCATACGCCTCAATTCTGGGAACCTCGTCATGCTCAGACCAATACCTCGAATTTGGTCTCCTGCAAAAATCCATCAAGCATCCTCAACCCATTGCTCAATTGCAATTTTCAAAAAAGACGAAGCTACACATTTGCAGTCCTGATTGAGGAGACATGAGTCAATCCAGTGAAGCAGTGAAGAACAGAGTCTGACCTGACTTTCATGTCGGCAGTGTTCATCCACCAGATGTAGGTGTTGAAGATGAGGTAATCGACGCCCCTCCAGTACCTGGCGTGGCCCTCGATCCGCTCGGTCCTGATGATCCGGTGCTCGATGCTGTGGATCTTGGGGTTATCGGAGTTGGACTCGACGAGGAACGGCGCCCAGTAGAACTCGAGCGTGGCGCGGTACTCCTTGGCGTGGAAGACGGTGAGGGAGCCCCGCCTGACGACCTTCTTCCTCCCCTTGCTCAGAATGGGCTGCACCAGGCACACCAGCGACTCCCACTGGTTCCGGTTCAGCGAGTCCCCACAAACATGAGCCGCTTCCCCGCATCGCCTCCATGAACCTCCGAGCGTCGAACCTGCCGCGAGCATTCATCAGTTGAGTGGAGGCCGGGCAACAATCATCAAAGCGAAATGCGAGCTCGCAATGAGGGTTGCAGATCTGGAGTGGAGGGAGGGGACGTACGTGGGGAGGGAGCAGTGGTCAGGCTGCCATTTCCAGTACTGCCAGAGATGGTCAGGCCGGCCATTAGCGAGGCAGGTGACCTGCTTGGTGAGGAACGTGCAGTCTCTCTCGCGGTACGCCGGGAGCGAGACGTTGTCGAAGACCCAGCGGCCGCGTGCGATGTCGCAGTCCGGCGGCGGCAGCGAGAGGGGGAGGAGGCCCGAGACGTTGTAGAGGTCTGGGGCGTCCGGGTAGAGGTAGTCGTCGATGGAGAGCTCGGCGATGGTGCGCACGTCCTCGCCGTACATGAAGAGCGCGAGCAGGAAGAAGGCGGCCACCAGCGTGGTGACCGGGGAGCGGCGCGTCGCGGCGAGGAGGGGAGCGCAAGGAGGACGAGAGCGAGCCCAGGAGGCCGAGCCCCCGGTGGTGGTGGTGAGCAGCCGCGGGGTGCCGGAGGCCGAGGTGGAGGTGGAGGTGGATGTGGGCGGCGGCGGCTTGGCCATGGCTTGCTGGGGAAGGGATGGTGTATTGGTTTTGTGGGCTGGTGGCGCAATGCCCCCGCCCAGCCCAGGCTGGTGAGCTACACGGGCAAGCAGTGAGCTCGTGGTGAGTGGATCAGTGGAAAGGTCGCGGGGACAGGAGGGAGGAGGCCGTGGCCGAGGTAGAGGATGGTAGCACCGCCGTGAGCTGTTCGCGCATGGCGACGAGCGGCGGTGCCGAGGCCTCTCTCGGTTACTCTGGAGCAGAAGGGGAAGGGGATGTGGGGAGGGACAAGCATGAACCAGCACAGCAGGGGCGGCAGTGAATGCAGGGCAGGGAAAAGGGGAGAGCAGAGCAGGAGGCGTACCATTACCATCACCGAGGTGGGTTTGGGGTTTAAACCACACCTAAAGGCTAAAACCCTCCTCTAATCAAGGGAGGGTTTCTGCTTCCAAGGCCACCAGGCAACAACGATCAACAGCCTCGCAAGCAACCCAACCCTTTTTTTTCACAGCCTCGCAGGCTGAGGCAAAGCGGAAAGCTAGCGGGCAGCGGCCCATGCGCAGCAGCCGCCGCAGGGAAAAATAGAAGGGGATATGATGGGCCTTTTGGCTCCTGGGCCTCACACATAGATACTGTATGTTGGGCTTATCCCGTATTTTACAACAAACTAGCCGGAGCCCCGGCGCTTCGCGCGGGTTGATACTTGAGTATGAGTGCTTTGTTGAGTTTATATCCCCCTTTAAATAAATAGCCTTGCTATAAGCGGCGAAATAAGCGGCACTATAGCGGCTAGAAACTGCTGTCGCGATGGCAAATAAGCGATATATAGCGCTATAAGCGCCAAATAAGCGCCCGCTATAGCGCCAAATAGCGTTTTTTTTTGAAGTTCACGCTAAATTCGATAGCCCGCGATTTAAAACATGGGTTTATATAGATTATATGTTATATTTCTGGGTTTGAAATAAATACAGGGCAAGCAGGGAAATATATTATGTAGTATTAATATGACTCTGTCAAGTTAACTGTAGTTTTGTAATTAATATGGCTCTGCGGACATTAGCACCAAATAATGGGATAATGATAATATACCTTGGGAAATATTTATGGAAAATGATAAAAGCAATGGATGTGGAAATATTTTTGTAGTGTCTGCAGTGTACTTAGTTTATTTCTAAATTTTCTGGAAATTTTTATATGCATAGAAAATAGACTTTTACAACTCCGTGTACACATCTCGGGTATGTGCAGCAATTTTTGTTCAGCTGATGCGCGGGTCCAAGCTCTCAACGCACTGTACCGTGGATTGGGCCCATCTGATGTGCACCGATTCTCCCTTTTGTCTCTGCATTTCAGTGCTCCAGAGGCAAGTGGGCCCGTAGGGGAAAAAGGATAAGGGATGGGTGCATTGGATTGAGTTGTGCACCCGTTTTGTGTCTCTATTTCACATGAGCCGAGTCCATGGAAAGGAAAGAGAGTGTGTGAGTGTGTTGTTGCTCTTTGACCAACACACGTGGTGTCCTGGTGGGGCCCCGTCCTGGTGCCTTGGCATTCCTCATCCCCATCCCCTTCGTGCGAACAGGAAGAAAAGAATTGGGAAAGGAAAGGAAAAGAGAGAGGGGAGAGGAATGGAGAGCACGACGGGGAAGGTTGGACACCAGTGGTAGCACAGGCGGCGGTGGCACTCCCTGGCGTTGCTGCTCGCACAGCAGCACGGGCAGGGCGCCGGCGGGCCGGTGCGCAAGGTATGGCGGTGGCTTTGGTCTGGCGCGGAGGACGGCGAGGCGGACACAGCCACGGCTAGCGTGCGGGTGCGCTCGGTCGCGGTGGAGGCAGGGCGACATCTGTGGGCGTGGCGCTGCGGCTGCGTTCGGCTGTGCGGCTCGTGTGCTGGCGCGCGCGGTAGCGGTGGTCACGGTGGCCAGCGTCGCGACACGGTGCGGCGGAGTGGGGCTTCGACGGCGGCGGCGTTCACGGCCTCCGTGAGCACGGCGTCATGCGCGGTGAGGCAGCAGCGCACCCCGGCGACGGTGGCTCGACGATTCGCAGCTCCGGCGCCCGACGCTGCTGCGTGGTGATGTCGCCGTGTTGGGGCGGCCCGCGCGCAGGGTGCCGCGCAGGGGACGCCCGCGTCGTTGCGCTGCACCGGCGGCGCTCCAGGGGACCGGCTGTTGGGGCGGATTCGGAAGCGGAGGTGGCGGCGTCGGTGATTGATGCGGTGGATAGTGGAGGAGGTGCAGGGGAGGAGAGCCGCGCTACGGGCGGCGGAGGATGGGTGGGTTAGGGGGTGGCGCTGGGCGGGAGATGGAGGGGCGTCGGCATGAGGAACGCGGTGGAGAATTCAAGAAGGCTTGAGAAGGTTTGACGAATGGACGGTAGGCAGGGGCTCGGTGGACGGATCGGACGGCGCACAGAGCTTAGTTGTTAATGGAAATTAATAAGTATTTGTAATCGTGGTTTATACATCTATTAGACTTGAGTGAGATTTGACAGATTCATTGCAGTTTTTAATTCTGAGAAGTTTGTATGTATAGGAACATGGTCTTGCTATGGAGAATATATGTGTCAACTTCAATAAGGCACACAGGAGCTTTGAATCTAACAACAATATGATGAAGTAACAATAAGGAATATCTATTTAATCCCGAAGTAATAAGCAAAGATGCTAAACATCGCAAAGGAGTTGTTAAGAAAGTGTCGGCGTTTCCGAGAGCGGGGGGTGCCTCGGGTGCCGGCAATAAAGATTTTCTAGGCCGTGTGCCTCCTCCCCAATGGCATAGCGCAAGATGGACACGGGCACGGTGGGTTTATCCCGGTTCAGCCCAACGGGGCCCCACGTCCCAAATGGTGTCTCCTCGTGTTACCTCGCGCTCAAAAGAGAGCTTGTAGTAGGGGTTTACAAGCGGCGTGGGGGAGAGAATCGATCCCAAGCCCCGACGATCGTGGTAGTGGTGGTGGTGGTGGTTGGCCCGCTAGATTTGCGGTTGGTTGATCGGGTCATCCCCCGCGATCCGTTCAACTCCTGCTAATGGGGCATTACTCCCCCTTTTATAGTAGGAAGGGGAAGTAATGTTTACATATGTGGGTGCCTAGGTGGCTAATTCGAGGCCTCACTTGTTGCATGTGCTGCTTGGCCGGGGCCGCTGGCTTGGGCGTCGCTTGATGAAGACACGCGCGCGTCGATGCGGTGGCGACGTGCCATTGCCGGTGCGGCGCCCTCGAGGGAACCGCGGGCGTCCCTCACGCGGTCCGCATGGCGGGCGGCCCGTGAACGCCGTTATGGCGTGTCATGCGCCCGTGGTCCGCCCAACGTGGCATCTTGGCGGTGTTTACGGGGAATGAACGATTGTCGTCCTGGTTTCCCGTGCGGGGCGGCGTAATATCGCCACCGGTCAGCTTTGTGTCCCATCGGTCGGATTGGGAGAGATTTGGCGGGGCCGATTTGATCATGTCGATGGCCCCGTGCCTCGTCTGGCGCGCAGCCGCATTAAATGCAACCGCTTCCCTTCCTCCGAGACGGAATCTTCCCATGCCCGAGGGTCGACCCGGGTGAGTCGGCAGGCTACCTCGTCCCGAGGATGGAGAGTCGGGTCTCCCTCGGGCGGGAGGCGGAGATCGTGGCGCCGAGGGTGGTGAGCTAGGCCACCCGGGCGAGGCGGAGATCGTGCGCCCGGGGTGGTGAGCTAGGCCACCCCTGGGCGAGGCGGAGTCCATGCGCCCGGGATGGAGAGCCGTGTCTCCCCGGGCGGGGCGGGGGCTTGAGCACACGAGGATGGAGAGCTTGGTCTCCCTCGGGCGAGACGGAGATTGGGATTGAGTCCGAGCCTTGGGTCGGTTGGTGATGACGTGGAGCGTCCCGTTCGCCGTCTTGTAGGGTTCTTGACCTTGTCATTCTTGAGCGTGGCGAGCTCGCTGGCGGCGATTCGGTCGTGGAGATTCGTGGATGAAGACAAGCCGGTCGAAGACCGGCTTGGAAGCTAAGCCGAGCAACTACTCGGTCCTTCGTCGTGGTGACTCTGTGGGCCGCCGTGGGCCGACTCCATCTTCATGTGTGCGCCGTGGCTCTTTGGCTTGTCCGTCGCCCGTTGGGCCGTTCTTGAGGGATGGGATGGCGGTAGGCGGGATTTCTGCCCCACGATGGGCGTGTCTCGGGGCCCAATATTTAGGTCCCCGACGGTAGCCTCGAGCCCCGAGCGAGTAAGGACTCGCCAGGGGTTGTGCCGTTCCGCCGCCTTGAGTATTTTCTCGGGGTGGTTCGTCTACAATGGGTGCGCTGTGACAGCTCCTCGGAGGAATGACGGATTCTTCGAGGTCTTTAAACCTCGCTACCGGCAAGGCCGGAACAGCTCTATTTTGCGCTTGTTTGTGCGGAGTCCGCTTTGTTTTTTGCGGGGCGCCCGAGGCCCGCTTTTATGTGCGCAAGGTCGTCCCAGGCTTCCTCGACTTTGATCATACGCTCCCCTCGCCGCCCCCGAGAGGGAGGAGGAGGGGAGACGCACCTTGGTGCCCCAAAGCCGACCATGGTGTGCTCGCTTGAACGCTGTAACGAGTCGGGCTTTAAGTGGGTGCCCGTGCCCTCGCCGAGCAAGGGTCGGCCGTGGTGATCTAGGATTCACCCCATGAGAACCTACGGACCGTTTAGCGCATCCCGGGGTTTGACAGTGTCAACCCCCGAGGGCCTCGTAGGCCTCCCACGGATGGGACATCTCTATAAACAGCACCCGCGGGTCTTAAACACGATCAGAAAATCCCGAGCCCCGGAGGGCTCGGGTATAGCCGCCAGCATTTCCATCCCGCCCCCGGTTCGGGTTATCCCGAGGTGATCAGAGAAACCCCGTGGGGCCCAGCCGGCAACCTATGAACGTAAGGTACACGTTGACGTCGTCGGCCGAGCTCGGCCCGTTTCCAGCGGGCGAGAACCACCATCGGATCGACTTTTTGCCCCTTAGGGTCGGGCGCTCACCGGATATGGACGGGCCGGGCGATTTTGCCGAATGGAAGACGGCGTCTCCTCGCCGCGCCGGCGGCGTGGCCAAAATCCGATGGGGCGTGGCCACGTGGGCACATGTCGAGGCGTGAATCGAGCACCGTCGAGGTGCATTAATGCTCTTGATTGACGGGCTTTGCGGCGGGCCGAGCCGTCGGATGGCGGTTCCCGTTCCATCGGGGCCGTCCCATTCCGGGCGTCGGTTCGTTTGCCCCGGGCGGCGGTTCGCCTTCCCTTCCCTATAAATTCGAGGGGTCGCCGGGCGGCGGCGTACGGTTGCTCCTTTGTTCTTGCTATCGCCTTCTTGCCTTCTTGCTTTGCAGCAATTAGGAAATAGAGAGAAAGATAAGGAGAGATTGAGGGAGAGATCCACTTGCCTTGTGCTCGCGTCGCGAGTGGTGTTGTCGGCGGTCGGCGTTCCTCGTTCTCCCGCTCATCCATGGCGCACTCGGGTGGCGGCGACAACGTCGCGGGAGGTGCTCGATCTTTGGCCGTGGCCGAGAACGACGGGCGACGGAGGAAAAGCTTCAGCGCTGGTTGAGGAAGGGCTTCTTCGTCCCCGCACCGACACTCACCGGCGGAGTGGAGAGCCCCGCGATTGGGCCGAGGAGGAGCCTAACCCTCCCCGATGGCTACGTGGTGAGCCTCGATCGATCTTCACCGGCGCTGGTTCGGGATGCGGCCGGCGGGCGGTTTATTCGCGGCGATCCTCCATTATTACGGCATTGAGCTTCACCACCCGCCCCAATCCTTCGATCTCCCAGCCGCCATCTTCGCCGCCCTTTGTGAGGGATTCCCGGGGATCGAGCCGCATTGGGACCTTTGGTTGTGGTTCTTTAAGGCGGACATCACCACCGCCGGTGGCGAGGGGTGTGCCACGGAGGGCGTTGCGTGTTGGTGGTTGCACGCTCCAAGTCCGACGGAGGCATTTGGCCGAGCCGAAATGATGGGTACATCCTTCGGCTCACCTCCTCCAACAAAGGGTGGCGGGACCGGTGGTTCTACCTCCGCAATGACGGAAACGAACTTCCCGCGTACACCAAAAAGCGTCCTCAAGCGGCGTCCGGAGAAGTGGTTCAGGGGTCCCCCTCTACCGTTCGACCCACCGAGGGCCTAAGGCGACGGTGATGCGGCTCAGAAGAGAGGGTGTGAACGTGGCGGCCGTGGTTCTTTGCTTTTCATCGGCGTCGGGTGTTGCCATTGATGGCTCGCCCTTTGCGTATATACCGAATGACCTCCTCGGCCGGTCTTGAGGAGTCTCGGATGTCGCCCCTTCGCTTCCACCGATGGCCTGGCCAAGAGGGTGAAGGGAGGCATTGAGGTCCAATGCGAGGCGAGATTCCCGGAGATCCTATGCGCCCCTCCCGTGGGTACATCTCCTTGGTAAGTGTCCTTTGGTTTCGGCGTTCTTGTATTGCCTTGTTGCCGCCATGCTCCCGTGGTGGTTCTTATTCCATCTTCTTGCGGTCGTTTGAACTACCACGACTCCCCTCCTCCCCGTGCTCGATCACGGATGCCGCCCCGGAATCCCCGAATCACGCTTCGGACGGCGGGAGAGGAGCACGGACATTGAAGAAGGAGGAGAAGAAGAAGAAGAATGTGGCTTCAGCGCCAACCGCGGGCCGCGGCAGAGGCGGGGCGGTCGCTGATACCTCGTCCACCGAGGAGGACGAGGGACGAGGTGGAAGGGACGAGTTCATCGCGGAACTCGTCGGATGATGATCAAGGGGCTCGTCGAGACCGAGCCACAGGGTTGCCGACCCACTTTCGGGGGCCGCTATGCCCGAAAAGTCGGATGAAGGCGGGCCTAGTGCGCCCCGTCCTTCCGGCCAAGGCCTCCGGAACCTCTCGGCGGTCCCGGGTTTTGCCCGACGCGGAGTACCTCGGCGCCGCAAAGTGTGGCTCGGAGGGAAGTGCCGACGCTTCCCGGTGGGTACCTCGGCGCCACAAGGTGCGGCTGACGGGTGGCGGCCGGTGACACCAGCCCTACCCGTGCGTCGAGAGGCGTGGGAGGAGACGGCGTCGTCGCGTCGAGTCTGGCAGCCCCTGTGCCGCAGCCTTCCCGTGCCTCGGCCACGCCCAGGCGATCCCTCGGGCCTCGTGAGTCCCTTTGTGTTCTCGCAGCTTTGCTTCTCTTCTTGTATCTTTTGGCTTCTCTCGATGTGTTTTTGGCTTCGGGAAGCGGGGGCCCTCTCTCGACCTTGCACCCTAAGAAGGCCTCAAGGCCGTCGGTGCGCAGCCTCCTCCGGGGGCCCGGCCGGGGGTTGTCCGGTCAAGAAGTCGTCTCATCCGCAACGTCGGGGCCTTACGTGATGTTGCCTCCCCGGGCATTCAGCCCCCGAGCCTCGGGTGGGATCGGGTCCGAGCCTGGCGGCCGAGACTTCCCCTCCCGAGGTGGGGCAGGCCCATGGAGGTGATGGCGGGTCGTCCACCCGGCCGATGGCGATCGACTCGGAGGGCCCGACGGGGCAGCGGCGCCCGGCCGGCGGGGAGCCCTCGGGCTGTTTGAGAGGGACTCGTGATGAGGCCGCCCCCCGAGGAGCCAAGCTCCTTTGTCCGGGAGTTTTCTCGGGAGGGAGCTTCGAGGCGGCGGAGACGCCGCGCGCCCCGCTTGTGCCGGCTCCCACGGTCTTGGGGCTCATGAGGAGTATGATCCTGACTTCCCGTTGCTTCGTGCGCCTGGATTGGACGCGGTCCTTGACGAGGCGTCGTCTTCGGCGATGGTGAGGCAGGTGCCCGTGGTTAGGTTGTGAAGGGCCCCGGACTTCTATTGGTTTGGGTTCCCGAGCTGCGGGGAGTTGCGGTGGAGGCGACTTTCCCCCCGAGGAGCCAACTTCACCGGGGCGGTTCTCCCTTGACCTTGGGTGATGTGCCCGGGGTCCGGCCGCCGGAGTGATCGATGACCATACCGAAGTCCTGGCGTGGAGGACTCATGAGCAAATCCGCCAGTGGGCCGCAGACGGCCTTGCGAAGATCGGCGACGCAATCACCCAGCGTCTTGTCGAGGCCGACGCGGTGAGTGTCTTGACTGTTGTTTCTTGGCACGCATCTTCTTTGTGTATGCATCGTATTCCTACGGTGTCCTGTTGCGGAGCCTCCGGCGATTTGCCATGGAGAGGTCCGAGCTCCTTCGCCGAATGTTACGAACCGGAACGCCCTTGAAGCGACGTGGGTGAAGCCGATCCAGGCCCGAGAGTGAGACGACCTGGCTTCTTTGCTCTCGCCCGGGAGGAGTCTCGGCGATGCCACGGCGGTAGAGCTCGTCAAGGCCAGTCCGAGGTCGACAGTTGGCGCGGCGAAAATGGCTCGGATGAGCCAAGACTTCGAGGCCGCCGAAGCAGTCCCCTCCGTGCCCCTCGTGGAGGCCAATGACGGGGACAAGTCCCGGGAGGGAGCGAAGCGAGCGCGGAGATGTGTGGCGCCTTGAACACCCGCATCGGGAGGCGGCGGTGTCCGAGGGGAAACCCTCGAGAAAGGAGAAGGACCGGCTCAAAGGTCGCTACTGCGTGTTGAGCATGGCGTGATCTTTGGGTTGGCAGGCTGAAGTGCCAAAGGTATGTCTTCTCCCTAGTAGGCTCCCCCGCCTTTAATCCCTCCTTCTTCTTGCGACATTGTCTTGGTGCTTGTTGTCGGGGCGGAGAAGGTCCGCACGGAGGCCGTGGAGAACGCGGCCACGCTCGCCGTCTTTGGAGCGGGAGGCGCACTGTGCACCCGGGAAGAGGCCTGTCGGACTTCACCGCCGCCGCCGGGGCGGACAGCACGGAGGTCGGGCCCGGCGGCGTGGTCGCTGAGCTCCTTTGGGCGCTTCCTTAGGTCGAAGCTTCGAACGCCTTCCGAATCGGCATGCGGGCGTGCATGGCGGTGTTACCGCTCGCACTTCACGGTGGAGCCCGGTGTTGAACAACGTCAGCGGGGTTTCTTCCTTGGCTCCGATGGCGAGGGCGTGGCCCGACCCGTCGAGAAGGCCGCCGACGACGCCGTCGGGTGACCAAGGAGTTGTGCGACTCCGTGGAGGTCTTTGCGACTTCGGTTGGCTTCCCGTTTCAAGACGAGGTATGCCCTCCGATTCCCCCATAGAGTCAAGCTATGAGGCGGACACGGAGATGGTGGGCGCCGCTTCCAGGATACGCCCGGCGGGTCCGGCGCCTGCCCCGAGGGATGCCGCTTGCCGAGGATGCTGCCCCTGCGAATCTTTGCTTTGGCGGCGGTCGCGAGAGTCTTGGGCGGGTGAGGCTCGTGATGCCCTTGAACTCCCCCTTGCATGTGAAGAAGTTAACTTGTAAGAGATGTGTACATAAACAATGGTGCCGCTCGTGGTCCGCGGACCTTGGCGAGGTGCGTTTATGATTTGTGTTGCGTTTCTCGAATCTCGTTTATTGTGTGGCCGAGGCCGCTTGCTTTCTCCGGGCTCGCGAGATAGTGAGCATGGATGCCACTAAGGGCGGTCCTTGGATGCCACCGGGGCGGTCCGTTTGGCTCGGCTACCTCACTTAGGGATTTGTGCATGTGCGACCTTCGCAGGCTTAAACGATCGATCCGAAAGTGTGCGCAAGAGAACTTTTTTTTTGAAAAAAGTTTCAAAAAAAAGGAGATGAGGAGGGGGTCCCCCGGTGAGTCCCCCCTGTAGCCCCCGGGGAGTTTTAGCCTTGTCTTTGGACGAGGTTAAGACTCCCTTGAGTTATGCATGAAGGAAGTTTTTCTTCATAAAGATGTAGATCTTTTATTGAGCGAAAAACATAAGTGTACAACTTTAGGGGCGAGGTTAAGGGTAGAAGCGACGTAGCTGTTCTATGTTCTAGGCGTTGGAGTAGACTTCGCCCTTCTCGTTCTTTAACTTGTAGGTTCCGGGCCTTAGTATTTCGGCGATGAAATATGGCCCTTCCCAAGGTGGTGTGAGCTTGTGGCGTCCCTTGTCGTCTTGCTTCAGCCTGAGTACGGGGTCATTGACTTGGAACTCCCGAGGCTTCAGTCGCTTGGTGTGATACTTCCTAAGGGCTTGTTGGTATCTTGCCGAATGCAAAAGCGCGACGTCTCGGGCCTCATCGACTTGGTCAATGGAGTCTTGCCTGGCATGCTCGTTGCCTTGCTCGGTGTAGGCTTGGAGCCTCGGGGACCCATATTCAATGTCTGTGGGCAAGATTGCCTCGGCCCCATAGACCAAAAAGAATGGGGTGAAACCCGTGGCCCGGCTCTTCGTTGTTCGAAGACTCCATAGGACCGATGGTAGCTCCCGGTACCACCTCTTCCCGTCTTCGGTTCAGCTGATTGAAGATCCTCGGCTTGAGGCCTTGTAGGATCATGCCATTGGCACGCTCTACTTGACCGTTGGTCTTCGGGGCTACTACGGTAGAGGTGTCAACCCGATGCCGTAGTCATCACAAAAGTCGAGGAACTTCTTTCCCACGAAGTTGGTTCCGTTGTGCGTGATGATGGAGTTCGGGGACTCAAAAACGGGGAAATGATGTTCGTGAAGAACTTCACCGTTCCTCCGTCAGAGGGTTCACCACAGCTCGGGCCTCGATCCACTTGGAGAACTTGTCGATGGCGACTAAGACATGAGTGTGTCCTCCGGGCGCCTTTTCGGGGACCGATCATGTCGAGCCCCCATACCGCAAATGGCCATGTCGAGGTATGGTTTGCGGGGCTTGTCTTTGGAAGAAGATCGTCTTTCGTGCGTAGAAGCGGCACCCCTTGCGGTGCGCCGCGACTTCATTGGCGTCTCGGACCGCCGAGGGGCCGATAGAAGCCTTGTCCCGAAGACTTTACCGACGAGTCCTCGGGGGGTGGCATGATGGCCACATTCCCCTTGGTGGGTGTCTTTAAGCGAGTTCCTTGCCCTCCGCCGAGGGTATGCATCGCATGTATATTCCCCCGGCGCCTTTCTTGTAGAGTTCTTTTTGTCTCCAATTAGCGCAAAGGATTTTGCCCTTCGAGAATCGGCGAGCCTCGGTCTTATCCTCGGGTAATTCTCCCCGAGGTACTCCCATAGGGGTTCTCTCCCGTCGGGGACTTGGTCGATCGCCATGGCCGGGAGGTGGTGAGCTGAGTTGTCTCCATGAGCCCCCGAGGGTATATCCAAGGGAGTGTCCTTAACCGCTCTCACCAGAGATCTCGGGTGAGTAAATCTCGGGGGCGATTACCTCGTGTTGCGGCTACCTTGGCGAGTTTCGTGCAGCCCAGCTTCATTGTAACGTCTTGGGGTGTGCCCGTGTTCAAGCCCGTGGAACTTTTCCTCCGGTTTTGCACTTCTCGGCAATATGCTTCCATCTTAGGGTCATGACACGCCGAGGCCTTCATGACTTGGTCAATGACCAATTTGAGAATCCCCACGGGTTTCCAACCGTCGGATCCCGAGGTCCGGCTGCGATCCACGAGACCGTTGACCGGCGCCTCGTGATTCTCGCGACGTTGTTGGAGGTGGGAAATGCAACCGGATGGCGTACCTCGTGTGAACCCCGAGGGTTGAGATGAAGAGCAAGCCCCCCCTTTTGTCTTCATCATGGACCCGTCGAAGTACATGGTCCCGCACGGCTTTGATTGGTGCCGGGGTAATTGCGTATCGGTCCATTCGGCCACAAAGTCGGCCGGGACTTGAGACTTTATTGCCTTGCGAGGCGAGAATGATATTTTTTCACCCATGAGCTCCACCCCCACTTCGCCACTCTTCCCGTGGCCTCTCGGTTCGGATGATTTTCCCGAGGGGGGGAATGAGGATACCACGCGGCCGGGTGCGCGAGGAAGTAGTGACGAGTTTTCTTCGTCGATGCGATGGCGTCTGAAGTTTTGCATTTGCGAGTGCCGAAGTCTTGGTGTCGGAAAGCACCTCACCGATGAAGTAAACGTGGCGTTGAACGGCAACGTGTGCCCCTCTTCCCGGCTCTCTACTACGACCCGCTACTTGACTACCCGAGTAGTGGCCGTGGCGAGGAGCAAAGTCTCTCCGGGTTTGGTGGCACCAGGACTGGCGGACTAGTCAGGAGCTTCTTGAGGTCACCGAGAGCTTCCTCGGCCTCTGGGGTCCAGGCAAAGCGCTCGGACTTGCGAAGCAGCCGATAGAGGGGAGGCCCCTTTCCCCGAGGCGGGAAATGAACTTGCTTAGTGAAGCCGGGCAACCCATAACCTTCGAATTCCTTTGAGGTCTCGGATTGGCCCCATCTTCGTGATTGCGTCAACCTTGGTCGGGTTTGCTTCAATGCCTCGTTGCGAGACGATGAAACCCAGCAGCATCCCTCGGGGGACCCCAAACACGCATTTTTCGGGGTTGAGCTTGACTCCCTTCTTGTTTAGACACTCGAAGGTTTCCCTGAGGTCTCCCACGAGGTCAGCAGCCTTCTTGGACTTGACTACTATGTCGCCGACATAGGCCTCCACGATCCTCCCGGATGAGTTCTCCAAGACGATTTGCATGCACCGCTGGTACGTTGTTCAGCCGTTCCTCGGCCGAAGGGCATTGTGAGGTAGCAATACATCCCGAAAGGGTGTTATGAAAGAAGTCCCGAGCTGGTCGGATTCTTTCATTTTGATCCAGTGATAACCGAATATGAGTCGAGAAAGGTTAAAGTTTCGCATCCCGCGGTGGAGTCGACAATTTGGTCGATCCGAGGCAAAGGAAAGGGAACTTTCGGACATGCTTTGTTGAGACTAGTGTAGTCCACACACATCCTCCACTTCCCATTCTTTTTCTCTACTAATACAGGATTAGCTAACCACTCGGGTGGAATACTTCCCTTATGAATCCGGCCTCCCGTAGCTTGTGGATCTTCTCGCCGATGATCTTCCGGCAAATGTCATCGAAACGCGGCGCAAGCGCCGCATGATCGGGCTTCGAGCCTGGCCGGATGTCTAGGAGTGCTTCGGCGACATCCCCGGTATGCCCGG
Organism: Hyparrhenia diplandra; assembly: GCA_015847255.1. Classification (NCBI taxonomy): domain Eukaryota; kingdom Viridiplantae; phylum Streptophyta; class Magnoliopsida; order Poales; family Poaceae; genus Hyparrhenia; species Hyparrhenia diplandra. The sequence goes on along the minus strand of JADLZK010002157.1, from coordinate 112,580 downwards.
CATGTCCGAGGGTCCCCCCATAAACGTCTTGGCGTTCGCACGGAGGAAGTCGGCGAGCATTGCTTCCCTATTTTGGATCCAGTTCTGGCGATGGTCGCCGGCTTCTCCTCCTGATGCTCGAGATCGGCGGGATCTTCTTGGTGCCCGGGAGGGCTCAAAGTTCCCAGCTGGCAGCGCGTGCTCGTTTCGAGCGATCTCGTTGAAGCTCTTCTTTGCGTCGGCAATGAGTGCCTCGGCAATGGCGGCGCCTCGGCATACTCCACGCTCTCCGCGTCGCACTTTCGTATGCATGATGGTGCGAGGGGCGGTCGTGATGACACCCTTTCCGGCCGGCATCTTGAGCTTGAGGTAAGTGTAGTTTGGGACAGCCATGAACTTGGCGTAGCAAGGCCGCCCCGAGGAGTGCGTGGTACGTACCCGGACCCGAGGGATCTCAAAGGTGAGAGTCTCTTGTCACGAAGTTCAAGGGGTCCCCAAACAGACCGGTAAGTCGATCTGCCCGAGGGGCTTCGGTTGCTTCTTTGGGGGCGACGCCATTGAATCTTTGGCCCTCCCCGGCGGATCTTGGACTTGTCCACCCCGAGGAGGTCAAGTGTTTCCTCGTAGATGAGGTTGAGGCTGCTTCCTCCGTCCATGAGGACCTTTGTGAGCCGGGTGTTGGCAATGATTGGGTCCACCACCGGTGGATAAGCCCCTGGTTAGGGATGTGCCGAGGGTGATCCGACTAGTCGAAAGGTGATGGCCTGATCCGACCACTTGCGCGGCCGGGATTCTTGGCTCAATCGTATACACCTCCCGTCGCTCCTTCTTGCGTTGCCGCACCGACATATTCTTTGGTGTTGCCACCGAAGATCATGAAGCGATTGTTCACCTTGGGAAGCCCTTGTTCCCCTCGGCACTACCCTCGGGTGCCCCTTCCTCCTCCTCCCTCGGGTATGGCTCGAGTTTGGCGAAGTATTTGGCGCACCGTTTTGCACTCCTCGGGGTATGCTTGACCGGGAACACGTGGTTACGGCACGGCTTCTTGAGCATGTCGTCGAAGGTAGGCGGTGGCGGGGGGGACCCCTTGCGGTCGACGCGGCCACCATATCTCCGTCGTTCGCGTCGAGGTCTTGGGCCTTGCCTTTGCGGCTCTTATTCTTCTTCTTCTTCTTGCCCTCCCGAGGCTTTGGGACCCCTCTCGGCTCTTCTTCCTTGCGCTTCCCTCGGCGAGCCACGATTGAAAACGAGCCCCGAGCGGCCTCTTCTCCGCTAGCAAACTTGGTGGCGATGTCCATCGGCTTGTTCGCCTCGGTTGGAGTCCGGCGCCCAGCTTCTTCACGAGGTCACGGCATGTGGTGCCTAAGCTAGAAGGCCCTATGGCGTCGGGAATCCGTCACATTAGGGAGCTCGGTCCGTTGCTTGGAGAAGCGCCGGATGTAGTCGCGCAAGGACTCGTCGGACTTCTGGCGGCGATTTGGAGGTCTCATGAGTTACCGGGCGCGAGTGCGTGCCATGGAAGTTCCCTCGGAAGGTCCTTTCCAAGTCCGCCCGGTTTGATATGAGGTCCGGCGGAAGGTGTTCGGCCGAGGCCGAGCTAAGTCGGAAGGTCGAGGGGGCAAATTTCTGATTATGACCTTATCATCGTGCCCCCTGCGAGGCGGCATGCCGGCCGATGGTCGGCCAACCATACCTCGGGGCGAGTCTCCCAGTACTTCTCAATGTGGCTAGGTGGCTTTGAAGCGTGCGGGAAGCGGTGCCCTCCCCGATTTCCCTTGTGAAAGCCCATGGCCCAGGTGGATCACGGGAGTACCTTCGGTCGTCCCCGCTTGCGCGTCTCATCGCCGCTCGTCCCCGAGGTGAACCACCCCTCGTGGCGAGCCATTACCCGCCGATCTCTTCACCCGGAGGTCGGGGCGCCTCGATTCTGATCTCGGTGGGGGTCTTCTATGCGCTCCCGGGCCCGGGCGGTTGTTGCGGTTATCGACCCGGCGTTCGTGGGCTGGCCTTGCCGAGGCTCGGCTCTGCTCGGCCGGGCCGGAGCCTGTCGACTTCGCCGGATTGCTCCGTCATCGTGGCGTCGCGGCTCGGTCTCGGGAAGCGGAGCTCTCCGCTTCTGCTCGGCCGCTTCGGCGAGGAGGTGTCGAAGGCCTTCCCGAATCGCCTTCCCTCGGTGTGTCGATGTTTTGACGACCGAGAGCCCGCGCCACGGGGTGAGCGGCGGTTTGTCCGGCCTCGATGAACACGGAGTCCGGGTTTGTTCGCAGATTGACATAGAGACGGGGTTTTTATCTTGGGTTCGGGCCCTCGATCCTTGATCGAGTAAAGACCTTACGTCCGGTCGGGCGTGAGCCTCGTGTTTTGATTGATGGGGTCAACCGAGGATCGGTTGTAAAGTTTCTGACGACTTGATGTGTTCAAGTTGCGCTCTCCTCTCGAGGTGCTCTTTGGCCGCCTTTTATAGTTCAAGGAGCCAAAGAGCTTGCTACGGACCTAGTCCGACTCAGAGAGGGTTGTCCGTAGAGGATTGAACACCCAAACTCCTTACATGGTAGTTTGACTAGGATTCTATCGATTACAACGAAGTCTACCGTAGCTATGCTTCCATTGCCTTCGGGAGTTGTTTGTGGCCGCGGCTAGGATAGAATCCTGCGAACAACTCTATAGAGTCCTTAGGTGATCCTGTATCCACAAGCCCCCGAGCATCTCTAGGGTGAGTCATGAGAGTTGTCTCGCCTTTCTCGGACGGCCTTGATATGGTCTTCAAGATCATCTTACGGTGTGCACTTGAAAAAAGTGCACCCGTAGGGTGTAGCCCCCGAAGCTTCTTGCTTTTTGGCACAAAGAGAGCCGGAAGGTCTTTGAGTTCTCTCGCCTCCTTTGAGTTCTTTAGCCTCCGTCTTCGAGTTCTTCTCGCCGGAGTTCTTTAGCCTCCGTCTTCGAGTTCTTCTCGCCCGAGGAGTTCTTTAGCCTCCATCTTCAAGTTCTTCTCGCCTCGAGTTCTCCCTTCCTCCGGACTGCTCTTCTTCTTGCGAGCCCTTCTTCGGATGGAGCTTTGAGCGCGGCGTTGAGATCTTTTCCTTTGTCTTCGAGTTCTTCTCGTATTTGGAGTTCTTTCTCCAGGATGGATCTCTTCTTCGCGAGCCCCCGAGCATCTCAGATATGAGTCATGAGAGCATCTTTTCTCGCTCTTCTCGGATGAAGCTTCGGTGCGATCTTGAGATCTCTCATCCTCAAGTTCTTCTCGATTCGGAAAAAATCTTGTCCGGGGTATCCAAAGCGGCCCCGAAATGTCTAGGAGTTCTTTCTTTGGAAAGGAATCTTAGAGGTTCTCTCGTCCTCCGGATTTTTGACCGTTTCTCTTTTCCGATGCGATCACGGGTCATACAATCTTTGCTTTTTCTGCGCTCCGTCTTTCGAAACGTCGATGTATGGCGATCCATAGCCATAAATTCACCTTGTGTGATTTGAGGTGACCGTTCCTTCTTGGTGGTTGCCTCGTCTTCATGGACTCGGTCTATGGACATGCTGGAGTGCGCCTATAAATTGGGCGTTCGGCTTTGCTTCGTAGCCAGAGTGCCTTTCTTGTTCCTTCTTCTTCTCCTAATAATATCCCTCTTCTCTTGTAGAATAGCTTTTCTGAACTTCTGATCCATGGCGGTGCCGTTGATTGAGTTGGATCAGCCCCCGGCATCTTCTTACGCCTTTCTTGGGTTCTTCCGTGAGTGAGGGATGTCTTGTGAAACGGAGTAGAAGGGGACTACTCTGCCGGCGGCTCCACTCTTGGATGTGGCTAGTGGTGGGAAAGGGATGCCTTGCGATCGAGTTTTCCTTCGCTTCGTCGCTCTATCCCGTTCCGCCGGTCTATGAAGATGAGTGGGGCAGTCTACTTCCAGTTGTACCTTAGTTTGAGGAAGGCTAAGGTGCTTTCTTGGTCTAGTAGATTGATCCTCATGATGTTCGTCGGCTCGAGTTTCTTGGAGAGGATAGCACCCATTTGCTTTGTTCAAGGGGTTATCTTTTCCTAGATTCTTGCCTTTGAGTCTTGAGGAACCGCCGTTTATGTGCTCTTGTGGTACTCTGTCCTTTTCGAGGTGTTGTGCCGGCGAGGGCTCTTTTTCCCTAGGCCGCCAGCCTTTGGAACTCGTGGTTCGTTGGTTCCTTGTGTGTTCGGGGTTCTTCGGGCTTCCGGTACTACGTCTTTGATCTTTGATTCCTCCGTGGTCTTCTTAGCGCTCTTTGGTGCTTTGAGTCCTTGTACAAGGCTCTTGATTTCCTTGTTAGGATACGGAGGGCTCTTTTGCTCGGCGGTTGGAGTTGGCTTGGAGGAGTTTGGAAACAGATCTTTGTGTTCTGTCTTCGTTGCTCTGGATAGGGACTCCCTCGGCGCCTTCTTGGAAGTACACTTCAGTTGTTTGGCTTCGACTTCTTTGTATCTTGTGCGTGGGAGTTCTTATTGGGTTCCCCGTGCATCCGAGTCTTCTTTGTATCTTGTAGGGACTTGTTTCCCATGTAACTTGTAATCCCAAGATGTTGAATAAAAGATATCTGTTCCTTTATCCGTTTTGTACTTTGTAAGAATCTGATCGCCTTGAGCGGACTTGTTTGCAAACTTTGTTGTGATTGTGCCTTTAGATCTAGGCTTCTGGCTTCGTCCTGTACTTGTAGACTTGTGCCGAGTAGTTGTGATTCTGGCTCCATAATCATCGGGGTTGTTCTTCCTCGATGAATCGGCTTGTCTCTTTGTAGATCTGGCGAGTAGAAAGGAGTCTTGTTCTTGTGCGTTAGGGTTCTTTTTTCTCCTTACGCATCGCCTTTAGCTCCTCTTGAGCTTCTTTGTGGATTGTTGGAGTCTTGCTCTTGCGCCTTTTAGGTTATTTTCCTTGACGCCTTGACTTGTCTTCTTTTTCTTGAGACTTGTCGTGATGGTAGGGTTTTGCTCCTGCGTCTTCCTGGGTTCTTCCCTTGACGCCCGACTTGTCTTCTTTTCTTGAGACTTGTCGTGATGGTAGAGTCTTGCTCCCGATTTGCTAGGGTTGCTTCTTCCCTCTTTGTAGTAGCGCGCCTTCTTCTTGGGCTTGCTTGGAATAGGTGGGGTCTTGCCCTCGCGTCTGCGGGTTCTTTCCTTCGACGCACGACTTGTCTTCTTTCTTGAGACTTGCCGGTAGATGTGGAGTCATGCTCAGTACCCGAATTTACTTTTGTTTTTGGATTTCCGGCGTCGTCTTTGCTTGAGACTTGTTTGTAAGTGGCTGGGGTCGTGCCCCTCTCGCGAACTATTTTCTTCTTGGCTTGTGACTTGTTGCCTCCTTTCTGAGTCATGTCACGATAAGTGGAGTCTTGCTCACGGCCGTTAGGCCTCTAGCTTTTGTCTTTTCTTAGACTTGCTAGTAGATGTTTTGGTGGAGTCGTGCTTTCGGGTAGAGTTGTTCTAACTCGGGGTTGCCGCTTTGGGCAAGGGCTCTCCCATGCTTTGTCCAGATGGACTATAGCATGGCGTCCCTATAGGGTTCTCGGTCAGGGCCCATTTAAGTGCATTCGGGATCGAAGGTCAAGATGGTTGGGTTTCTATTTCACAACACTACAATCCACCTTGCCCTCGGTTTGGGCTGCTCGCTTTTCGAGAGACTTGATGTGAGACGATGGGTTCCTATTTCATAACACTACACCGTTCACGCCCCGATTCGAAAAAGGCCGTCCTGCGCCAGAGGACATATTGGCTCTTCACGGACCCTCGATGGCCTCTGCGACCTAAACGGGCCGATCCCCACGTCCTCTCTTCTTTGAGTCGTGGTTCACGATCTGCCGCTAGGATTTAAGGTGTGGACGCTATTCCGAGAGGACTTCGCGTGGTTCCACCCTTGTTTGGTGACCTCCGTTCGGTGGTCGGGGTTGCCTTCTTTCGGTTGACTTCTCTTCTTGAAGTGCCGATTTGGGCTGTTTTTTCTTCTTCTCCTCTTGGGAGGCATGCGGCGGCGCTCTTTTGGAGTTCTTTTTGGTTTGAACTGCTTTAGAGTGCCGCGCATTCTAGTACCTCTTTTTGGGTCTAGAGTTCTTCGACGCCATTTTCTTCTTCTTCTTCGGAGAGTAGGTCCGTGTTCTCGCGACTTCTCCGTAGGCGCCGAGAGTCTTTTATGGGTAGAACCTTTCCGAGTTGGCTGATGTGCCAAGAGTTTACGATTTCTTCTCCTTACGTGGTCATCGGTTTGTAGGTTCCCGGTCCCGGTACTCCTTTGGCGATGAAGGGTCCTTCCCGCACCTGACCGAGCAATTTGTGTTTGCCTTACGTCTTTTGGTTTCTTTTGAGTACTTGATCTCACGGGTTCAGATTTCTTGGTCGTGTGCTTTTGTCATAGTGCCTTCTCGAGTCCCTTGCGGGTATCTTGGCTTACGAAGGATGGCATTTTCTCGACTTCTTCTACGCCGCGGTCGATCTCAAGTCTTCTTGTGCGTTCTCCTTCTCCTTCTTCAAACCGCTCTATCCGTGGAGAGCCCCATATCGAATCTGGCTGGTAGTACCGCTTCGATCCGTATGTTAGGAAGAAAGGTGAGTAGCCCGTCGCTTCTGCTGATTTGAGTTCTTAGGCCCCGGACAACTTTTGGTATCTCTTCGATCCATTTTGCTCCATAGTCTTTGAGTTCTTCATATAGTCTTGGCTTTAAACCGGCAAGGATGAGTCCGTTGGCTCTTTCTACTTGTCCGTTTGCACGAGGATGTGCTCTGCAGGCGTGTCGATTTGTATGCCGCAATCTCGTGCCCAATCTTCGAATTCGCCACACAGAGGGTGATCCGAGGTCTGTATGATCTGTTGGGCATCCCGAATCTGTGCATGATCTCTTGGATGAACTCGACTGCTTTGTTGGAGCTATAGTTAACCAAAGGCTTGTATTCTATCCACTTGGTGAACTTGTCGATTGCTACGAAAATGTATTCGTATCCTCCTTTGGCTCTTTTAAGTGGTCCGACTTGATCTAGTCCCGGCCGCGAAAAAAGGCCATGATGGTGGTATCGCGATTAGGTTGTGTGCGGTACATGCGCTTTGTCTTGCGAACATCGGCATCCTTTGTATCTTCCGACGAGTTCTTACTGCGTTTTTGAGAGCCGTTGGCGATAGTATCCTGCTCAATGCTTTTCCCACGAGGGTTCTCGACGGCTGCGTGGTTTTCCACGACATCTAGAATGGATTTCTTTGAGGATTTCTTTTCCTTCTTGGTGGCGATGCATTTGAGTAGTACTCGATGATCTTTGCTCTTTTATATAGCTTGTCCCCGATGAGCATATAGTTCTTGCTTCTTCTCAAGATCCTTGTTGCTTGTTTTTGTCTTGGGGTAGCATTTTGTTTTTGATGAAGTTGATGATGTCCTCGATCCGGGGAGTGGTTCGCGACACGGAGATATTATCATCACTCTGTTAGAGCCGATTGCTCCATATTTTTCTTGCTCGGGTTCTCTTTGATTGAAGGCTTCGATAATTCTTCGACGAATACTCATTTGGGACTTGAGCTCTGTCGGATCCGAAGTTTGGCTAATACGCCCGCCCACGTTTGCGTCTCGGAACACGTCGCGAGATTTCTAGGCCTTGGAAGTTCTTTTCCAATTTGCATTTCTATACGCATTAGAGGCCCATGTTATCCTTGGTGCGGTCCCATCTTTGTTGACTTGATTTATGACAACCGTGAGTCGCCATATACTTGAAGTCTCTTGATTCCCGAGTTTTTTGCCACTTTGAGGCCATGGATGAGTGCTTCGTACTACGCCTCGTTGTTGGTAGCTTGCCACATTATCTGCGGCACATACTTGAGTTGTCTCCCTTCTCGGAGATATGAAGAGAATCCCGGCTCCTGCTCCCTCGAGCTTCAATGATCCATCGAAGTACATGCTCCAATGTTTCTTGATGTCGCTGGGTATGGGTTGTTGGAGCTTCGTCCATTCTGCTATAAAGTCCGGAAGTGCTTTGAGATTTGATTGCTCTTCGTGGGGTGAACTCTAGATTTAATGCTCCGAGTTCTCTTGCCCATTTTGATATGCGTCCCGTTGAATCCTTGTTCCGTAGGATGTCTCAGAGTGGAGAATCTGCGACCCTTTGTTATCTTGTGGCCGCGTCCAGTAGTGTCGTAGCTTCCTTGATGTGGTCAATATGGAGTAGAGTAGTTTACGTACGTGAGGGTATCGAGCTTTGGATTTTGAAAGGACCTCGCTCACGTAGTAAACCGGCCTCACGGGTTTTACCGCCGTTCCGGGCTCTTCTCTCTCCACGATGATTCTTTGAGCCGACTCACGTGTTGGTAGCCGCTATGTAGAGCATGAGATCTTCATGGTCTCTTAGAGGAGTTAGGGACCGGTGCCGTCGTTAGGTGCTTGTTTGAGTTCTTCAAATGCCTTGTCGCCTCTTTTAGTCCATTCGAACTTTCCCTTGGTCTTGATCAATTTGAAAAAGGGGAGTCCTTTCTCTCCAAGCTTTGATATGAATCTGTTTAGTGCCGCCATGCACCCCGTTGTGAGTTTTTGGGCGTCTTTTGACGTTTCGGGCTGCCTCATCTCGTGATGGCCTTGATCCGTTTGAAGCTAGCTTCTATGCCTCTCGTTGCTAACCAAGAACCCGAGCAACCGGCCCCGACGGTACTCCAAAAACACACTTTCTTTGGATTGAGCTTCCACTTCCCACTTCTTAAGGTTGTTGAAAGTCTCCTCCAGTCTTGAATCGAGTGTCGGCTCCCTTGTTTTCACCACCACGTCGTCCCACGTATGCTTGGCATTTTTGCCAATCCGCTCTCCTAGACAAGTCTCAGACGCTCTTTGATACGTTGCTCGGCGTTCTTTAATCCGAATGACATTGTTTTGTAGCAAAGAGGCACCGAAGGGGGTGATAAAAGAGGTCTTGCTCGATCTTCTTTCTTGAGTGCTATTTGGTGATAGCCCGAGTAGCAATCCAGAACGATAGTAGGGTCGATCTGGCCGTGGAGTCCACTATCTGGTCAATCCTTGGTAGCCCAAATGGATCTTTTGGGCAATGCTTGTTTAGATCTCGTATGGTCCACACACATGCGCCATTCGAGGTATTCTTCTTCCGAACGAACTGGATTAGCTAGCCAATCTGGATGTAGGATTTCTCTCGATGAATCTGCTGCGAAGTAGTTTCGCGATCTCCTTTTTGATGGCTTCTTTCTTTTACGGTGAGAACCTCCTCGATCTTTGCTTGATTGGTTTGGATCCCATATTGATATCGATTACGTGCTCGGCCGGTTCCCTTGGTACACCGGGCATGTCCGCGGTTTCGGTGCAAATATATCCTTGTTACGCCTTAGGAAGGCGGGTGAGCGCGAATTCCTATTTCGAGATAGGTGAGAACCGATGATCGCCGTCTTGGATGGATCACCGGTTCAGAATCGATGTGCTTGACGTCGTCTTCTTCTAGGGGTACCAAGATTGCTTGTTTCTTGGTCGGTATCTCGAGTTCCTCCGGATTTGTCTCCTGTGCCATTTGATTGACTTCTTTTTTCTCCAAGAATGTACCGGACTTGTTTGCTATTTCAATGGCTTGGACGTCACACTCGAAAGCCTTTTTGAGATCTCCTTTGATTGAAAGAACCCCAAATGGCGCCGGCATCTTTAGCAATAGATACGGGTAGTGTGGAATAGCCATGAATTTTGCAATCGCCGGTCTTCCCATGATGGCATGATATGGTGACTCGAGATCTGCTACTTCGAACTTGACGTATTCCGTTCGGTAGTTTGAAGGTGTTCCGAAAGTGACTGGTAGGGTGACTTGCCCAATTGGTATTGCTGCTCGTCCAGGAACTATCCCGTAGAAAGGGGTGCTGGAGGGAGCAATTAACCCTGAGAGGTCTAGTCCCATCTTGTCCAGTGTCTCGGAGAATATGATGTTCACCCGCACCTCCGTCGACGGTACCTTGGTCACCGTTACTCCGGCTATGGTGGGTTCTATCACCAAGGGATACAAATCGGCGTTGCCTACACTTGTCCATTGATCCTCCCTTGTGAATTGAATCGGGTATTGGGACCAATTGAGGTAGCGTGGCGTTGCGGGTTCTCGCCGCCATGATCGATCGTAGTGCTAGCTTGTCTTGTCTCTTGCTCTTTGATCCGGGAACTCGGGAGAATATGACGTTTAGAGATCTTGTTGCTTTACGGAAGTCTCACGTTTTTACGCGTCGTTGTTTTCTCCTTTGCTTTCTTGGTCGTCCCTTTTACGAAATGAATCTCTTCCCTTGTATCTCTCTTGGAAGGTTGTATGCGGTTTCGGCGAGTGGCGAGCTCCGGGATGGAAGACGCAAGGTATGTCTTCTAGGTTGGCGTTGTCCTTGTTCTTTATTCGCTTTTGTTGTTCTTTGTACTTACGTTTGAAGGGCTTCTTGACTTCGGCAAACGCCACTCGTGTTTATGCGGTCCTCGCTTCTTGTATTGCTTTCGGGGGTTGTTACTCTCTTTCTTCGGGCCTTCCGTGTTCTTTCTCTCTCGGGAAGCGATCACGGGTTCTTTCTTTGGCTCCGATCATTTTCTCAGTGGTGAGCTTGAACTGCTTTGTTGGTCCTCGGGTTGTCTTTGTAGAAGTCCGAGAACTGCCATCTTTGAGAGATTCCATTACCCGAACGCATCCACCACTTCTCTTTTACGTGATGTCATGCACTGGGATCTCATCTCGCCAAATCTTCGATAGTAGTCTCTCAAGGATTCTCCCGGCTTTTGCTTTAGGCTTTTCAATTGGCGGCCATTGATGGGATGGGTGATGATTCCTGCGAAGTTATTGCAAAATACTCTCTGCAAATCTTCCCAAAGATTCTATTGAGCCTTCTTCGATCTTGTCGAACCATTGGAGCGGTAGAGCTTCTAGAGCCATGGGAAAGAAGACGGCTTTTGCGTCATCATCTCCTCCGGCCCGACTCAATGGATTGTGAGTAGACTCGAGCCAACGCTTTGGGCTCTGCTTTTCCCATCGTATTTGGAGTGATTTGAAGGTTTGAACTTTGGGGGTAGTTTGACTCCTTGTAGTCTTTCTCGCGAAGCAAGGGAATCATCATAGCCCCCTGTTGTCCTTCCTTCGATTTGTCCCGAGGATCTTGCCCCTTTTGTCGGGGTTCTTGCGGGTCTATATGTGGACTCCGCGACTTCTTCGTGGTCGGCTTGGTCTTGGGGTGAGATTAATCTTGGGGGGTCTCTGGTCTCCACCATCCCTCCGGGGCCGTCTTGAGTTTCGGAGTTCTCCCGGCGTGCCCAACCTCTCGAAGACATTGGACCGACTTCTTTGGATGTATGAGTTGTTTGCCTTTGATCGTGACCTAGCGGGATCTCTTTCTTGGGTGGCTTTTCGGCGCTTCCTTGATGAGCCTCTCCTCGTCATTCGAGTTCGAGCGGTCTTGAGCGTTCAATCAACTCTTGTATCTTTCCGTGTGTTGTCGATGGTCGTCTTGACTTCCCTTTCAGACTTCATCTTCTCATATTCGCGCAAGTCGGCTTGGTACTTGCTCGAGGCTTGTTTGCGCTTGCTCGCTCTACGTCTCGGCGTCCCTCCCTTTAGCTTGTTTCTTCTTAGCCTTGAATGACGCCGGTCTTCTCCTTCGCCTTCTTGGGTTCTTTCGTCCGCCGAGATGTTTGATAGACCTTCGCCGGTGGACCTGGCGTCGTGGGCATCCGGAGGGTTAAGCGGCGTGCGGGCTCTTGCTATCACCAAGATTTCATTGGGAACATGAGACTTTGGACGCCACTCCTTCCGTCCAGGGAAGATTCGCCGCTTGCCATCCCCGTACACCGCCGTTTCTTGACGTTTAGTCTTTGTGAGGGTTCTAGGCGGTGGATGATGCACTCCTCTGGCGTCCTTGTTAGGACTAGCCCTCGTTCTTGCTTTCAAAGGAATCTCCGGCCTTCTTTTGAAAGTTGTCTTGATACACCTTGTATGTGTGAATGCGGCAAGTTACGTAGTCCCGGGAATTGGTAAGGTAACCCGGGTTGATACTCGATTTGTCTCCGCCAAGCCTTCTTTCTCCGAGTCGTCGGTAGCCTTCTTTGAAAAAATTCTTTCCGAATTGATCCCGGCTCCCTTGTCCGAGTCGGGTAGAAGTATAGCTTCGAGTTGTCTTGAGTCCGTCTTTGAACCTTGGGCGTCCTCCCCTTCCGAGTCGTTTCGGTTTCAGGTCTGCGACGTGGTCCTCCGAAGATGGTGTCGAGCTTGTTCTCCGTCTACGGCGGTGTCGGTGGCGTCAATCGCCCGAGCTTCTCGGCGAGTTCCGATCCTTCGGTCTTGGATTCCCCGATGATGTAGCCGAGTCTTGCCTTCGTCGTCGATCTCGCAAGTCCATGACCCGAAGATGATCGTATTTCGTCGTCGAGCCCATGGTGTCGTGGTCCGCCGAACTCTCGTGCTGAAATTCGACGAGCCCCTACCGCGGCGCCCGGTGTCGATGTTTTACGACCGAGAGCCCGCCCGCGGGTGAGCCGGGCGGCTTGTCCGGCCTCGATGAACCCGAGTCCGGCGGTTTGTTGCGCGATTGACATGGAGACGGGGTTTTATACTGGATTCGGGCCCTCGATCCTTGATCGAGTAAAGACCTTTACGCCCAAATGTCGGCGTGAGCTGTGTTTTGATTGATGGGGTCAACCGGGATCGGTTGTAAAGTTTTACAAAGACTTGATGTGTTCAAGTTGCGCTCTCCTCTGAGGTGCTCTTTGGCCGCCTTTTATAGTTCAAGGAGCCAAAGAGCTTGCTCTGACCTAGTCCGGCTCGAGAGGGTTGTCCGTAGAGGATTCAACACCCAAACTCCTTACATGGTAGTTTGACTAGGATTCTATCGATTACAACGTAAGTCTACCGTAGCTATGCTTCCATTGCCTTACGGGAGTTGTTTGTGGCCACAGGCTAGGATAGAATACTTGCGAACAACTCAGAGTCCTTAGGTGATCCCCTGTATCCACACGGTGGTGGAGGGTTCGGGCATTTCGGCGTATCAACATGGCGGCCGCCGCCATGTTGAGGCCGGCTCGCTGAATGGGGCCGCTACGCCTGGAAGTGGAGGCACTCCGTTGGCTCCCAAGGCCCATCCTTGTTAATACGAGCATGGGGCCCTCGGGGCTCGCCCACGCCGAGCTTGCTCCGTTGGATGTTCCGCTCCGGTCGTCGGTCGTGCGGACTCTACGCGGATTACGGCTTGTAGATCCCGCGGCCGCGGCGTTACGGCGGCGGCGCCAGCGCCGCCACAGATGAACGGGGGGCGGAAGCGGCGGGTGCGCGGCCGCGGCCCGTCGTGGCGGTATGTCCGCCCATACTCGTCGGAGACGTCGGTGAGGTGGCCATCTTGTTCGCTGGATCTCTATGTTGAAGCACTCCCGCGTAGGGTCGCAATAGTCGCCCTCGTCGTTGGATCCTGGGAGCGCGCCGAACGCCGGAGAAAGTTCCCCGCTTTACGGGCGATAGAGCGATTCCGCCAGGTCTCGACCAGCCCCAATCGTGCCTCACTTGTTGCATGTGCGCAGCCGAGGGCCCGATTGGCTTGACGCCGCTTGATGAAGACACGCGTCCCCGATCCGGGTGGCGAGACGATGCCGTTGCCCGGTGCGGCCCCGAGTGCGTGAGGCGTCCCTCACGATCCGCATGGCGGGGGCGGCCCGAACGCCCGGTTATGGCGTGTCATGCGCCAGGTCCGGCCCAACGTGGCATCTTGGCGGTGTTTCGGGAATGAACGATTAATCGCCCCGGTTTCCGTGCGGGCGGCGTAATACGCCACGGTCCAGCTTGTGTCCCATCGGTCGGATTGGGGAGAGATTTGGCAGCCGATTTGATCAGGCGTGTCGATGGCCCCCGGTGCCTCATCGCCTGCGCAGCCCGCATTAAATGCAAATTTCCCTTCCTCCGCACGAACTTCCCATGCCCGAGGGTCGACGACCCGGTGAGTCGGGATGGGCTACCTCGGGCCCGAGGATGGAGAGCCGGGTCTCCCTCGGGCGAGGCGGAGATCGCGGCGCCCCCGGTGGTGAGCTAGGCCACCCTCGGCGGCGGAGATCGTGGCGCTCGAGGGTGGTGAGCTAGGCCACCCTCGGGCGGCGGGGAGTCCATGCGCCCCAGATGGAGAGTTGTGTCTCCCGCGGCGGCGGGAAGCTTGAGCACACGAGGATGGAGAGCTTGGTCTCCCTCGGGACGGAGATTGGGATTGAGTCCGAGCCTTGGGTCGGTTGGTGATGACGTGGAGCGTCCCGGTTCGCCCGTCTTGTAGGGTTCTTGACCTTGTCATTCTTGAGCGTGGCGAGCTCGGCTGGCGATTGGTCGTGGAGATTCGTGGATGAAGACAAGGCGGTCAAGACCGGCTTGGAAGCTAAGGCGAGCAACTACTCGGTCCTTCGTCCGTGGTGACTCTGTGGGCCGCTCGTGGGCCGACTCCATCTTCATGTGTGCGCCGTGGCTCTTTGGCTCGGTCCGTCGCCCGTTGGGCCGCCCTTGGAGTGGGATGGTGGTAGGCGGGATTTACCGGGCCGATGGGCCGGCGGTCGTTTGGAAAATGTCTCGGTCCAATATTTAGGTCCCGGCGAGAAAGGATCACAGAGTAGAACCGTAGAAGGAAGCAGTGAAGAGTCATTTTAATTTTGGATAGATCACACCAACAGCTGCGTACTTGAACTGATCATATATAAATTTAATTAGGGAGGATGGCGGTCAGAATGAAGAGTCATTTTAATTTGGGATAGACCACACCAACAGCTGCGTACTTGAACTGATCATATATAAATTTAGGGAGGATGGCGGTCAGAATCAAAATATGTGATCTTGCAAAGAATAACAACATTGGGTAATACTTGCTTGGTGCAATCGACGCTGGATTAACACCGTGTAGGTTCAAATGGAAGTTTGTACATGAATCTCCATACATGTAAGTTACCGGGAACAGGACGAAATTGATCGGTGCTTACAGACTAAGATGAAAGGTTTGAATCATAGGAAGGATGTACTCTTTCTTTAGACATTTGATCGAGCACCCCAAATGCAGAAATCAGCAAGGTGTGAGGAGACAGCAGCTCTGGACCATGGAGGGATGATGGGGAAGCAGGACGTAGGCAGGTGCAGGCGAGAAACGAACCCACGAAACCGACGGACACACGTAGTGGCATCCGCTCCCGCAAGCTGGTCCTGCCCTCACACGGCGCGGCGTGGCCCGCCTTGCCGACCGTGGCTTCTTGGCCGCTGCTGCTCCGACGGCAGGGAGTCTCAGGTGACGGCAGGGAGCCTTGCCGTGGGCGGACACGATGCGGAGGGGGGGGAGCAGGGGAGGAATGAGGCGGGCAATGGGAGCGGCGGTGGAGAGGCAGCAGAAGGCGCGCGTCTGGCGGCCGCGGCGTCGGGAGCATGGCGGAGGAAACGGGGTGCGAGCGCTGGAAGGTTCGCGAGGTTCGAAAGCCTGGGTCCCGTGCGCGAGGGCTTGGCTAGTCTGTGGACTGGGAGCCATTGATCGCAAATCGGACGGCCAGAGTCGTGTCACCGTAGATACACTCACAAAAAGTACTGTAGATGCACAGTGCCCGGGGTATCCCCAGGTTTAAAGAAGTTTTATAGATTCGGGTATAATGGGTTCATCTCGTCCAAATACGGTCCTGCTAAAAAAAAACAACTCGACCAAATACGGGATCCCCGTAATACGGGATGGATCAACCCTTTCCCGTTTCATCTTGTCTCACACCTTTTTTTTTGAGATTACACGGTACAACGCAGACGCTTAACACGCACGCACACTCACCCCTATGAACGCACGTACGCAAACCCTACCCCTATGAACTGAGCCGGCAAATCTTGAAGTTCCGAAGTCATCACTGGCGTCTCGCTATCGACAGAGACGTCGTCTACCACTTAATGCATCTAGATCTGTGTCACGTCCCATTTCCGGATTTTTTTTGAAAATACAAAAACGGCTAGGTAAAATGTAGAGAAAGGGACAAGTCGGAGGAACGGAATTTAACCTCTCTGTTTTCAACCCTAGTTTATGTTAGTGTTTGCATGGGTGTATAATAATAAGAATTTTTTACAATAATTGGGGAAAAATTAGATGGCTCACATCGACCGAGAGCGTCGATCCGGACGACAAATCTAACGCAGGAGGAAACGGGAGGAAATGGGGTGGAGGAAATGGGAGGAAAATGGTGTGTCTATGGTTGGTGGGCCATGGGGAAAAATTTCCTCCCCGTTTCCTCCGCAAATGTGGGGATTAAGACCAGACGGTAATTGCATTCTTGTAGTTCTTTTTTATGAAGGGTAAAACAAGAACTTCAGAAATTGGTTTGAGTAGTATAGTTTTGAGAATATGATCCGTTTACCATAGTTTGGTAATATGTTTTTTAAATGTAATGCCTCTAGGGTTTGCGTTCGGCGCCGGTGGAAGAGGAGCCGGCTCCGCCGCCGCCCGCCGCCACCCCGCCGGAGCGCGACTCGCCGCCCAGCGGATCGCCTCGGCCGACGAGAGCGCCGGGGGATGCCGGGTTCGCAGCCCACGGGGGCCAACATCCGCCGCGCATGGAGGCAGGGACTGCGTCGGTGATGCCCGCCGGGGACTTCCTCTTCTTCCACTACAGCGGGCACGCGCACGCGGCTGCCCGCCGAGATCGGGCGAGGGCGACGCATGCACACCCCCCGGGCGCGCGCCGCCGCCGTGTCGCCGATAGCTTCATCCGCGACTTCATGTCAATACGCGGGCGTCCGCCGCTACTCTGGAGGCGCCGCCGTCTGAGGTCTGGGGCGTCCAGTTCCACCCCAAGGTGAGCGCGTGGCTGGTTTCCCCAGTTGGGACTCTGGAGTTTTTGAAATGGCAAGAATGGTTGCTTTCGTGCGATTTCTGAAGTAATTTATGTTGCAATCCATGGGAGATTGAGCTAAATGTGTGTGATTTTAATTAGACTAGAACATCAGGCGCCCTTTCGGGCGCCCCACAATGATTCATGAAAAAGAACAAGTTTTGAACAATAGGTATGACCTAGTTAAGAAACACATATATCATTTTTTTTCACAGCAGAAACGTAACCTATTAGAAAAGGAGCATTCAAAGAAACTAACATCAAACCAGTGCATATAATACGGTTCTGTTCAGCGACATATTAGATAAATCATTTGCTACATGCATGGCGACCATAGCCATTATGGTTCCATCCCGACATACGTCAAATACCGATCTATTACAGTTTTTGATCGGAAATCCGGAATTCATGGCTACCGAACACTATAGTCGGTAGCTTAGAATACCGGTCCAAATATACGAAAGGTCATTAGAGAGTAGATACATAAAACTACTGAGAAACCAAAAGAGTGGCAAATATCAGTTGCAAGCGTTGTTTTAGATACACCCTGATGAACAATTTGCTGCAGCTGGTAGAGGCAAAAAACAGGTTGATCTTCCTTTGCTAATCAGCTATCTTCAGTTGCTGCATTGTAAACAGAAAACACCATGAGGGGTGATGTCTAGAACCATAAACATATGCAATAAAATTTTCTATTGCAAGTGCCATAAATAATATGTCCCATAAAGCTGATTGGTTATTTAAATTGTCCAAAAAAATCATACACAGAAGGAAGAAGTAGCAACAGCTGAGAAACAAAGCATAGCAAGAAAACATAAACATAGAGCCAATAAAAAACAAGGAGGCACCTAGTTTCTGTAGTAACAGCAGCACCATCCGTACAGCCATCACCATTGTCATCCATAGTTTCTCCATCTTGGAAAAGCTTTTCACAATCTCAGATTTTTTAGGAGATGAACGAGTCCTAGAAGCAACCAGGCACATGCTAGCAGGTACACACCTTTCAATGACTCAACATATGCCCTATTAAATGGAGCCTGGGCAGCTGAGAGGCCGCTGGAAGTAGCTATACGCCCAAGAATAGAAGAGGTAAGGGTCAAATACATATTTTTTTATGTCAATTAGACGTAGTAAAGTAGTAAGCACAAAGGCACAGATCATGGGCAATTACCATCGTCAACACGCGACGAAGGCAAGAAGGATAGCCTACGCCGTGTCCTGTCAAGGCGGAGGCGTCTGTTGGAGGTGGCAGCCTCTGTAGGAAAGTACATCAAAGACCTGCGTCTTTTATGACCAGTCGATGTCTGGTCCGAGACATTTGTTTGGGCAGACGTGGCTGCCTGACTTGACCCAGCAGGGCTCTCATCTGTGGCACTAAAAATCGGGCGTTGGAGGAAACCTGAACACCCTCCCAACCCATTTTAAGCAGTGGTAGAGGTCAGCTAAGTGTGCTACACAAATCGCACAGTAGTAATGGCATGTGCAACGATTAACTCAAACCTTGTGCCACGGCAACACGCCTTCTAAGGCATTTTTCACGACAACGCGTCACTCTCTCACGTGAAGAACCAGCCATAAAAGCATGCACTGCTCAATGCTAAGTAGTAAATAATATTGGGGACACACTGATATGGAGAAGAAGGCATCACAGCAACACAAAACATAATTTTAGGAGTAGTTGGTACGCAAAAAGACAAGCATACATGAACTATATGTCATTACCACGACCATAAGCAGATCCAAAGAGGAGACTGAAATTAAATCACACAAGTACCAAAGGCATTCAACATTACTTATAACCATAAGCATAGACAATGGACAGTGGACTTACAGCTGAAACGCCTTCACAAAGGTACACCGAAAACAAGCAGCGGTTCAGGCGTCCGCAGAACAGCACCAGAGACTGCAACCTTCTCTACAAGATACATAAGCATAATGATATGAGATCCTGCTGTCATACAGGTATCAGCTAATATCAATTACTTAACTGAATTTTTTAATTAAGCTAATCCTTGAAGCATAAAAAGGATATAACAATGACTTCATGAAATAAAAATAAACAAAGTTGTGTGAATGTTGGTTAGCACACTTGTTGAGAGACCACAGACATGCAGTGACATGTCTGTTATGCCTTTGATTAATATATCTGTTAGTTGTATCCATTCTGTGTTCCACATGCCTATAATAGTTGATCTCTTCACAGATCAAGCAAGACACTTCATCACAAAAAAATAGAGAGTACTCAAAATAGAACAATCACCATTTTTTTTCTCAGTTATGGTTGCAGCCAGCCCTTTTGTGTAGGACCATGTATTGGTCTGTTGGTCAGCACAGCACCTGGTATTTGCCATAACTGAGTGGACCTACTACTCTGTTAGTCGACTGCATATTTTTTTTTTGTGTAAGAGTGATCTACATTCTACAATGTGTATACTTCTCCATCTGCAGTCTGTCTACCAGCCACAAGCAAGACAGGCATGCGCCAAAACTGATATTTCAAATCTAAACAAGGTGGTTCAGTACTTGTTCAAAAGAATTATACTTAAAATTGATATTGTTGATGAGAAAATGGGTGCAGTGCTCTACTGATCAAGGATGCTCTCTCTTTTCTGATCTGCTTTGAGGAGGAACCACATTGACTGAATATTGTTCATCAGACTTCATAGGAAATGCAGCTAGAGGGCCTGGACTCAGAGATACTATGAGCATATTGTATAACAACTTTCCTATTTACCTAACTCAAATTCAATTATCTGTTGAAGTTTTTTATCTAATTAGCATTTACTGCAGAGTTGGATGATGGCAGGTACAATTGCACTGAAATCATAACCAATGCCATGGCTTCTGCAAGTTTTATCACAATCCAGCAAGGTTTTGTTATTTTTCTTTTACCAATTTTATATGCTTTCCCACCATATTTGGTTCAAATAGATTTTTCAAATGTTCAGTGTCTTGCTGGATGCAAAAATAAACTGTAAAACAGATCATGACAATGATATATCTTTTTTGCATTTACTAAATAATATGCATCTTAACTATCAATTATTTGAACTAAATCTCATCCAGAGTTACGTTCTCCACAATTTTGAAAATAGTTTTTTGTAGTATCATTATAAAACAGTTTTTTCAAAGATCATTATAAAATAGATTGATGACCAGGCTGCATTTCTTAAAAAAACATTTTTTTCTAGTATCATTATAAACAGTTTTTTCAAAGATCATTATAAAATAGATTGTTGACCAGGATGGTGGTCATTGCTTTTGAGCCATCCATCTTGACCTTTTAAGATTCAATTCGATAACTTGTCAACTATCTGTAAAATCTAGATTTGAGGCCGTATGGTGGACAGAATTTGTCACAATTCATTAGTATATATAAACAGATCTGAAATGATGTCCCATTGCAAGTCCAACAGATGAGAGGCTTTCCAATTGGACCCCATTTTTTTTTTGTCAAAGATTTTATTTCTATATAGTATGAGAAAGACAAAGTTAAAGCATGACTGCCCGTTCCTTTATATGAATTCCCAGTAGAGCTTAATGTTATATAAGCAGTCTGATTCGAAACCCAAACATGTTAACCACCTGAGTCTGACACTTTTTTTCTAAAGACTACCGAAAAGACTATCTTGAGTACACATATAAAGTTCTACTGGTTTTACAAAAAGAAGGTAAATTTCTGTAAAGTCAAGGAAGAGATGGCATACCTCCCTTCACGATGCACACAAGGAAGAATGTAAGATCTCCACGGGCTCAAGTCACCGACACCATCTCCTGGGAAGCTCAGCTACAGACACAACACAGAACACCCGATCACACAACAAGGAACCTGCCCACCAACCAAGATCACAAGAGGGTACAAGTAAGAACGCACACGAATCAAGTTGAGTGTCCTCCGGTTGGGGAAGCTGACTGTTAGTTCTCACAAGTAGCAGGAAATAGGAAAGGTCGAGCTTGCAACGGGTGGGGAGAGGGAGCGAATGCTTCAGCCGGCCGGGTAGATAAGGGGAAGGAACGACTCACCAGCAGAGGGGGGCCGCTTTCGATTTTCGAAGTGGAGATGGCAGGGCCGCCGTGCACTGTTCACCAGGTACAGCTCCGTCAGTCGCAGAGGCATGGCCGGGCGCACGCGAGTACGGCGAGCGCCGAGCGCCGTCCTTGTGAAGCCAGGCCCCGGGGCAGGTAGACGCACTTGAGGACCTATGGCCTCGTATCATCCTCCTGGATCTGCCGCCTGCACGCCACACCAACGCACACGGGAGTCTGCCTATGGGGCCAAGCGGAAGAGGCCCCATGTGTCATGCACGTTGAGGCTCACCGCTCTCCCCACTTCCTCCCCGAGCAGACTTCGCGCTCCTCCAACCTGCTCCCCGAGCAGACGTGGCGAAGGCAGGCGGGCGGCGCGGCGATTGGCGACCGGTGGGCCGAGCTTCGACGACGTACCCACTCCCAGGCCACCCCGTCATCGCCAATGGGGCCAACGCAGCGGGGGCCATCAGTCATGGACGCCGAGGGAGGCTGGGAGCGCGCTGAAAGGTGGGGCGGCGTGAGGAGACGGGGCCGTGTGAGGCGAGCGAGAAGAGCAGTCCCTCGCCGCGCGGCGACCGTGTGAGAGGCGTGGGGGCCTTCGCTGTGGGGGACCGGGCTGTGACGCTGTGGGCTTGGGCGGCGGCGTCGGGATGGGAGAGGTGAGGGAGAAGAACAGTGGCGCGAGGGGATTGGGGGCGCGTGCGAGGGAAACGCGGTGGGAGAGGCAGGGACGGACGCGAGACGCGCTGTCGATCTGATATTTTTCTCTTTTTTTTCACCCGAGTCGATCCTTCGCCGGTGCCTTGCAACGACGGGAAAAAAAGACAGATGGCGAGATATGAAGAGGCCACGAAGGCTCCGTTTGTTGTGGGAGCAGGAAGTTGGGGTGACTTTTAATAACTTTGATGGGTGTTGAGCCGGTGATTCTAGTTATTCTGAGGGCAGAGGGCTGCAAAAATGCTGTCCTGATTTTGTGGGTTTCACAATTGTTGTTAAGTGTGCTAGTTCAGATTGAAATGAATGGAGTATTCCTCAGATGGCTTGGTTCATTTTGTAGATTTCAGGGTTCAATCCATGATAAAACGTGGCCTTGAATACATGCTTGCCACTAGTAGTGTTTTGTACAGTTAAGGAAAAACAAAATGCTGCATATGAATAAGCTCCCTTTTATTTAGTTCAATCGTAGTGCTGGATAAGTACTGTTCTGGTTTGGATTTAAGAGAGTATTCCTTAGATTGCTTGGTCAATTTTGTTATATTCAGTTTAAAATACTAAGCCTTGGAAGTAGGAAAATTAAGATCTTGCATACTGAAATAAATGGTCGGTTTCAAACTTTCCCAATCTGCCATTCATGTTTTGTGTAGGTGAAGCTTGTAGTTGCTACATAGGGAAGGCAAGTCTGTCCTGTTACTTGTCTGTTGCTTTATTATTGTTATCAAATGAAGGCACTTCTAGCCCTTCACTTTTATGTATCGATGCAAGGTTTTAGTAGACATCTCTGTGACAGATTGTGTGCTTAGATTTTTATGGTTATGCTGCATCCCATTATACATCTGTTTGATAAACCAGTTTGAACTATTTATGTGCTGTCAGTACATTCAATTGGTAAAGTTTCAATAGTTGTGGGGTTGGATTTGATTTGGGAGCTCATTTTGCTTGTGGACTGTTTCAAAGCCTTTACTGTATCTAGTTTTTTGAATACTTCTAGTTTGTATTTGTGCTGAAATGTATTGAATTTTTCCCCACATTTGGACAGTGTTTTACTGCTTCAAACAAGTGAGCCCCCGAACCCCTTTCGCTGAAGTTTTTGGTCTGTTCATCACACGTGCTGATGTTGTTTGCAGCAAGCAACCGTGTGTTCTGACAAGTGACAATATTCCTTCCTGCAGCCTGCTCAAGAAAATGTAAAAGATGGATTGGTGTTGGGAACACGATGTAGAGAATAAGACCCAGTCCCGTCAAGTTGATGAGCGTCCTCATTCTGGTTCTGGCAGCGGCTTCCGGTCATTTCTCAAAGAGACTGCCCGTGATTTGTTAGAGTCTGAGGGGATTCACATCCCTTATAGCCGCCATGGGGGTGATGACCAGGACGATGCTTATGCACAGCCAACTGGGCGAGTCAGGGAACAAACTGGGAAGGATGACATTGATGTGGGTTCAATCCGGATGACACTGTTCAACATCTCGTGATGAAAGCGCGTGAGCTGCTGTCCAAGCAAGAGTACACTCAACAGCCTGGGCTATACTGCAGCGATGAGCATGTTCATGTCGCTTTCATATGCTGTAAACTTCACTAAATATATCAGTTTTCCTACATTCTGTCATCCCAGAAAACTTAGTTTACATCAATTATTAATTGTTCTAGTCTGTTTGTCTACTTTCAGTTGTGCATGCCATTGGTGCATGCCAGGACCATTCGACACATGGAATGAGATGTTGGTAGAGACCATACCTGATCAGTCATGGCTATCAGTTTTCAGTCAGCATTACTGAAGTAAACAGATACAACGTCAACTTGGCAAAGTAGTACAAGAAATCACTCTATTCGAACTGCAATTAAACTAAGAAACTGAATCGGATAGTTCACGCAATTATGTAACTAGACAAGATTTTCAAGACGTTCTACTTCATGGATAATGCAAGAAAAATGAAATTACATAGAGTTTATATAGAAACTTAATCGAATAGTAAATGCAATTATGTAACTAGGCATTGTTAGATCCAACACTCTCGCTATCTGGGGTCTTCATCTTCCTCTTCCTCTTGAGTTTTTCGGCGTTCCCGTTCCCGTTGCAAGTACAGTTCCAGTTCCCGCTGCCGTAGACGGTAATCAAGTTTGTGGCCATAGATGGGCATAAGTTGTGGGCGTTCCAGACGCCCGCGCACGAGTCGTGGGCGTTCCAGAGGCGCAAGGCGCACGGGTTGCTGTCGGACGCGTAGTTCCGCGCCGGAGTCGCCGCCAGCACAGCGCGCATGCTCCGCAACGGCCTCGTGCCGCTCCTCGTCGTCCTTGCCGCGTCGGGCGCCGCCATGGACCTGCAGGACGTGTTCATTCGCCTCACCTTCGAGTCCATCGCCGAGTTCATCGCGGCGTGAGTGCGCCGCCGAGGGCGTCCGCGGATCGCGCCGGCGGTCGCCGTGAATCCACGCTCGGAGCAGCGGCGTTTTGCGGCCCGCTTGCCTGGATGGGCGTGGTTTCTTGGTTGGAGTCCATGGTGCTAGGGCTAGGCAGGTCTCTTGTTCGCCAGAGACACGGTTGGCAATTGGCAGCTGAAAACTTCGTGATCCTATATAGAGTCCGGCGCGTGGAGAAGCGCGGGCGGCAAAAATTTCGCGATCCTGGTCCGGCGCGTGGAGAAGCGCGGGCGGCAAAAAAAAATTCGCGATCGTCGGTTCCCGTAATTTTCATCCTCCCGAAAATTAGGATCGTCGGTCCCTTGATTTTTCTTTTTCGAGAATAAGTAAGACTAAAATAGAACAGCGCTAACCTACCATCGAATATTGTTGGATAGTATAATGGTTAGCCTCTAGAGTTTGAGCCATAGCTCTTGGGTTCAATACCCATTGGTGCCCTTTTTTTTGTTTTTACAACATTTTTATGCCCGTTTTTCTTTGTTTTACAACATTTTTGGTTACTTGTTCCTATTTCGCTTTTTTTTTTTTTTTTTTTGATTCGTACCTTTTTGTTTTAATTTAAATATATGGGTTCGACTATGTCATCACAATTATGTCTTTGTCGTAACGGCTCGGTGAAGCTTGGTCTAGGAGAGGTGGTTAGGGGTTGATTGGTATACTAGACTAGGAACTCGGTGCACTTAAACAAAAATTGACTAGCTTATGAAAATCAATAGTTAGCTTGCACGTATTGACTAAGTAGACCCAGTGTCTTTACATGATACTGACTCAATCGACACTCGCACGATTCGTCTTAGGGGAGTAATTGGCCTAACGAGAAACGAACTTAACCAACCACTCTCATGCCTTGCATTCGTGAACTAGTCATCGTAAACCATGATAAAAGTTCGTGTGATTACTGTAACCACGTGTTACCGTGATGAACCGTGATGACAATGTGCTTTCATACGCTACATCCAAAATAACCAAAATGTGGTATATATTCGATGCATACGAAAAACAAATGCTTGTGCCCTATTTTTGGGTCGTGAGTATAAACACTACACGAACTTAAAAATTTGATACTTTTCAAAAAAAAAAGAAGTTTCTAAGATTTGTTTGAATTTTTAAACGATTCTAAGACTTGCCAAAAAAACAAAAAAAGTGGCGCCTTGAGGCTGAATCATGCCGGCAGCATAGGCAAAGAGAACACTACAGGGGAGATTAGCATGGCAGGGTATTTAAGTTGTGTTTCTCCTTTCTAGATAGGCAAGGTGGGACTAAGAATAGTTGAGCAAAGTGGCTTACTTAAACAAATGTGGCCCGACCCATTACCTCTCTCACAGACCGTGGGAGCGTTGGGGCGTGGCTCCCCAATGCTCGAGTCAAGTTTAAAAGTGATAGTTGGATGGATAGTAAACAAATTCATGTTAGTAGCACAATGGTAAGGCCCATGTAGCATAAATCTCATGTCCTCGGGTTCGACCCCCAAACAGGACCTATTTTTTTGTTTTTACAAGATTTTTTGGTTATTTGTTTATTTTTTCTTTTTCTCTTTATTAATTTTTTTTTGCCTTTTTAACCTTTGTTTAATTTAAATATATGGGTACAACCATGTCATTAAAATTTTAAAGGATTTGAACTATGTGCAACTATGCATCCATGACAACCATAAACATCTCTCACTTACACCATGATTACACGTGAGACATCTTCATGGTTTGTGAAGGATGTGTATCACCACATTCTCTAAATTATTTAAAAATTTTATGTCATGATCGCATACACCAAAATGAGTGGTCCATACAAGTTTTTAGATTTTTGAACCTAGCATAAGTTTTTTTTTTTTTTTCATTTTCTTCAATTTACCATAAAATAATCACAATAATAAGTAAAAGTTCAGAAAATTGTATAATTGCACACAACATCATAGTTTGTCGCCATTACCATGTCATTAATGTTTCAAACGATTTGGACAAAAGTGACACTATGGATCCATCTCAACCATGAACCTTTCTCACCGACTTGCATTGCTCCATGTGAGACATCTTCATGGTTGTGAAGGATGTGTATCACCATATTCTCTAAATCATTTGAAAATTTTATGTCATGATCGTACACCAAAAATGAGTGGTCCATACAAGTTTTTAGATTTTTTAACATAGCATAAGTTTTTTTTTTCATTTTTCTACAATTTACCATAAAATAATCAAAATAATAAGTAAAAATGTTCAGAAAATTGTATAATTGCACACAACATCATATTTTGTCGCCATTACCATGTCATTAATGTTTCAAAGGATTTGGGAAAAGTGACACTTTGGATCCATCACAACCACGAACCTCTCTCACTCACTCACTCACACATGTTACGCGGAGACATCTTCATGGTTGTGAAGGATGTGTATCAAGATATTCTCTAAATCATTTGAAAATTTTATGTCATGATCGTACACCAAAATGAGTGGTCCATACAAGTTTTTAGATTTTTGTACATAGCATAAGTTTTTTTTTTTCATTTTTCTTCAATTTACCATAAAATAATCACAATAATAAGTAAAAATGTTCAGAAAATTGTATAATTGCACACAACATCATAGTTTGTCGCCATTACCATGTCATTAATGTTTCAAATGATTTGGACAAAGTGACATTATGGATCCATCTCAACCATGAATCTCTCGGCGATTCACATGGCTCTATGTGAGACATCTTCATTGGTTGTGAAGGATGTGTATATCACTGCGTTCTCACAAGACTATACTCCTATTTCGGTTAGGGGTCGAGGTCATTCGGGACATGAATGTGTGTACCAAGGAGTCATTAATTAGTGGTAGTTTGTTCATATTTTCCTAATAAATACCGAGAAGGGTGCACTTTAACAACAAACGCGTTGTCTAGTCCTATTGGCTACAGCAGCCTTGTCTTGAGGAACATGATGTGGGAGGTTGTTGGTTCGATTCCTCACCTTGTTGTAATTTTTGCTATTCGTTGTTTTTTTCGGGATTTTTGTGTCATTTTTCACTTGGCGCGTTGGCCGCGGGATTTTTTAGTTTTTTCGTCCGTGCTGGGTTGGCCGCGGGGAAATTTTCGTTCGTTGCATGGACTGCTATTTTTGTCCGCGTTCGTTGACGCGAGCAGCACGTATAGCGTGCGTTCGTTGCCAACGGATTTTCGTCCGCGTTCGAGCAGCACGTATAGCGTGCGTTCGTTGCCAACGGTGCATGTGCAATTGCATGTGCAAAAAATAGTGGCGCATGTACAAAGATAGAAAAGGTAGCTAGCACCTGCAGTGCGCACGTGTAGAAATACAAATAAGTCGAATTCCATTCGTTTGAGTAAACTAAAAAATTCGAAACGCCTTATAAATCACAACAGAGAGAGTATGTTAGCTCAAATTACAAATGATCATGTGTTTGAACCTAGGAAGACTGATAATGGTTACTTTGCTATTTTCCTTTTTTTTCAGTTTATTAATTCGTTTAGCGATACCTTCGCTACTGAATTCCTCCTGTAAGGTAGTACGAGGATTTTTGTTGGGTCGTCCTCTTTTTCCTACTTGCAGCGCCGGTAACTTTTACAGATTCTCCTTCACATTACTCACAATGTTCTTCTCAATATGCCATAGGCACAGCATATGCGATGAATTAGGCCACACAATACTTATTGCATTTCTCATAGCAAGGTCTCCATCAGTGATCACGGAAATTGATGCTTCTGACTCATGGCATCACAGAATGACCTAAGCAACCACACATACGACTCAGTATCCTCGTGAGAAACAATTCCACATGCAAAGAGAACTGTGCTTTTTATGGTGATTCACCCCAACAAAAGGAACCAGGGGCAGGTTGTACTTATTGGTTTTGTACGTGCCGTCAAATACGACGACGTCACCAAATGCTCCATAATCCATCCGACATTGGAAGTCACACCACAGCAGTCCCGTCAGGCGCCCTCTCCCATCGGTCTTGTACTGGAAAAAAAAGAAATCAGGATCTTCACGTTTCTTTTGTGTCATGTAACTGATGATTGTTTGAGCATCACCAGCGGAGAGTGTCTGCAACTTATTGCGATGGCAGAAATTGTAGAGGTCCCTTGCTATAAATCCAATGTTGTCATACCCGCCCGTACCGCCTTACCATAACATCCATTATCTGGTGTTTGCGATCCCAGATATCTGCAGCTGCACAATCTCTGCTTTCGATCATCGCTGATTCTTCTATGTGAACGCGAGAAAGCAAGCAAGGTCTGGTTCCGTCATCGGATGGTTGTGCTCGTCGGCGAAATCCTTCACATACCACTGCTCTGTGTTCGGGTCCAGGTGCAATCACAAGTTGAGCACGACATCCACAGCGAGTGAGATTCCGCGGCCTCCGCAGCTGGATCTCCCTCATCACCTCCTTCTCTCTTGCTGAAACCCCCGACAGCTGCAAACAAACTTCGAAGGGTCCTCTCATTGTGGCCGCTGTCCCACTCGCAGTATCCTTCCTCACACTGAATCCTTTCTCATGAGCGTATTTCGTTGTAAAACTCAAATCCTTCGCTCTCACTGCCGAACATCTTCATAACAATTTCACCGTACTCGGAAAGAATCATCACCCGACATTTTTATCTACCTGAATCGTAGCAACACAACTAGAATTTAGATATCAAGAGAAAATCAAGAAATTGTCACCTAAGAAAGGGACTACAGCCATAAACTAGTTACAGTGAAATGCAACAACCAAATTTTCTCTTTAAACTAACATTACTAAACACGGTCAATTTATTGATTTACTGATAGTGTAATAGTGTACAGAGAGGTACAGCTTGGCATGTTACTGTTTCGAATTGAAAAGGTGAAGTTTCAGTCACCACAAGCAACATGCTGTAGCATAGCCATATCACCACAATTGAATAATCTATGGTACTGCAACAAAACCTATCCCCTTGAAGTACAACGTGAATAAAAGCTACTAATGAGCAGCAAGTTATTCACACTAACAAGTCAATTAAATACCATCCAATTTCCAGCCAGACCATATCCATCCTTCAACATTATAATCTGCGATATACCCACATAAAGAGGACCATAAGCTTAATTTGGCACAGGATTACTAGCAATGAATTCACATAAAGGAGATCATTGGCTTCAGATAATGCAACAACCAAATTTTCTCTTTAAACTAACATTACTAAACACGGTCAATTTATTGATTTACTGATAGTCATTTGTTAAACACACAAGACAAGAAATCACCGAAATATCAAATATCCAAAATTTGACCCCCTCAGAATGCTGACATGAGCAATATCAAACAGACCTTACATCCATGAGTAGCTAAAACAAGTGGTGGGAAAGAATTTATGCAAGGTGCCAGGACAAAGATGAGGCCGAGCACCTAATCCTAAATGATTAATAGTTCCTGAAAGACCCCAAAGCCACCAGTAAAAAATCAAGTACCAGCTGCATACTAAACCAGATCTTCAGTATAATTTTTGGGAGAGTTAAATCTAGTTATCATGGCAGACCAAAAAGCATTGCTGCAGAAACAAATGCATTGCTGCAGAAACAAATTCCTTGTTGTGCTAGATTTAACAGCTCAGGAAATGATCACACATGATTTCAAATCCTCATCAACCAGCAGTAAATAGTTACTGCACTGTAACTAAAAAGCACATTTTAGTCCATATATTCTCAACGATCAGCATTAACAAGAACATGAAAATCATTATTAGTTGCGATCACATAATGGCGACATATTATAGCAAAAAGAATGACTGCAATGACTTCAAATGTTGGTCTTAATTCAGATTATGTCCATTCAATATCCATTCAGGATATATACAACTTACTTGACTATTAAAGATCCATTCAGATTAATGTTTCCTGTTACAACGACAACGACAAGATCCATTCAGATTAATGTTTACTGTTACATGATTACAGAAACCTATCGATTGATTGCTGTCTGTCTAATGCCAACAACCTATGACAATAACATGGTTGAAACACATTTGAAATGCATTATTAGGTGTTGTTGACATCTCAAATTGAAACACATTTATTAGGAACTAGACAAATGGCATTCCTTGAATGTCTGAAAACTGAAATTCAACAAAGCAACAGATGCCACATCTCACCTGTCCTGTGCTGTGCACGGTGCACTTGCAGGGGTCTGGGCCTGGGGGAGGAACGGGGCTGGGTGGCCAGCAACGCCGACGCGCCGGTGGCTCCGCAGCAGTGCCGCTGCTTGCCTGCTCCTGCTGGGCAAGGGCGCGAAGAGCCAGTCCAAAGTCCGGGCTCCAGCCTCCGACGACGACGACGCGCCGTGGCTCTGCTGCCGCTGCCGCTGCTCCTGCTGGCCGTGCCGCCGCGGTCGTAGAGATCCGGATCGGAGGGGAAGAAGACCCGGCAAGGGTGCACGGGGATCCGGCAGACCACCGTGAACCTCTCGCAGGGGCGGTGGCGGCGGCTTCGGTGATTGCGACGGGCGTGCCCCGGGCAGTCCGGCTGAGGTGGGAACTCCGCGTGATGGCGAGGGCGAGGTGGTGGCGGGGCACGTCGACGGCGAGGGCGGGGCTGTGCCGGCGTCGACGGATTCGGTCACGTCGAGGCGATGGTGGCGGGGCTGGGGTCGGGGTCGGGGTCGGGGTCGGTCTCGAGGTGCGGACCCGTCGTTGGCGATGGCGGCGGCAGCACCGGCGGGATCAGGCGCGGCGCAAACGCCCGGCGGCTCCTTGCGAAAGGGAGAAGGAGAGGGACCTCCGCGCGGCGCAAGGGACGGGGTCGCGAGTCAGGGGCCTGCGGGGGTGAACCACTGGAAAATGTGAAATGACTAATGTGCCCTTTTCGACAAAAAAATAGAAAACCAGGGAGGAAATGGGAGGAAACGGCAGGAAATTCCAAATATAGTAAAAGAGCTCTAATAAGAATACTAAAAAGATCTACTAATCTCCTAACATATCGAGGGTTAACTATATAACCTCTCTTTAATTATAAATATTAGCCTTTGAAGCATATTTAAGGATGCCTACATAATGTTTGGTTTACCCGGACCGCGGTAGCCATCTCTTCACTGAACGACCATTGTAGTTGAGCCACTCATTTATAACAAAAATGCGACAATTTCTACCGAATTTTTGCTACCTTCTACAACTATAGTACTCTTTCTCTAAGAAACAATTCTCACTTCATAAAAAGTCAAATGATTTTAAATTTGAATAAATCAGTATGAGAGTTCTTTTTAAAAAAATATGATACTAAATAATTGTAATTAAATTAGTTATAAAATATATTTCTCGTGGTAAATTTATTTGAGACATAAATGTTGATACTAATGTCTACGAACTTGATTAAACTTAAAAAAAAAAAAAAGTTGACTTGTCCCTAGAATTGCCATTCTCTGTAGGATTGAGGGGTTATGTAAGATAATTGCACCATCCTTTTCTCCTTTTTTTCCCCCAAGACGCACCAACGTTAATTGGCGGCAGCCGGCACATAAATCCGATCCCATCAGGCTGCGTGTGTAACTGTGTTTACCACTTGTTCAAGCGTCCCAGTACACGCCCAAGGAGGCAACAGCCAAGCTATTGTAGCTTTGGAGCACAAATTAAACGCCTACCCTTTTCAAACTCTGCTTTCTGAAAAAATGGAGTAGAGATATTGATTAATGCATGAGTGTTACATTTATCAACCCCTACCATCATCATGCAGGAGCTACAACAGATATTATCAAGCAAAACAAAACCAGTGGGTACAACAGATCGAAACCAAGCCTATAACGCATATTTGACAAAGAAAAAGGTGACAAATGTACAGCCTGGTGCAAAGTACTCCAGGACATGGATTTGGGTGAAATTATTTGCCTTTCTTTTTTTCAAACAACGGCTGCGATCCAAGAGCTACTGCGCGCAAAAGGACCAATGATTCACTTGACATTTGCATCCTGCACTATATATTATACCAAATTGAGAGATATTGAGGTGATTAAGGACATCTATTTGCATGTTTCTTTTACGCTCTACATCAAATCTTTTATGGGTTGCAAGAACAAAGAGACTTGAAGCCAAGAACGGGGACTAGATGAGATTAACATTTGAGAGGGAAGGGAATTGCGTGTGAGATAGAGAGAGAAGAACTGCCCTAACACTACTACGAATTGTCCATCACTGCTGGGCTCCAACCCCCTTCACTTTGCCGAAAAACCGAATCGGCGTAACCATAGCGGTAGTGATGTGGGGTTCAAACACTACCGGGTCAAAACACCGGTGATGCGGAGAGAGATGCGGTTTGATATCGAACCGGCAGCAAGATCGTCACCGAACACCGCCGTCGGGTGTTCCACGACCCCGCGGCATTTTTATCCAAGCAATGCGGGTTCGAAGTCGGCCGGCGAGTTGATATTGGGAGCACCGTCGGGCTTTAACGAAACCGACGTAATCGGTGGGGATAACACTATCGGGTTAGATCGGCGCGGCGGTGTATCGAAGAGCTAACAATGGCGGCTTACTTTGAACCCGCGGTGAACTTTTTACGTGAACACTATCGGGCGATCTCAACCCGGCAAGTTATTAGAGTGGAGACTATCGGTTGGTTAATGCAGCCGGCGGTGATGTTTATGTCGTCTATGACGGTTAGTAATTCAAACCGATAGTGTTTGGTGTAGTTACACTACCGGTTTTGTATGTCATTCACTTTGTCGGGCCCATAAGCATCATAGATACATTACATGGTTCAAAGGTTACATACAACTAACTCCACCTAATGTTCTACGAAATTGAGCCTAGGACATCAACTTCCAAATAAGAAAAACAATGACAATAGCCATGACGAAATCAAAACATCTTTCATAGGCCAAGTCGCAATTCTCCTAATCTTCATATCTATGCGAGAGGCTTCTCATCGATCTCGAGGGCTGGTTGATAGTGAAAGTTTTCACCATAGTAGGCCCCGAAAGCTTCGACTTCGGTCTTGTATTTTTTGTAACAATTACCGGGGTAGCCGGGACTTGAGCGAGCAATCTTTCCGGTTCGATAGATCCCCGGCACTTGACCAACATGCACTACATACCACGCCATGGTTTGCCTATACATGCAGCCAAAATAGGATGTTAATGCTATGTCATTCGAAAATGTTGTACGCCAAAGATTTTGAACACCACGAAACTCATGAATTTCAACATCTATCTCATTTTAATCACAATTCGAAAGCATGTCTTCAATCATTGCTGTAAATGACCACAATGTTTAAATCTAATTTGTTCACCATAGACCAATTAAAATACTTTTGGCACTATATTAGGATCCTGAACTGTTTGAAAGCAAAATCTAAATACAAAAAGGAAATAGCAGGTTGGATTTATCAACACGGGCATTTCAACGAACAACTCAAAGGCGTGGCCGACGCACTCACCGAGCTTCCGCGGCGTGCGGTCCGCGCTCCCTGTCTTGTCTCGGGCGGTGTGAGACGCAGCGTCCTAGAAGAAAGCGTAGGGCGCGGGCGGGCGTTCTTCCGGCGGAATCGAGCTCGAGGTCGCGGCGGTGCGGTGTCGAGGCGTAGGGGACGGGGAGGCTGCGCAGACGGCGCGGTGCGGTGTAGCGGTCCCCCGTCGACGTGGGCGAAGAACAAGCGGGTGAGGCGAGGCGAGAACAACGGCGTACTAGATCTCATTCTCATAGGCAAAATCTCGGGGAACTAAATGGCTAATTAGTTCTCACCGTGGAAGGCGCGGGGACGCCGGCGGGGCGTTGGGGGGACGCCGGAGAAGAAGAGAATGGAGGGGGGCGCTGTAGGGGCGGCGGACGGCTGCGGCGTGTGTGGTGGTGGTGCTCCGTCGGGCGACGCCGGTGGGGAACGATTGGGGCGGGGTTGAAATGACTGGGAAAATTCAGCTTCTCGCCGCGCCGCCTATTATATATCGTCGAGGTTGGAACAAATGGCGCTGGGTTCAAATGACTCGTGAAATTTTCACCTCGCGCCCATTTCTATAGTTAATCATGCGCCGGTTTAACAAGAGTCTCGGCAGTGTTAAATTATAGGTTCATCGCCGGTATAAACGTCGGCCACGGCCCGACGGTGTCGGTTTCTTTGTTGCCACTCCGCCACATCGGTACCACCACTCACGGTGATAAGATCACACTTGTTGCCACCTACCACCGCTCACGGTGATAAGATCACACTTGTTGCCACCTACCACCGCTCATTCCCACCTACCACCACCTATAAAAACAGCCCACAGAGAGAGCCATGTATGGCGAACCGTGCGGGTGACCTCTTCGTTATTTGCCAATTCTCCTATCCACATATATGTCCTCTATTTGGGAGAAAGCCCTCCACATAAACATTTTATCATGGGTAGACGAAGTGTATACAAAGCCGTACTAGAAGGATGTTTTTGAAGATTAAGCTACAACGCGTTTACGTAAGGGGAGTGATGCTCGTGCAACGCCATTGTTGCATGGACTGCCGGAAGACGGAAAGCGAGAGCCAAGTAGCGTGCATTCTTGTGCTTCGTCGCCGGAAGATGAGAGCCCCGTCTCCCTGTCGGGCCTTTGCTTTGACGGCCACAGAGACATTGGTTCTTCACAGAGGTCCCATCCGCCTTACTTAGATCGATAAGCATAACGTGTAGCATTGTAACCACCTCGGGCATAGGTGCTAGAAGGATGTTTTTGAGGTGGTTATTTCTTAATGTGTTTGTACACTTTGATTATTGTACCGTGTCAATTGTAATCAATTAATTGTAATGCTTTTGTGAAGTATGTATAATCCCGCTTCAACCTTGTAATTACTCGGGGTCGCCGCGTAGAAATTCAATTTAATTGAAAAAATACCAAACCTTGTCCAAAAATCTCAAACATCGTGCTTCCCTTCACACGTGGCATGTGCACGTCTAAGAAAAAAAGTTTGAGGCCGAGACCACACCGAACAAAGATGACCCAAAGATAGCTTATGGATGTAATTGTCGGTCATGCTTCCGATGAAAGGGGTCATGTACCTTTGTGAAGCATGTCTACTCCCACAATGTAGAAATGTCTTGATTTTTTTTTTTTTAACCTTGTACACCCAAATTATGCCCTCACACAAGATCTTAGGTCTTTCGATCCATATTTTTATTATTAGAATTTCCTACGTGATAAACGATAGAAGGAGGTTAATTAAAGCTTGAAAACTTATGAATTTTGCACCAACCTACACACCGAATTGCCTCCTAGGACACATGAGACTATGTGAGAAATTTTGGCACCACTGCTCTCATTAGTGGGTAACCCCAGTTCAACAGAATTACTCGGGGTCGTCGCGTAGAAATTCAATTTAATTGAAAAAATACCAAACCTTGTCCCGAAAAATCTCAAACATCGTGCTTCCTTCACACGTGG
This sequence comes from Hyparrhenia diplandra, assembly GCA_015847255.1. Lineage (NCBI taxonomy): Eukaryota > Viridiplantae > Streptophyta > Magnoliopsida > Poales > Poaceae > Hyparrhenia > Hyparrhenia diplandra. Next base: position 77,312 of record JADLZK010002157.1, on the reverse strand, counting down.
CATGTGCACGTCTAAGAAAAAAGTTTGAGGCCGAGACCACACCGAACGAAGATGACCCAAAGATAGCTTATGGATGTAATTGTCGGTCATGCTTCCGATGAAAGGGGTCATGTACCTTTGTGAAGCATGTCTACTCCCACAATGTAGAAATGTCTTGAATTTTTTTTACAACCTTGTACACCCAAATTATGCCCCCACACAAGATCTTAGGTCTTTCGATTCATATTTTTATTATTAGATTTTCCTACGTGATAAACGCGATAGAAGGAGGTTAATTAAAGCTTGAAAACTTATGAGTTTTGCACCAACCTACACGCCGAATTGCCTCCTAGGACACATGAGACCATGTGGGAAATTTTGGCACCACTGCTTTGTTAGTCGGTAACCCCAGTTCAACCTCGTAATTACTCGGGGTCGCCGCGTAGAAATTCAATTTAATTGAAAAAAACCAAACCTTGTCCTAAAAATCTCAAACATCGTGCTTACTTCACACGCGTGGCATGTGCACGTCTAAGAAAAAGTTTGAGGCCGAGACCACACCTAACAAAGATGACCCAAAGATAGCTTATGGATGTAATTGTCGGTCATGCTTCCGATGAAGGGGGTCATGTACCTTTGTGAAGCATGTCTTCTCCCACAATGTAGAAATGTCTTGAATTTTTTTTTACAACCTTGTACACCCAAATTATGCCCCCACACAAGATCTTAGGTCTTTCGATCTATATTTTTATTATTAGATTTTCCTACGTGATAAACGCGATAGAAGGAGGTTAATTAAAGCTTGAAAACTTATGAATTTTGCACCAACCTACACACTTTGAATTACCTCCTAGGACACATGAGATCATGTGGAAATTTTGGCACCACTCGACTCGTTAGTGGGTAACCCCGCTCAACCTTGTAATTACTCGGGGGTCGTCGCGTAGAAATTCAATTTAATTGAAAAAACCAAATCTTGTCCGAAAAAAATCTCAAACATCGTGCTTCCTTCACACGTGGCATGTGCACGTCTAAGAAAAAAGTTTGAGGCCGAGACCACACCGAACAAAGATGACCCAAAGATAGCTTATGGATGTAATTGTCGGTCATGCTTAGATGAAGGGGGTCATGTACCTTTGTGAAGCATGTCTACTCCCACAATGTAGAAATGTCTTGAATTTTTTTTACAACCTTGTACACCCAAATTATGCCCCCACACAAGATCTTAGGTCTTTCTGATCCATATTTTTATTATTAGATTTTCCTACGTGATAAACACGATAGAAGGCTGATCACTACCCGGTTTCGTATTTTGCAAACCGGTAGTGTTGCCTCTTTCTTGTCGGGGCTCTTTTTAAAACCCTAAGTGATATATTTCAAACCCGCAGCTTATCTTTCACTACCGTGAGATTACTTGGACCTTTCTTTTTCATCGAGTTGAGCGTTTCAATGATGTTTACCAACTTTTCGGTTAGTACATAGAGCATTTATATATTTATGTTCGTCCATGAAAGATAAGAAGGGGCGTCGAAAAAAATAAGAATTGCGCCCGTATTATGATATATAAATGCAAACATCCATTGGAAAGGAACACACGATTATATATATAGAGGAGCAAACCGATTACAATATCCGATTACATATATGATAACAAAGACCTTGAAAAAAAATACATATATGATAACAAAGACCTTTCCACGAATACATCAATGTTATCATCAAAGTGTACAAACACATTTAAAATAAAAACGCCAAGGTAATGTGATTCTTGCCGATGAAATTCCGATGGGATTTTGAAAGCCCATCGGTGCCCGTTGAGGTCCCATCGGTGCTCTGTGAGGTTTCTTGTGCTCGATCTTACAAGGAGGGCATAACTCTAGATTTACATTGAATCCACAAAAAGGATGCCTTTACGATAATTATCCGTAATGGCCAAGCCAGAAGTTGCGTCCAATGACAAGATGCATAGGCATTCGCAAGAGAAGATCATGTTAATTTATGAAAATCGCTTTGATCACCAAAGGAGATTTTCATTGAAGCAATTTTCATAAATCGATATGATCTTATCCAGGAGAATGCCATGTCTCTTATATGGACATGTAAATCCGGTACCCGGCCTCTCAAGCACACGAGAACCGGATGGCTCCGTGAATCTCACAAAATGTTCTAACCTTGGCGTTGCTCAATCTTGATGAAGACTCTTGTAGCACCTCTTGTGTGTGAACCATTTTGGTGGCCTAAGATGCATAAGAAACGATATTTGTACGTGGAGGGCTTTCTCCCATAGAGAGGCCATAGATATGTATGTGGAGAGTAGCAAAGAAGATCGAGGAAGAAGAAACATACAAGCGAATTAAGAGTATCAAGAAAGAGGACAAAGAGAACTGAATTGCAAACCTAAGGGCCGCACTAGCCGTTTTTATAGGCGGATGCCGCGGTACGGATCGATCACGCCGGTTTCAACCTAAACCCCGGCGGTGATATGGAAGTTCACTGTAGGATAATTGGCACCGACATAAACCAAGCAATCGTGGCGTGGTACGGAGAACGAGGCAACATTGCTCCTTCCCCGCAATGGTGCGGGGTCGGGCCGTCGGGGCGTCGCTCGTTCACCATTGACAATGCAAAAATACTGCCGGTTCTTAATTTTAACCCGGCGGTGGATAGGCTTTCTAACACCGCCGCGTTGTGGTACACCGGCGATATATGTGATCACTTTGCGGGTGCTGAAAGTGCACCCGGCGGTGTTATTAATGACATTGATATAACCCGTCGACGGCGGCGGCGGTGCTCACTTTTCTCATGGGAAGCGAGACACCGGCCGGTTTAATTAAGCGGAACCTCGTAGTGAAGACTAGAGCAACACGATTCTCAAAGGCTGCGAGCCGTGGCGTATCTGGTAAGACCTACTCGGCAGCCTATATACGTACTACTAAAATGAAAATTTATAATACGGAGTGTACGTGGCGGCGAGGCGAACGGGTTAGTTGAAATCTCAATGCATTAACGCGAGATAAAATTAATGATTTCAATAAATCGATTTTTACGATATAACTATTTGTTTCACCTATTTGTTAATCACTTGCCGGTTCATGTGTGGGCTCGACGTGATCAATGAAGTGGAGACTCTGTTGTCGTCAGAAGCGCCATTGGATACGCGGCCCGGAATTGACGCCAAACCGTGCGGCGCGGAAGCGCTCGGCCAGCGAGAGATCGTGCGAATTCAACCGGGCGATCGTGGGAATTCAGCGGTTGCTTTGACGCCGCGTTCGATCGTGGGGAAGTGGAGGCGATCGGCTAACTCTCTATTTAATTTAGCACACCCTCGATCATGGCGTTCATCCATTCCGGTTCGATCATCGGCCACATTCTCTTTGCATTCTTCAGCGCCATGGGCTGCCTCGGGCTCGAGGATCCAACAAGCGCACCAGGGAGGAGATGGAGCGGCGGAGGATAAGGGCAAGGAACCGGGTGGTGGGCGCCGGCGTCCCGGCTCAGGCTCAGGCTCGGCTCGACTCAGGCTCGTCCGCCCAAAGGGGACCGCCCGCATGGACATTCGGCCCACCCGGCTAGGGGCGGCGGCGATGAACCCTTCTTTGGTCGCCGCCGCATGCGGGAGGTGATCGAGAGGGATTTCACCCTCGATCGTCTCCGTCCACCGCCTTCGGGATCTTTGAAGGGGGCGGACGGCCATGGTCTTCTTCAAGGGTGGATCCACCTGGAAGAAAAGATGAACCACTACGCCCCCAAGGTGGAGCGGCTGGCCGGGATCGTCCTCAAGGCCTTGGCCAGAAGGACGGCGCCCCGCGGAGGAGGAGGAGGAGGAGGGACGAGGACTAGGCCGGCCTTCCTCTTTTTTGTTTTTATCATTTTTATTATATGTTCTGTTTTTTTTGTTTTTATATATTAATAAAATGAAAATTATATATTATTTCGTGTGTTGCTCCCTCGGTCCCTGAATGTTTCGTTTTGCGGTTCAAAGAGCGATTAAAATTAAAATTTGATTTGAATCTTAACTTGTTCTTTGGAAAATAATTAAGCGTCGGTTGTGCTTTGGAAAATACAGTCGGCGTTGAGTGCGAGAGAGACGACCATTGGGCGCGATGTCGCTGGTTACGTTTTCCGAGGAACCGTGTTTTGGAAATGCCACATTTATACCCCATCCCCGGCCCCCCTCCGTTATCAACACTAACTTCTCTTTCGTGCCCCTCTCACGGGAAAGCGGACTCGCCGCCCACGATCGTCGACATGGCCGCCACCGGGAGGAGATGAAGTTAGCGTGGGCCTCCTCCGCCGCCCTCACCAAGCTGAATGGCACGGCCGACGACGTTGGCTTTGCCAAAGGTGAATCTGCCCCTCGAGGAGGGCCAGCTTCTACGCCCTCCCGGATCGACTCTGCGGCCGATACCCTCGCCCGAGGGATTCGACCAAACCGGAGGAGGAGGCCGGGAAGGCGGCCGCCCCGAAGCCGCGCCAAGCGTGCGGCCAAGAAGGCCAAGAAGGCGGCCTAGGTTCTCTTCTTTTATTTGTTTATGTTAATTTACGTTTGTCCGACTACGTGTGGATGTGTAAGATACAATGATCTGTATTGGTTAATTTACTAATGGTTCGGTTGTTGGTTAATCTGTTACATGACAATCTCTTTATCTTTCGTTAATTTGGGTTCTCTTGTTTCCTTGAGTAACTAAATTATTTATTATGATGTGTGTCAATCTTAATTTTCTATCATTTGTGTTCAAGCGTTCCCTCGTGAAACCGCTGGCCGAGTCCTATTTATACGTACATAACCCCTCGTCTCTCGTCCGCTCTCCAACACTCCGCTCTCCAAACACACTCCCTCTCTACCCCGTTTTCCACGATGCCGGCGGGTCGGCCTGCGATCGCCGGTCGACGATCGACATGGCTGCCGACCGGGTGGAGAAGTCCATCTGCATCGCCTCGGCGCCGCCGCAACAAGCTCAATGGCTGGCCGACCAACTTGGCACGCCAGCGGTGAATCACCACTTGGAGGAGAAGTCCATCATCGCCCTCGGATCGAGTACTTGGCCGATAACCTCGCCGAGGGGATACCGACGGCCAAACTCGGAGGAGATGGCGGCAAAGAAGCTAGGAAGAAGGCCGGCGGGCGGCCAAGAAGGCCAAGAAGAAGGCCAAGAAGGCGGCTTAATTAGCCCGGCCGCTTGAAGGCCGGGCGGGCGCCAAGAAGGCCAAGAAGAAGGCCAAGAAGGCGGCTTAATTAGGCCACCGCTTTTTTTATGTTAATTTATTGTATCGATTGTTTCTATGACGCTTTAATTTGGTTTGTGTCGTTTGTTAATGGATCGGTCGTTTGTTAATCGATGCATGTTAATCTTCGATTTCGATTTTTGTTTTTTTGTTCCTTTGCTTCCCCTCCCAAATCGCTATCGGTTCCAATCAACCCGGTTGTGTCAATCGTCGAATCGCTATCGGTTCTAATTCAAACCCGCCCGATGTTGTGTCCATCAAGACCCTTTCTTAGGGGAATGATTCAAACCGGTAGAGATATAAATCTTCACCTTAGGTATTAGTCGAGTCCGTGGAGATTCTGGTTTGTCCCGCGCTGGGCCGGTTCATCAACGGCGGGCGCGGTTCATCGCTTCGCCGGTGGACTAAATTTCGCAAAGATACCGGCGATAGTGATGAGCGAATCATGTAGTAGTGTAAGACTAGTGTGAGGAGGTTATGAACGCGGAGGACAGCGGAGGACAGTGACCCTATCATGCGCCGAGACGAGAAGGTCTAGTTTAGGAGGGCTCCTTCCTAAGCCTCCTTCGGAGAAGCCGGAGTCTTCTCCAAAATAACTCTATCTTCTTCTTTTTAAGCCGAAAAAATAGGAAAAAAGTCTACTTAACCCCTAAACTATTGGGGGTGTGTTTAACCATTGCCACCTAACGTAAAACCGTCTAACCAATACCTAAACTTTGCAAAACCGTCTAAATCACCCCGAGGCGGTTTTGTTTGGTGGTTTTGCCTACGTGGCGGAACACGGTGGAGTGGTTTTGCCACGGTGGCGCTTTTTTTGGGGCCGCAGCTCGTCTCACCGCCATGTGGGTCCCACTCTTAGCTTCATCTCCCTCCTCTAGCCTGCTACAGTACAACAACTAGCATCGACATGCATGCGCCCAAGGCCAAGGCTAGCAACTAGCACTGCGTCATGTCGTGCACGATCGACCAGAGGGCGGCTGGACGGACGGCCATCAGGCCATGTCCTCCTCTGATCCACTAGGCACTTGTAGTTGTAGTAGTATAGAACGCCGGCCAGTGGCCCCGGCAGCTAACGAACGAAGCCTTGTCGAAATCCCTCCGCGCGTGATGGCACGTACGTCCGGTCGCGGCAGGGGAGAATCTACGCGCGGCCCGGCGACGTACCAACGGACGCGGCATTGATTATACGAAAATACTACTACGTCAAACGGGCCGGGGCGGGGCGCCGCAGTCGGCTACACGATGGATGACGACATGGGGGACCCGGGGCCAAGGCACGTAGGCCCTGTGGTGCCGCCCGCGATGGGCATGGCCCTCCGTATGGCTGGCGCTACCGGATGGCGCGCGGACACCAATGATCGATGACCTGGGGGCACGCGCGGCAGCAGGCAGCGTGACACCCAACGTGGTGCTGCGTCCGCGGAGCCCGGCCGGCCATGGCGTCCGCGGCGCGCTGAGGGCTCGGGGACGTGGACCGTGGCGCGCGCGCGAGGCTCCCGGAGGACACCGGAGGTTTTCGCCGTGTCCGGACAATGGAGGGGATCGGAGACGAGTGGTTGCTCCTCGAGTGCTTTCGAGACGGAATATGGACGTCGAGGGCGGGGCCCTCTATGGGCGACGTCTTGGAGAAGATAGTGCAGATGGGGGCGTGCCGGTGACGGCGACGACGCCATCTCCGACAGAGTTTCTGTTGCCACTGCGCTCATGGGAGGAGCACGACGGCGGACTTACCCGGAGCGCGTGGCGGCGCTGCTGGACCGCCATGGCCCCTGTGCTCGCTTGCTGTGGGTGTGCCCGTGGTACTTTGATTTGGATGCCGCCAGCGATGGCGGTGGCGGCAGCTTGGTGTACCGCGCGAGTGCGGCAGGAGACAAGATGACAGGCGCAAGAGCGAAGAGCTCTACGGCCAGCGGTGGCCGAGGGTCGCGGGTGGCACGGTCGTCTGTTTGGAGTACCGATTCTGCGGCGAGGAGATGCATGTGCTCGTGCTGGACAACCATGACATGACTGGCCCATAACGCTGGGTTCATGTCGACGAGATCAACGTCCAGAGGAGGGAGATGAAGTTGACGAATGGGACCCACATGGCGGTGAGACAAGCTGTGGCCCCAAACGCCACCATGGCAAAACCACTCCACCGTGTGTCTGCCACGTAGGCAAAACCAACAAGCAAAACCGCCCCGGGGTGATTTAGACGGTTTTGCAAAGTTTAGGGTATTGGTTAGACGGTTTTAAAGTTCGTGGCAATGGTTAGACACACCCCAATAGTTTAGGGGGTTAAGTAGACTTTTCCCCGAAAAATAGCTCCAAACAACTTTTACTAAACAGTTTTGATTAAACCAAATGCGCCTAACCAATCACGCACTAGGCGACGCTAGTTGGACGAGTGCAGCACCACGCATGATGACGCATCACTGTTTATGATATTGATAACCACGCATCAGTGGACGGTCTTTTTCTAAAACATAGTACTATAAGTGGAGAGTCTTACTGTACGTATGATGCCTGATGATGGTGCGTTGGGCTTGGGCGTTGGCATATTGCCCGTCGTGATCTTGCGCTGGCCTGCTGCCGGGTAGTGTGCTGAAATATATTTCTCGTGGAAAATTTATTTCGAGACATAAATGTTAATACTAATGTCTATGAACTTGATTAAACTTTAAAAAAGTTGACTTGTAACTAGAATTGCATTCTCTGTAGGATTGAGGGTTATCAGTTATGTACTACCGGCACGAATATTGCATGTTTTTTTTTGGGACGGAGGGATTAACTCTGAACAACTTTTGCTAAAAAGTTTGATAGAACTCTACCGGAGGAGCCGAAGCCCCTACTAAATGAGGCTGAATAAACAATACAATGCATTGGTGGACCACATGCTGCGGGCAACTAGTGCTAGTGGAAACTTTTGTCTTTGCCATGGCACCGGCGCAGCCAGATTCATTCGGCCTACTGCCTACCAAATACTATTCGTGTGCTTCCTCTGAGGGGCGAAGCTACGGTATACCACCGGGGTCCGCCGATCCCGACGGATTTCAGAATTTTCAATAGAAAATTACTGTATTTAGTGCTAATAGGTCATGATGACCCAATCCATTTTTAAACAAGACCCCAGTGACCATCTGGTCTAGCTTCGCCCCAATCCTCTCATTGGTCTGATTAAACCAAATGCGCCTAATCAATCACGCACTAGGTGACGCTAGTTGGACGAGTGCAGCACCACGCATGATGACGCATCACTGTTTATGATATTGGCACCACGCATCAGTGGACGGTCTTTTTCTAAAACATAGTACTACTATAAGTGGAGAGTCCTATACTCCTATGTATGATGCCTGATGATGGTGCGTTGGGTTTGGGCGTTGGCATATTGCCCGTCGTGATCTTGCTGGTTCTGCTGCCGGGTAGTGTGCTGACTGTGGCCCAGTTGTACTAGACCCAGCGTCCACCTCACAATGTGCGATGGTGGTCGTACTGTCCACTCGGGATTATTTTTCTCTCTATATATTTTTATATTTTGTTTTTAAAAATAAATGACCAAGCCAAAAAAAAAAAATGTAAGTATACACATTTTGCAGTTAATTGACTCAGTGGATTTACGTTTCCACCAATTAGAGCAACGGTAAGAACTACCTTAATGTAGTTGAGGGAAGGTTATAATCGGAGGTCGATCGGCCAATCGGATACGCACAAATATTGCTCATACTACATCAATTGTCACATATTCCTTCGGAGTCAGAACTGAATCTCTACTATATTAGAATTAAATGACGATGTTTGATGATTGAGCATGCCATCTTTAGTTCAGATAGGGGAATAGTTACCTTAGCATGAACCATGATGCTATGAGTAGATGATTGATTCAAAGCTGGATGCATTGCTGCTACTTGCCATGTTTAGATTCCTTTACATCAGGTGTCCTTCACATAAATCACTTTTTGTAAATTTGATGGGAATTATTTATTCACTTCAATGTTGTGGTTAGTTTGGTTGGCTGGTGCCGGGTGGCCCATGTTAGATACTCAGCAACAACGATATCCTGAAGCATAGGGTAGTGTGCAATGGGATCTTTTTTAAAAAGAATGCAGGTCCAATTTCAACTACTCAAGTGTATCTTGCTATGTAATTAACAATATAAAATCTTTGTACTATTTCTTTTTTTTTGAATCATAAATGTATCATTGACAGATTGATTACCAACACACATACTATCATTCTTTATGGCTTGATTCCGTAAGCGTTAGCACGGGCATTATACTAGTACGATAATGTTGGATACGGATACAGATATGGATGTGGGTTTGTTTGGGTTATAATACGATTAAGTGTGCCTCGAATACGAAACAAGCTGGATATGGACAACCTCACAATATTTATTTTTTGGATATTAAGTAAAGGCAATAACTACATACTCCCTCCTACGTGGTATTAGAAGTCGTTTTGGACAAGGTTTGGGTCAAACATTGGAAATATAAATCATCAATAACTTTTAATTTGTTGAGTTTGTAAATGTAAAAATTATATGAATAGATTTGTCTTTAAAAATACTTTGATAAAAGTATACATATATCACATTTTCATAAATATTTTTATAATAACAAGAGGTCAAAGTTGTGTTTCGTAGACCGTGTTGCTGTCTTAAACGACTTCTAATACCAGCCCGGAGGGAGTACATCACATATTTTTAATTCTTCAAGAAACTTCTATAAAATGTCAAAAGGTATAAATTCTCTATATTAAGAGCAAGAGTGCATATTTAATTTTTTGTCAAATGGCTCAAACTATTCCTGATACTTTTTTTGTAAAATAATAATTGTATTAAGTGATCATTTGTATTTTATCAATTTACTTTGAGTTTATCTAAATAATTTAATGAAGTTAATTTGAACTTAGTTAACCCAAGCTTATGTGTACTTTAGAAATGATGATAACCAATTACACTTCGATCACTTATTCTTTTTTGGGCTGGAATTTATCTAGGGCTCACAGTCCACTCCTAAGGGATACCCAATAGAACTATGTGAATATATTTGACTGGATATCGGATTCCGACGAATAATGTCGTCTTATAAACTTATCTGAGTAACTGTGCAAATTCGCATTCGATATCCGAGAAAATATCTGAATACCGAAAAAATATATCTAAATAGCTATCTAATCCTCTTCGAGCAATTGGATGGATGGAAAATATCCATAACATTTACACCCAACTGATTACCCCGAGTTGACTGGGCAATAGCTCTGTATGAGGTTTTTCAATTCCTTTTTTTTTTTATCCAAAATGCTAGGATCTTTAAAAAGCTCGCAATCTTTTAAATTAATGTTAAAATCAAGCAGGCCCATTTTATCTGTATTTGGTGCTGTAGCTCTTGCAGTTTAAAATTAATATTCCCTCCGTTTCAAATTATAAGTTGCTTTAACTTTTTTTGGTTCATCTATTTTACTATGTATCTAGACATATTATAGTTCTAGATGCGTAGCAAAAATTGACGTTCTAAAAAAAGTCAAAGCGATTTATAATTTGGAACGGATGGAGTATTTCTCAAATACTATATTTGAGTTAGTTGTTTAGCTCCAAAATATTTTTTTCAAAAATTCAGGAAAAGTCATCTAAATTCATGGCTTGGAAATACAACAAATTTGGAAGGTTATTATAATATTTTTAAAGACCCCTAGGTCATTCATTCATCTCTAGAAAATTTGATTTAGGCATTTATTTTTGTAAAAGCAAATTTAGAAAATATAGAAATAAAAAATCTCTACTCGGGCGCGGGACAAGGAGTCTTTTCTCCCGTCCCTTCACACCCACCCAAGGCACTCAGGGAAGCTATCTCAATCATGGCACACTTCCTTCTTCCCTTCTTAAGGCCCTGGCAGCAAGACGCACAGCTTAACCAAACCACCATTGCTGAAATCCAAGCTGTCAGTTCTTTTCTTCAGCCTACCCGATCTGTCCTCGTAAAAGCCACAGTTGTGAAGTAGAGCTCTGCTGTAGCTTGCTTGGTGCAGACAAGAGCAAGCAACAGCAATCTGCGTACATGTTTCTGGGATAAAATAAATAAAAACGAGCGATATTAGCTGATAACAATGGCCGGCCCGAATTCAATCGACGACTCCCATTGGCCTGAAGTTAAGAACATCAACCCCTATGCCGTGTTGATTGGGTACCTGCAAATGGCCGTGCGGATGTTGGGAGTCCTGATGCCTGTGTGGGCCACGGTTGTCCTCCTTGGTGGTTTCGTCTCCAATCTTGAGAAGGAGGACTTTTGGTGCCTCACCGCCATCACGCTCGTCCAAACCGCCAGGTTAGTTTCCCTCCTTATTACCATCTGATTTGATGATTACTGGTAGTTTATTTGTTTTGATTTGTGCTCACTTGAACACACTGGAGAATATTTTAGCCTTGGAGCTCACTTGAACACACCCGTAGGGATTGGACAAAAAAAACTACCAGTGTGTTCACTCCCGTGCTCATTTAGCGGCACATATATAGATGGAGTAAGCCTCACAGAAATCAGTAACAAAGTTAGTACTCAGTTCTTTTTAACATAAGGGGGAACGAATCCGGTTTCTATCTCTTATGTCCAATAGAATCATACCACTTATTAAAAAATTGTATAACAAATAACAAAGTCCAACTCAAAGCTCAATTCTAGAATTATTTAGCCATCCAAATAAAGCAAAAAACTGCATAGTAGACGTCTCTAGCACTTGATAGACTTAAAGAATATGTTCCTTGTAAGCTTTGTCTCGCCGTAACAAATTTATTGTTGAGGTAACCAGTCCTGAAAAAAAAAATTATGGATTGATATTTGTAATTTTTTTTTTTTGTAAGCCAAATTGTTAAACAACACTGGCTGTACCTCTAATCAATAACAAGGACTTAAGAGCACTCCCCCTTATTTGTACCACCCATGAAAAGATCCTGAACATATGAAGGTTGTTCTCCAAAGGAATTTAGGCTAGGTGCAATGCTTATGACTAGATGAAGCTTGGCACTAAGAGAAGCAACAGAAACAACCACACGACTAGTAGTCCCTAAAGGTGACATTCCTAAGCGGCGAAGAGCTCCATGTAGCCCATCTACCTAAATGAGCTCGATGAAGAGAGACGGTGGACTGGAAGGCGTTTTTTTCCTCCTTAAGGTATGTGCTCCCACCCCATGCACCATTATTGGATGTCCACGGAATAGGTGCACTGTAGGAGAACGATGTCTCTCAGGGGTGGGGGGGCTTGAAGGCCCTATTTCATTGCTGATGACAGGTTGTGGCTGTGATGACAAAAGTTTGGACACCTTAAAGATTGAAGGTGGTAGGTGTCATTGTGTTCTAGCGGACCGTATATCATAGAACGACTTCGACTTACTCTGCTTGTTGGCACAACAATTGCCATCCGACAGATTGTTTGCTAGTTCACAAAATGCCGCTTTTATCCATATTTATAACATTTAAATTTTGCAACTAACGATTTCCATGATGTAATGCATTATTGGATGATCATGCGCAGTAAGAAAAATGCACACCGGGTCATTACACATAGAGTAAAATCCACCGGTGGTCCACAAGTTGTCTGAATGTGTCATCAAGATCCCCAAAGTCTCACCTCCTACGAGTCATCCGGAGGAAAACTGTTTATTAGTGGGGTAAAAGAACTTGGAATCGTCGATCTCTTCCTTCAAGATTGAGATGAATGTTCATCAAGATCCCCAAAGTCTCGAAATACATTTTTGCTCCCTAGTGTAACGGGTCTCATAAAGGTCCAAACGGGTGTTTAATATGCTACTGAAACTTTATATTATTTTTTTACCATCTTAATGACCTCAAATGACAAAACTCAAAATTAGAAAGATATAGATCCCATCAAGAGCTACAATTTTCATATAAAAATAATCTTTATCCGGCACCATACATGAAAGATATAGTTTTTTCTAAGGCGACAAGCTTTGGTACGTGATTAATATACTGCTCAAATTTCATATCATTTTTTGAGCAATTTAACAATCTTATATGAAAAAACTCAAAACTAGAAAATTGTACATCTCATCAAGGGCTACAATTTTCATATAAAAGGCATCTCCATTCAATGTCGTATGAAAAATATATGATTTTTCTAAGGTGCAGCCTTGTCGCTGACATATGGGTCACATTTGTTAGATCTATGGAAGCACTGAATCAACATTGCAGGGTCGAGATGGCGGACTGGGAGGGGAGAGGTGAATAGTCCTTTCTAAAAATTAATCGCGCCCGGCTAAGCGAAATACTTGTAGAATTGAAACTATCAGTCTAGCCAAGACTACGCCCCTCTATCTAAGTTCTCGGGCACCTTATAAAAGATCCTCATTAAGTAACTAAGGTGCCGGGCTAGCTAGAGCTCACCTAATCAATTCTAGAAGCAAGGTCACACAAAACTATACAACTAGTACTCAAGCAAATCGGGAGCTCCTACACATGTTAGTATGCAAAAGCACAAAGCCTAAGCTCACTAGCAATGCTCAATAACAAGACTACTCAAGCCAAATAGAGACCTCAAGTTACTTAGCTATACAAACTAAGCAATGTAACTAGCAAGGCTACATAAGCCAACTAGTTATGCAAGATAGCAACTAATTTACTACAAAAGTATAAAATAGCAACACAAGGGAGCTACTTCTACGCTATATATGCAAGGAAGGTAATGTTAAAATATTAGGCAATTTTCAGATTAAATCCATAATATAAATCACGACGAACTGAACAACTAGATTAAACATGTGTGACAAACTAGCATGATTTAAAATCATATCACAGATCATAGCATGATTCAAAAGCATATAGCAAAGCATGATCATAGCAACTGGTGTAAACATGGCTTGTACACCAAACAAATTGAACATAATAAAGGATGAGATTGGATCATGATGATTATACCTGATGTTCGTAGATGTAGTCGACGAAGATGGTGACAGCGTGATGTCGAGGTTCCCAAAGGCGAAGTCGAGGTCGTCCAGGTTACTGTCGTCGATTAGCGGCGGCGGAAGACTTCGAAGGTGTTGACGATGAAGACGACGCCGGGATGGTCCGTCGCGTGTCCTTCTCGGAAGACGAGCCGTGGTGAAGGTTGGGAAGCGATCGTAGAGCGCGCTCCTAAAAACCTTATTCGCCTTCTCCCGGTGTAGGATCACAAAGGCGACGGTTCCGGAGACCTGCTCGCCCAGTCGCTGGTGCGTGCGAACGATCGGGCTAGAGACGCGGTGATGGTGGTGCAGTAGCGAGAAGAGGCAAAACCCTTGCTTTTGATTAGATGCGTTTTAGCGTGGCCGGTGGTCTGCTTATATAGTCCGAGTAAACTGACCTTGTGACACAGTCACGATCTAGACCGTTTAGGATTCTACAGATTGTATCCAGTTAGGATTCTGCAAACCAAAAACTAAAACCGCAAAAGGAGACCGCGCTCCCGCAAGGTGAGGAGCCGGATTTCGGCGGACCATTCACGCAGGTGTTGCGCACCCGCGCCCTTCGCACCGCCCGTCCTGACGAGGCGAGGCGAGCGCGCGAGTGTGGACTTCCCTTTCTCCATCTCATACTAGACTTGAGAAGATGGAGAGAACTTCCATATTTAAGTAGGTTCTCTCCACCTTCAACTAGCAAGGTGGTACTAAAGGAGTTCCACTTCTCTCCTTTGCTCTCATATGAATGGGCCTTTGAGATTTATTAGGAATTTCTGAATTGTTATTGGGCCAAGCCCATATATGACATAAATTCTAAGAATCCCTCACCAGATCTCAAATACCCATTTACTGATTTGCCTATTCTCACTCTTGTTTGATATACTAGTGTTTTAGCCGAGACTGTTAAGTTGAACTTCTGCCTAGAACTTCAAGCTATACTTATCCACAATTTGAACAATGGACTACGCCTTGAATTGCAAGTTTTGTGGGAACAAGCTTTGCTCAAAGCCAAACTAGTACTTGGCTACCAGTAGCCTTTCCCCGTGGGTGGAGCATATACGTCATACTCCTTAGTCTCTTTATGAGTTTACTAAGGACCACCCAAGTCTCATAGATTGTGACGTTTAACAGTCAAACTCATATAGGTATGCTCTTTCAAGAATGCTCTGTAGGACAACATCTTTACTTGTTAAAGTCAATAGAACATATTAAGGCATTCTCGCCAGCCTACCATATAGACCCTCATTGCTCACGAGTATTACATCTTCACATAGAGAGGGTTATCTTTTTACTCTCCTCAGTTTACCAATAGCTTGTTCTTCCCAGATCCTTAGTCACGGGATCTCTGATAAAAAAGGTTGGGTTACTACTACTGTAAACTCACATGGGTCTCATACCCATCTCCCTAGATGCAATTTCTATCACATTCCATGATAGCCCTTTTATAAAGGGATCTACCAGGTTTTTATCTGTTTGTATATAAGATACAATTATTACTCCAGAGTTTCTCAACTTCCTGATAGTCTTCAAACGTCTTTTAACATGTCTTGTTGACTTCACATTATCCTTAGCACTATTTAATTTAGTGATCACTGTTTGATTATCACAGTTCATAAGGATAGTCGGTATTGGTTTCTCAACCACCGACAAGTCAAATAAGAGCTCACGCAGCCACTCTGCCTCTGTAGATGCTGTATCTAAAGCAGTAAGTTCTGCTTTCATGGTTAATTTTGTCAAAATAGTCTGTTTACAAGACCTTCATGACACTGCGCCACCTCCAAGAGTAAAGACATACCCACTAGTGGCGTAGATTTAATCAATATCAGAAATCCAGTTTGAATCACTGTATCCCTCAAGCACAATAGGGTGCCTAGAATAGTGAATTCCATAGCTCATTGTACCTTTAAGATATGTAAGACCCTTTCTAGTGCATGCCAATGATCATCACCCGGGTTGGACATGTACCTACTCAACTTGCTCACAACAAAAGAGATATCTGATCTGGTTGCGCTAGCTAGATATATGAGTGAACCAATAATCTAAGAGTACTTCAATTGATCTCTAGTACTCTTCTTATTCTTTTGCAATGTCACACTAGGATCATAAGGTGTTGGAGAAGGCTTGCTATCCATAAAGCCAAACTAGCTCAAGACCTTCTCAACATAGTGAGAATGCGATAAAGTAATCCCACTCTCTTCCTTAATTAGCTTAATGTTTAGAATTACACCAGCTTCTCCTAAATCTTTCATGTCAAAACTCTTTGACAAGAAAGACTTGACTTCATTTATAACATCCATGTTTGTTCCAAAGATTCGAATATCATCAACATATAAACATAGTATAACAGATTGGCCCCACCATGTCGATAATACACACACCTACCAAATTCATTAACAACATAGCCCACACTAGTTAAAGTAGTGTCAAACTTCTCATGCCATTGTTTAGGTGCTTGCTTCAAGCCATACAAAGATTTTAATAATTTACACACCTTTTGCTCTTCACCTTTTATTACAAACCCATCAGGTTGATCCATATAAATCTCCTCATCCAACTCTCCATTAAGAAAATGCTATCTTCACGTCCATTTGATGAACAATCGGACCATATGAGGCACCAAGGATAGTAGTACTTGAATAGTGGTCATTCTAGCAACAAGTGAATAAGTATCAAAGAAATCCTCGCCTTCCTTTTGGGTATAGCCCTTAGCCACAAGCCGAGCCTTGCACTTGTCAATAGTACCATCAGGTCTAAGCTTCTTCTTGAACACCTACTTACATCCAATTGGTTTACAATCGAATGGTAGTTCAGATAGCTCCCAAGTTCCATTAGAAAGAATCGAGTCCACTTCACTACGAACAGATTCTTTCCAATCATCTCGCATCGGGAGATGCATATGCCTTTGTAATAGAGGTGGGAGTATCATGCACAAGGTACACAATGAAATCATCGCCAAAAGATTTTGTAATCCTTTGTCTCTTGTTCCTCACAGGAACTTTATTGTCATCCTCCTCAAGTGGTGGCTCAAACGACTCAATAGGAGTCTCGATAGGTATAGTAATGGTTGATGTTTGTTAACTGCTAAAAGAATAAGAAAGATTCTGCAAGCGCACAGAACACCATCATAGCTTTTCCCTAGGTGAGTATTCTAGGGTATCGTATCCACAGGGAAGCTAATGGTAAAGAATTCTAATAACTCACAATCATGTATCTGCTAACTTAGCAAACCAACTAGACTAAAGAGGGGTAAGAGATAAATGATAAATAAACAATACTATGAATAACAAAGCATAAAATAATAACATGCCTAAAAGGATACTATGATAAATGAATAGATGAGCTAATCAAGAGGACAATGGAAGAGACCAATTAGGTTCCTAGACACTTCTCTATTACTTTGGTTCTAAGATAACTAAAGTATGGATAGATATAGCAATTATACAAATACACTTTGGAGCAACGGTACCTTTCCAACTCTCGAGAAAGACTGAGAAGAAGTAGTTGGGGGAAGGCTACCAAAAGCTCTACGAACATCAACCCTAACATGGTGGATTACAAAGGCCTTACAGAGTTGTCACCCCTGGGGCTACCACAACTAACCAGAGGATTGAGCGCAATCTCAGGTAACCTATAGTCTAGACACCATGTCTATACTATTGATTACTACTCTAGCTACAGCTAATAACTAGAGCACTCAATATGAGCAAAGATCCCATGCAAATGAATAAACACTACACTAAATATATATATGAAAGCATAAAAGTAAATAGAGAAGATAAATATACTAAAGCATAGGTCTTGTAAAGTAAAGATACAAAGACATACCAAAACTCTAAAGACTCTCCAGAACCGGAGCGCAGCTCCGCTCTCCCAACTCTCAACTAGATCTAATCTATTACATTGGAAAGTCTAACCCTAGATCTACATTGAAGAGAGAGAGAGAGTTCCTCACATTGGGATTCCTCTCTAATCAATGAGATGAGATGAATAATGAATTAGGGTTTTAGGGGGAGCCCTGCCCTTGCTTATATAGGCCGGTGGGATGAATCTCAGCCCTTGAATCAAACCGACTTGATTGGACGGCTGAGATCTACTCCTTAGGTCGGTTGTGGGAAGGTTCCAGAAGCAGGACACGTGGTGAGCCAGGGAGGTGCCGCGCGGCCCCATTCATGGTGCCGCCCGGCCCCACATCCTGACATGTGGCGCCCGGCCTTCGCAAGCTGTCTTCTTTTGTCTTTTAGACCCCTAAAATTTATACTAATCGCCCTGGTTTGGTCCTTTTCTTCTGTTTCTCTATTTCTTCTCTTTTCTCTCTGTATTCTGCTATTTTCCGTAGTTCACCTGCAAAACTGAGTGTGCAACAAAACTCATGGAAATCATTAGTATAAACCCTATCTTCTATTGTTCTAGTTCTCAAATGATCTATCATTTCATGCTAAAATGTTGACGAAAAACTACCGTCAGCGATAATATCGGGAGCTATTTTAGTAGAAAATTTAACATTGCTACACATAACTTTAATAGGAAATATGTTCTAAAAAATATAGCATCACGAGATTCAAAAAATTGTATCAACATGCATATCGAAACTTTAGATTTTACTACTAAAAATCTATAGGCAATGCTATTGTGAGCATATCCTAGAAAGACACAGTCTACCATCTTTGGTCCAAGCTTACGCTTCTTAGTAATTGGAACATTGACCTTCGCCAAGCATCCCCATGGGCGCAAGTATGAAAGTGATGGTTTCCTTCCAACCCAAATCTCATATGGTGTTGTCTCTTTATTTCTGTCTGGAATTCTATTCAGGACATGACTCGTAGTCAATATAGCTTCCCCCCACCGTGCCTTAGATAGACCAAGTAGTGTCTAACATGGCATTCACCAAGTCGATCAACATGCGGTTTTTTTCTCTCAAAGAATCCCGTTAGATTCGGGTGAATAGGAGGTGTCCTCTCATGAATAATACCATGTCCCGCACAAAACTCATCAAATACTATAGGGAAATATTCACCACCATGATCTAACCTTAGACGTTTAATCTTTCTTTCTAATTGATTTTTAACTTTAGCCTTAAAGATTTTAAAGTAGTCTAATGCCTCATCTTTAGTTTTTAGCAAGTAAACATAGCAATATCTAGAAGCATCATCAATTAACGTCATGAAATATCTCTTTCCACCTTTGGTCAACACACCATTCATCTCGTAGAGATCGGAATGTATGCATTCTAGAGGTGCCAAGTGTCTCTCCTCCGCCGCCTTGTGAGGCTTTCGAGGTTGCTTAGATTGTACACAACTACGGCACTTAGAACATTTGGCAATGGTGAAATCTAGAATTAACCTCAAGCTAGATAAATGTGACATCAAACCAAAATTCATATGACATAAACTAGAATGCCAAACACTCGAACTATCATTAATTGTGCCACAAATATGATTTACTGACTTATTACAAAAATCTACCAAACTTAGGTAGAAGAAGCCTCTGCAATCATAGCCTTTACCAATAAATTGTCCATGCTTAGATATAACTACTTTATTGGACTCTAACACTACCTTAAAACCATCTCTCAATAGAAGAGAAGCGCTAACAAGATTCTTGCGAATAGTAGGGACATGCTGCACGTTCCTCAGCTGCACAATCTTCCTCGAAGTAAACTTCAGATCTACCATGCCAACACCATGAACAGAAGCATGTGACCCATTCCCCATCAGGACGTAGGAACCTTGGAGCCCCTGGTAAGAAGAAAACAAAGAGACGTCGGCACATACATGAATATTAGCACTTGTATCAACCCACCAACTAGGTGATTGAAATACTAAAAAGTACAGTGGGAAGATTACCATACACTGCCGATGTTTTACGACCGAGAGCCCGCCACGGGGTGAGCCGGGCGGTTTGTCCGACCTCGATGAACCCGGAGTCCGGCGGTTTGTTGCGCAGATTGACATGGAGACGGGGTTTTTATATTTGGTTCGGGCCCTCGATCCTTGATCGAGTAAAGACCTTTACGTCCGGTCGGCAGAGCCTGTTTTTGATTGATGGGGTCAACCGAGGATCGGTTGTAAAGTTTTACAGCACTTGATGTGTTCAAGTTGCGCTCTCCTCTACGAGGTGCTCTTTGGCCGCCTTTTATAGTTCAAGGGACCAAAGAGCTTTGCTACGGAGCTAGTCGGATCTGAGAGAGGGTTGTCCGTCGAGGATTCGAACACCCAAACTCTAAACATGGTAATCGACTAGAGTTCTATCCCGATTACAACGTAAGTCTACCGTAGCTATGCTTCCATTGCCTTCGGGGGAGTTGTTTTGTGGCCGCGCAGCTAGGATAGAATCCTGCGAACAACTCTCTGGATTCCTTAGGTGATCCCGTATCCACAAGCCCCCGAGCATCTCAAGGCTGAGTTGTGGAACTAGTCCTTGCTCTTTCTTCTGGGCGAAGCCTTGATATGGTCTTGAGATCATCACACGGTGTGCGCTTTTTCAAAAAGTGCACCCGTAGGGTGTAACCCCCCGAGCTTCTTGCTTTTTGGCACAAAGAGCCGGAAGGTCTCGAGTTCTTTGTCTCTGTCTTTGACGTCTTCGACGAGTTCTTTCTCTCTGGATTGCTCTTCTCCCACGAGCTCTTCTTCGGATGGAGCTTTAAGCGTGGTCCCGAGATCTTTTCCTTTGTCTTCGAGTCCTTCTCGTATTTGGAGTTCTTTCCTTCTCGGACCGTCCTCTTTCCACGCGAGCCCCAGAGCATCTCGGATATGAGTCATAAGGGCAATTCTTCTTACCCTTCTCGGATGAAGCCTTTGAGCGCGTGTCGAGATCTTTTCCTTTGTCTTTGAGTTCTTCTCGTATTTGGAGTTCTTTCTCCAGGATGGATCTCTTCTTCGCGAGCCCCCGAGCATCTCAAGTATGAGTCATGAGAGCATCTTTTCTCGCTCTTCTCGGATGAAGCTTCGACGCGATCTTGAGATCTCTCATCCTCGAGTTCTTCTCGATTCGGAAAAAAAATCTTGTCCGGGGTATCCGGCAGCCCCCGAGCGTCTAGGAGTTCTTTCTTTGGAAAGGAATCTTAGAGGTTCTCCTGTCCTCCGGGATTTTTGACCGTTTCTCTTTTTCCGTGCGATCACGGGTCATACAGTGCGCTTTTCTTGCGCCCGTTTTTCGAAAAAAATCGGTGTATGGCGATCATAGCCATAAATTCACGCTGCGTGAAATTAGGTGACCGTTCCTTTTTGGGATCTGCTTCATCTTCTGTGGACTCGGTCTATAGGCGATGTGGTATTTGCCTATAAATTGGGCGTTCGGCTTTGCTTCGTAGCCAGAGTGTCTTTCTTGTTCCTTATTCTTCTCCTAATAATATCCCTCTTCTCTTGTAGAATAGCTTTTCTGAACTTCTGATCCATGGCGGTGCCGTTGATTGTGTTGGATCAGCCCCACACGTCTTCTTACGCCTTTCTTGGGTTCTTACGTGAGTGAGGGATGTCTTGTGAAATGGAGTAGAAGGGGACTACTCCGCCGGCGGCTCCACTCTTGGATGTGGCTAGTGGTGGGAAAGGGATGCCTTGCGATCGAGTTTTCCTTCGCTTTGTCGCCTTATCCCATTCCGCCAGTCTCTGAAGATGAGTGGGGCAGTCTACTTCCAGTTGTACCTTAGTTTGAGGAAGGCTAAGGTGCTTTCTTGGTCTAGTAGATTGATCCTCATGGTGTTCGTCGGCTCGAGTTTCTTGGAGAGGATAGCACCCGCTGCTTTGTTCAAGGGGGTTATCTTTTCCTAGATTTTTGCCTTTGAGTCTTGAGGAACTGCCGGTTATGTGCTCTTGTGGTACTCTGTCCCTTTCCAGGGTGTTGTGCCGGCGAGGGTTCTCTTTCCCTAGGCCAGCAGCTTTGGAACTCGTGGTTCGTTGGTTCCTTGTGTGTTCGGGGTTCTTCGGGCTTCCTGTATTCGTGCGATGCTTTGATTCCTCCGTGGTCTTCTTAGCGCTCTTTGGTGCTTTGAGTCCTTGTACAAGGTTCTTGATTTCCTTGTTAGGATACGGAGGGCTCTTTTGCTCGGCGGTTGGAGTTGGCTTGGAGGAGTTTGGAAACAGATCTTTGTGTTCTGTCTTCGTCGCTCCTGGATACGGACTCCTGCTGCCTTCTTGGAAGTGCACTTGAGTTGTTTGGCTTCGGCCTTCTTTGTATCTTGTACGTGGGGGTTCTAGTTGGGCTCCCCGTGCATCTGAGTCTTCTTTGTATCTTGTAGGGACCTGTATCCCATGTAACTTGTAGTCCCAAGATGTTGAATAAAAGATATCTGTTCCTTTATCCATTTTGTACTTGTATAGATCTGTTCTGCCTTCAAGCAGACTTGTTTGCAGTTTGTCTTCTGCTTTGTCCTCCAAATTCTTCTTTCTTGGACAACTTGAATGTGGTTGAGCCTTTAGATCTAGGCTTCTGGCTTCGTCCTGTACTTGTAGACTTGTGCCGAGTAGTTGTGAGGATTCTGGCTCCATAATCATCGGGGTTGTTCTTCTGATGAATCAGCTTGCCTCTTTGTAGACCTGCTGAGTAGAAAGGAGTTTTGTTCTTGTGCGTTAGGGTTCTTTTTTCTCCTTACGCATCAGCTTTAGCTCCTCTTGAGCTTGCTGTAGATTGATGGAGTCTTGCTCTTGCGCCTTTTAGGTTATTTTCCTTGACGCCCGACTTGTCTTCTTTTCTTGAGACTTGTCGTGATGGTAGAGTCTTGCTCCTGCGTCTTCCGGGTTCTTCCCTTGACGCCCGACTTGTCTTCTTTTCTCGAGACTTGTCGTGAAGATGGAATCCTGCTCCGAGGTGCTAGGGTTGTTTATTCCCTGCTTATAGTAGCACGCCTTTGTTCTTGGACTTGCTTGTAGTAAGTTGGGTCTTGCCCATGCGTCTACGGGTTCTTTCCTTTGACGTGTGACTTGTCTTCTTCTTCGAGACTTGTCTTGAAGGTGGAGTCGTACTCCGATTTGCTAGGGTTGCTTCTTCCCTGCTGTAGTAGCGCGCCTTCTTCTTGGGCTTGCTTGGAATAGGTGGGGTCTTGCCCCTGCGTCTGCGGGTTCTATCCTTCGACGCACGACTTGTCTTCTTTCTTGAGACTTGTCGTAGGTGTGGAGTCGTGCTCCGGAGTGCTAGGGTTGTTTCTGCCCTGTTGCTATAGCTTGTCTTTGCCTTAGACTTGCTTGAAGTGGTTGGGACCTTGCCCTTGCGTCTGCGGGTTTTATCCTTCGACGCACGACTTGTCTTCTTTCTTGAGACTTGTCGTAGTTGTGGAGTCGTGCTCCGGAGTACCAGAACTTGTTTTTATTCTGGATTTTCAGCGCTGTCTTTGCTTGAGACTTGCTGTAAGTGGCTGGGGTCGTGCCCCGCTCTGCCAGGATTGTTTTCTTCTGGCTTGTGACTTGTTGCCTCCTTTCTGAGTCATGTCACGATAAGTGGAGTCTTGCTCCTGGCCGTTAGGCCTCTAGCTTTTGTCTTTTCTTAGACTTGCTAGTAGATGTTTGGTGGAGTCGTGCTCCGGGTAGAGTTGTTCTAACTCTGGGTTGCCGCTTTTGGGCAAGGGCTCTCCCATGCTGTCCGGTGGACTATAGCATGACGTCCCTATATAGGGTTCTCAGTCCGGGCCCATTTAAGTGCACTGCGGACTGAAGGTCAAGATGGTTGGGTTTCTATTTCACAACACTACAATCCACCTTGCCTGGTTTGGGCTGCTCTGCTTTCTGAGAGACTTGATGTGAGACGATGGGTTCCTATTTCATAACACTACACCGTTCACGCCCGATTCGAAAGGCCGTCCTCTGCCGTAGGACATATTGGCTCTTTCTGGACCCTCGATGGCCTCTGCGACCTAAACGGGCCGATCCCCACGTCCTCTCTTCTTTGAGTCGTGGTTCACGATCTGCCGCTAGGATTTAAGGTGTGGACGCTATTCCAGAGGACTTCGCGTGGTTCCACCCTTGTTTGGTGACCTCCGTTCTGGTGGTCGGGGTTGCCTTCTTTCGGTTGACTTCTCTTCTTGAAGTGCCGATTTGGGCTGTTTTTTGTTCTTCTCCTCTTGGGAGGCATGCGGCCGCGCTCTTTTTGGAGTTCTTTTTGGTTTGAACTGCTTTAGAGTGCCGCGCATTCTAGTACCTCTTTTGGGTCTAGAGTTCTTCTGACGCCATTTTCTTCTTCTTCTTCTTCGAGTAGGTCTGTGTTCTGCGACTTCTCTGTGGCTGTCAGAGTCTTTTATGGGTAGAACCTTCTGAGTTGGCTGATGTGCCAAGAGTTTCTGATTTCTTCTCCTTCGTGGTCATCGGTTTGTAGGTTCCCCGGTCCCGCATACTCCTTTGACGATGAAGGGTCCTTCCCACGGATCGAGCAATTTGTGTTTGCCTTCTCGTCTTTTGGTTTCTTTTGAGTACTTGATCTCCGGGTTCAGATTTCTTGGTCGTGTGCTTTTTGTCATAGTGCCTTCGAGTCCTTGCGGGTATCTTGCGTTACGAAGGATGGCATTTTCTCTGACTTCTTCTGCACAGTCGATCTCAAGTCTTCTTGTCTGTTCTCCTTCTCCTTCTTCAAACTGCTCTATCCGTGGAGAGCTCCATATCAGATCTGCTGGTAGTACCGCTTCTAATCTGTATGTTAGGAAGAAAGGTGAGTAGCCTGTCGCTCTGCTGATTTGAGTTCTTAGGCCCCGCACAACTTTTGGTATCTCTTCGATCCATTTTGCTCCATAGTCTTTGAGTTCTTCATATAGTCTTGGCTTTAAACCGGCAAGGATGAGTCCGTTGGCTCTTTCTACTTGTCCGTTTGCCTGAGGATGTGCTACAGAGGCATAATTGATTTGTATGCCGCAATCTCGTGCCCAATCTTCGAATTCTGCCGCTGTGAAGGGTGATCCGAGGTCCGTTATGATCCCGTTGGGCATCCCGAATCTGTGCATGATCTCTTGGATGAACTCGACCGCTTTGTTGGAGCCAGTTAACCAAAGGCTTGTATTCTATCCACTTGGTGAACTTGTTGATTGCTACGAAAATGTATTCGTATCCTCCTTTGGCTCTTTTAAGTGGTCCGACTTGATCTAGTCCCCAAAGACGAAAAAGGCCATGATGGTGGTATGCGATTAGGTTGTGTGCGGTACATGCGCCCGTCTTGCGAACATCCGCATCCTTTGCATCTTCTCGACGAGTTCTTCTCGCGTTTTTGAGCCGCCGGCCAAGAGTATCCTGTTCAATGCTTTTCCCACGAGGGTTCTCGACGCTGCGTGGTTTCCACAAAGATCCGTAATGGATTTCTTTGAGGATTTCTTTTCCTTCTTCGAGCCGATGCATTTGAGTAGTACTCCCGATGATGTTTGCTCTTTTATATAGCTTGTCCCCGATGAGCACATAGTTCTTGCTTCTTCTCAAGATCCTTGTTGCTTCGCTTTGTCTTGGGGTAGCGTTTTGTTTTTTGATGAAGTTGATGATGTCCTCGATCCGGGGAGTGGTTCTCGCGACCGGAGATATTATCATCACTCCCGTTAGAGCCGATTGCTCCATATTTTCTTGCTCGGGGTTCTCTTTGATTGAAGGCTTCGATAATTCTTCGACGAATACTCCCGGTGGGACTTGAGCTCACGGATCCGAGTTTGGCTAATACGTCCGCGTGACCACGTTTGCGTCTCGAGCACGTGTAGGATTTCTAGGCCTTGGAAGTTCTTTTTTTTCAATTTGCGTACTTCGCAAGCAGAGAGGCCCATGTTATCCTTGGTGCAGTCCCAGTCTTTGTTGACTTGATTTATGACAACCGCGGAGTCGCCATATACTTGAAGTCTCTTGATTCCCGAGTTTTTTTTGCCACTTTGAGGCCATGGATGAGTGCTTCGTATTCTACCTCGTTGTTGGTAGCTTGCCGCATTATCTCGTAGCACATACTTGAGTTGTCTCCCTTCGGAGATATGAAGAGAATCCCGGCTCCCGCTCCCCCGAGCTTCAATGATCCATCAAGTACATGCTCCAATGTTTCTTGATGTCGTCGGGTATGGGTTGTTGGAGCTCTGTCCATTCTCGCTATAAAGTCCGGAAGTGCCCGAGATTTGATTGCTCTTCGTGGGGTGAACTCTAGATTTAATGCTCCGAGTTCTACCGCCCATTTTGATATGCGCCCCCGTTGAATCTTTGTTCCGTAGGATGTCTCCGAGTGGGAGAATCTGTGACCACTTTGTTATCTTGTGGCCGCCGAAGTAGTACCGTAGCTTCCTTGATGTGATCAATATGGAGTAGAGCAGTTTCTGTACGTGAGGGTATCGAGCTTTGGATTCTGAAAGGACCTCGCTCACGTAGTAAACTGGCCTCTGGGTTTTACTGCTGTTCCCGGGCTCTTCTCTCTCCACAATGATTGCCGAGCTGACTACTCGTCATCGTAGCCGCTATGTAAAGCATGAGGTCTTCATGATCTTTCGGGGAGTGAGGACTGGTGCCGACGTTAGGTACTTGTTTGAGTTCTTCAAATGCCTTGTCTGCCTCTTTAGTCCATTCGAACTTTCCCTTGGTCTTGATCAATTTGAAGAAAGGTAATCCTTTTTCCCCTAGTTTAGATATAAATCTGTTGAGTGCCGCCATGCACCCTGTGAGTTTTTGGACGTCCTTGACGTTTCTGGGTTGTCTCATCTCTGTGATAGCCTTGATCTGTTTGAAGCTGGCTTCTATGCCTCTCGTTCTTGACCAAGAACCCGAGTAATTGTCCCGATGGTACTCTAAAAAACGCACTTTGTTGGGTTGAGCTTCCACCTTCACTTCTTAAGGTTGTTGAAAGTCTCCTCCAAGTCTTGGATTAGAGTATCTGGCTCCCTTGTTTTCACCACCACGTCGTCCACGTATGCTTCGGCGTTTTTGCCAATCTGCTCTCCTAGACAAGTCTGTATCGCTCTTTGATACGTTGCTCCGGCGTTCTTTAATCCGAATGACATTGTCTTGTAGCAAAGAGGGCACCGAAGGGGGTGATAAAAGAGGTCTTGCTCGATCTTCTTTCTTGAGTGCTATTTGGTGATAGCCCGAGTAGCAATCCAGAACAATAGTAGGGCCGATCCCGCTGTGGAGTCCACTATCTCGGTCAATCCTTGGTAGCCCAAATGGATCCTTTGGGCAATGCTTGTTTAGATCTCGTAGTCTACACACATGCGCCGATTCTCGGGTGTTCTTCTTTTGTACCGAACCGGGTTAGCTAGCCAATCTGGATGTAGGATTTCTCCGATGAATCCGCCGCGAGTAGTTTCGCGATCTCCTTTTTGATGGCTTCTTTCTTCTCTCGGTGAGAATCTCCTCGCCTTTGCTTGATGGGTTTGGATCCCATATTGATATCAATTCTGTGTGCTCAGCCCGGCTCCTTTGGAACGCCGGGCATGTCTGCTGGTTTTCGGGCAAATATATCTTTGTGTTGCCTTAGGAAGCCGGTGAGCGAATTCCTATTTTGGAGATAGGTGAGAGCCGATGATCGCCGTCTTGGATGGATCACCGGTCTCAGAATCGATGTGCTTGACGTCGGCTTCTTCAGGGGGTACCAAGATTGCTTGTTTCTTGGCCGGTATCTCGAGTTCCTCCGGTTTGTCTCCGTGCCATTTGATTGACTTCTTTTTTCTCAAGAATGTACCGGACTTGTTTGCTATTTCAATGGCTTGGGCGTCACACTCGAAAGCCTTTTTGAGATCTCCTTTGATTGAAAGAACCCCAAATGGCGCCTTATCTTTAGCAATAGATACGGGTAGTGTGGAATAGCCATGAATTTTGCAATTGCCGGTCTTCCCATGATGGCATGATATGGTGACTCGAGATCTCGCTACTTGAACTTGACGTATTCCGTTCGGTAGTTTGAAGGTGTTCCGAAAGTGACTGGTAGGGTGACTTGCCCAATTGGTATTGCTGCTCGTCCAGGAACTATCCCGTAGAAAGGGGTGTTGGAGGGAGCAATTAACCCCGAGAGGTCCGGTCCCATCTTGTCCAAAGGTCTCGAGAATATGATGTTCGACCAGCCGCACGTCCGTCGATCGGTACCTTGGTTCCTCGTTACTCCAGGCTATGGTGGGTTCTATCACCAAGGGATACAACCGGCGTTACTGCACTTGTCCATTGATCCTCCCTTGTGAATTGAATCGGGTATCGGGACCAATTGAGGTAGCGCGGCGTTGCGGGTTCTCGCCGCCATGATCGATCGTAGTGCTAGCTTGTCTTGTCTCTTGCTCTTTGATCCGGGAACTCGTGGAGAATATGACATTTAGAGATCTTGTTGCTTTCCTCGAAGTCCCCTCGTTTTTTGTCCGTCGTTGTCTTCTCCTTTTCGTTTTGGTTGTGCCCCTTCGCGCCGAATCTCTTCCTTTATATCTCTCCCGGAAGGTCGTGCGCTTTCGAGCGTATGATGAGCTCCGGATGATAGACGCAAAGGCAAGTCTTCTAGTTTGATGTTGTCTTTGCTTTGCTGCCGTTGCCCTTGTTGCCGTTGTACTTTGGTTTGTATGGCTTCTTTGGCTTTTTTGGCAAAACGCGATCGTGTTGTCCGGTCCTCGCTTCTTGTATTGCTGAGGGTTGTTCTGCTCTTTCTTCGGGCCTTCCGTGTTCTTTCTCTCTGGGAAGCGATCACGGGTTCTTTCTTCGGCTCCGATCATTTTCTCAACGGTGAGCTTGAACTGTTCGTTGGTCCTCGGGTTGTCTTTGTAGAAGTCCGAGAACTGCCATCTTTGAGAGATTCCATTACCGAACGCATCCACCACTTCTCTTTCTGTGATGTCATGCACCTGGGATCTCATCTCGCCAAATCTTCGATAGTAGTCTCTCAAGGATTCTCCTGGCTTCTGCTTGAGGCTCTTTAATTCGGCCTGCGTGATGGGATGGGTGATGATTCCTGCGAAGTTATTGCAAAATACTCTCTGCAAATCTTCCCAGTATTCTATTGAGCCCTCTTCGATCTTGTCGAACCATTGGAGCGGTAGAGCTTCTAGAGCCATGGGAAAGAAGACGGCTTTTGCGTCATCATCTCCTCCCAACCCACTCAATGGATTGTGAGTAGACTCGAGTCACCGCTTGGGCTCTGTTTTCCCATCGTATTTTGAGTGATTTGAAGGTTTGAACTTTGGGGTAGTTTGACTCCTTGTAGTCTTTTCTCAAGAAGCAAGGGAATCTGTCATAGCCCCCTGTTGTCCTTCCTTCGATTTGTCCTGAGGATCTTGCCCCTTTTGTCAGGGTTCTTGCGG
This sequence comes from Hyparrhenia diplandra, assembly GCA_015847255.1. Taxonomy (NCBI): domain Eukaryota; kingdom Viridiplantae; phylum Streptophyta; class Magnoliopsida; order Poales; family Poaceae; genus Hyparrhenia; species Hyparrhenia diplandra. Next base: position 47,985 of record JADLZK010002157.1, on the reverse strand, counting down.
GTCTATATGTGGACTCCGCGACTTCTTCGTGTCGGCTTGGTCTTGGGGTGAGATTAACCTTCGGGGGTCTCTCGGTTTCCACCATCCCCTCCGGGCCGCCTTGAGTTTCTCGGAGTTCTCCTGCGTGCCCAACCTCTCGAAGACATTGGACCGACTTCTTTGGATGTTCGAGTTGTTTGCCTTTGACCGTGACCTAGCGGGATCTCTTTCTTGGGTGGCTTTAAGCGCTTCCTTGATGAGCCTCTCCTCGTCATTCGAAGTTCGAAGCGGTCTTCGAGCGTTCAATCAACTCTTGTATCTTTCCGTGTGTTGTCGATGGTCGCCTTCGCCTTCCCTTTCGGACTTCATCTTCTCATATTCGCGCAAGTCGGCTTGGTACTTGCTCCAGGCTTGTTTGCGCTTGCTCGCTCTCGTCTCGGCGTCCTCCCTTCAAATTTTGTTTCTTCTAGCCTTGAATGACGCCGGTCTTCTCCTTCGTCTTCTTGGGTTCTTTCGTCCGCCGAGATGTTTGATAGACCTTCGTCGGTGGACCTCGATGTCGTGGGCATCCGGAGGGTTAAGCGGCGTGCGGGCTCTTGCTATCACCAAGATTTCGTTGGGAACATGAGCCTTTGGACGCCACTCCTTCCGTCCAGTGGAAGATTCGTCACTTGCCATCCCCCGTACACCGCCGTTTCTTGACGTTCGCCTTTGTGAGGGTTCTAGGCCGCTGGATGATGCACTCCTCTCGGCGTCCTTGTCGACGAGCCCTCGTTGCGCGCCCTTCAAAGGAATCTCCACCTTCTTTTGAAAGTTGTCTTGATACACCTTGTATGTGTGAATGCGGCATTACGTAGTCCCATTGGGAATTGGTAAGGTAACCTCGGGTTGATACCCGATTTGTCTCCTAAGCCGCTTCTTTCTCCGAGTCGGGGTAGCCTTTCTTGAAAAAATTCTTTCCCGAATTGATCCGGGCTCCCTTGTCTGAGTCGGAGTAGGAGTATAGCTTCGAGTTGTATTCGGAGTCCGTCTTTGAACCTTGGGTGTCCTCCCTTCCCGAGTCTGTTTCGGTTTTAGGTCCTGCGACGTGGTTCTCCGAGTCGGTGTCGAGCTTGTTCTCCGTCTCTGAGGCGGTGTCGGTGAGCGTCAACTGCCCGAGCTTCTCGGCGAGTTCCGATTCTCCGGTCTTGGCTTCCTCGATGATGTAGCTTCGAGTCTTGCCGTCGTCGTCGATCTCGCAAGTCCATGATCCGAAGATTATCGTATTTCTCGTCGTCGAGCCCATGGTGTCGTGGTCCACCGAACTCTCGTGCTGAAATTCGACGAGCCCCTACCTACGCGCGCCACCGTCGATGTTTTACGACCGAGCCCGCCACGGGGTGAGCCGGGCGGTTTTGTCCTTGCCTTTCTTCTTCTTTTTGAAGGTAGTAGTTGCTTTGGCATTGAAAGATTGTTTGTTTACCCTTTCCTTTGTCCTTGCCTTTGTAGTTTCACCGGACAAAGTGGGCGCTATGATTTTCCTCGTCCCCCTTCTCGCATTGTCTTTAGCCCGAGCCTTCTCTTCAACATCAAGAGATGTTTGTCGGGTTTTCAACTGATATATTTTTGTCTCTTGTGTTTAAGGCTTGTGGTGAAGTTCCTCCATGAAGAGGGCAACTTTGCAATAATGCAACCAGCCACAACTTCATCGGGAATAGCATACTTAAGGAGTTCAAGTTCCTTAGCCAAAGGCCAGTATCTCACGAGCTTGCTCGACTATAGATTTGTTTGCAACCATCTTATAGTCATGAAAGCTCTCCATGATATACAATTCCTTGCCTGCATCTGAAGCACCATAGGTATTGTTCAGATGATCCCACAGAGTCTTTGCGTCTCTTATATGCATCATTGAATCAAAGAGATGATCCGATAGCACATTATGCACAGCTCCCACAAAGATGTCATTAGCTTTCTAGAATCTACTCCGATCTTCATTAGAGATGTTTCCCTCGGGTAAGCCATCTTTGACCCAGAAAACTTCCATGCCAGTAAGCTAATCTATGACCTTAACAGACCACCTCTTAAAGTGCGCACCGAGAGAACTTCTCCGGCCTCGGCGCATCAACAAAACTAGCCATAGGTAATACTGGAAAAGACCTATAATAAGGTTTTTGGATTGTTAAATATTACGCAATTTCCAGATTAAATCCATAATATAAATCATGACGAACTGAACAACTAGATTAAACATGTGTGACAAACTAGCATAATTCAAAATCATATCACGTATCATAGCATGATTCAAAAGCATATAGCAAAGCATGATCATAGCAACCGGTGTAAACGTGGCTCGTACACCGCATGCATTGAACATAACAAAGGATGAGATTGATTACGATGATTATACCTCGCTGTTCGTAGATGTAGTTGACGAAGGTGTGGTGATGACAACAACTACATAAGCATAATATCTATATAAATGAATAATTACAAGCTTGTGTAAGGGGATTGCAAACTAATGGAAAGAACAAGGTAGACACGATGATTTTTATCCCGAGGTTCACTTGTTTGCCAACAAGCTAGTCTCCGTTGTGTCGGCCCGATTCACTTGGTGGTTCACACGCTAATTGGCATTCACAAGCCAAACCCTTCACAAGGGTGCCGTAAAAACCTACACAAGATGAGGTCACTCAATGACACGCTATACTAGAGTTGTTGTTCGCGGCTCCCATGGGGCGAGCACAATACCCCTCACAATCACTTTTTCGGAGCAACACACAAGCTTCCTTGCTTGCTTCGACGGAGATCACGCCACCAAGCCATTTAGAAGGTGGCAACCTCCAAGAGTAACAAGTACCACCGGCTTGCAACTCGACCACCTAGTGACACTTGATACAATCTCGCGATGCAATCCACTAGAATCACTCACTCACAATGGATTCACACTTCTTGCAAACACAAGTTAGAGGACTCCCAAGCACTCTCAAGCATGGACATTAAGTCTCCAAGGTGCTCACCACCTCAGCCAAGGCCGAATACCACCACTATTTATAGCCACCATGCCAAAAGAGCCGTTATACTCCTTCACTGGCTGTCTGCGTACTGACCGGACGTGCTGCAAGGTGCACGGGACGCGTCTGGTCACACCAGCATACGGTCGCTCTGCACACGCCATGTGTACCGACCGTTTGAAATGATCCGTTAGTGCCCAACGGCTCCTTGCGCGCGCTAACACACAGTGTCCTGTGACTGACCGGACTCGCTCGTCCCCAGCGTCCAGTCACGAACAGAGAGCTAGGTTCCAGAGAGGTGCTGTTGTTCAGCTGCACCAGACGGGACCTTATCGTCGCAGCTACTCTGGCTAAGGCACACCACCTGTAGGCTTCTAATATAATCTAGCCTGCAACACACATGTTATTGCTTATTATAACAGGGTCTTGGATTCTAATCTAGCTTGCAACACACATGGTATTGCTTACAGGGTCTTCGATTTCTTTACGAAGGAAAAGGCACGTGCCGTTGTTCGTTGTGTGATGGGTTTGGAGGCAGTCGTAAAAGCCAGGCCATGGTCAGCCTCCAGGATAGCCCGGTGGATCACACGCTGCTTCGCATGGTTGGTGCATGCTATTAATTTAGGACTTTGTGCTGTCACCGCAAGAAATGGTGCTTTAGATGACGTTTTTTGGTGACGTTCAAAGAAAACATCACAGAATTGTATGGTCTCGTGACGATTCATTCCTAAGGTGATACATCTATGACGGCTGATTTAGTTATCATCATGGTTGGACGTCATAGACCATATTACCTAGTAAAGATGCAAGCACGAGAGTATTGGATATCCGGTCCAACAACCCTCGTATATATAAGCACTTGATTAGATTCTAAATTAAAAACATTTACAACTAGGGTCGCCAATATATTTTCATAAGCTCCTTGCTCTTTGTGACCGTGAGGCCACTATTTCAATTCCATATTGCTGTCTTTTTTTTTTTTTTCCATTTTATGTTTTTATATTTTCCATTTTATGTTTTTCAAAAATAATATATATATGCACACACGTATATGGCTTGGCCTCTAGCTCACTTTTTGCCTTGACGGTGTGGACGGTGTGGACCTGAACCCGCTCGGCTGTGCTCCTTCCGCCAGCTAGCTAGGAAGGAGAATGGCCCATCTAAAGCCCAACTAGACCCATCTGAGTATATATGATCGAACTAACCCTAGCCTTATCTATTCCTCACATCACGCCGCCGCCACCAGCCTCTATCTCTCATCTGCACACAGCACACCAGCGGCCAGCAAACACTCGTTGCTCGCCCGTCCCCTACGCGGAGACGCCGCCGGTCCGCCGTAGATGCGCATGAGCTGCCGAGCATGCTCCTGGCTCCTGGATCCTGCACTCGGCAGCAGCAAGCTGCAAGCCTCGTCGCCATCTATTGTCACAATCAAGAAGCGAAAGTTGTTGGGCACCGCTTCCAGGTTTTTGTTCGTAGATCTTTCTTTCTGATCTATTTTTTCTTTGGATTTGAAATGAGAGAACTAGCAAATTATCACCAGTTTTTGTTTTTAGTTTTGATCTGAAGTACTAAAATCATGAATGTCTTTATTAGTTTGTGCCGATGGACATGAAGCCATGATGCCGGAGCATGAAGCCATGATGTGAGGCAGAAGAACATGAAGCCATGATGCTGGAGCAGAATGGGCATGTCGATGGACATGAGTCTATCTCTGATAAAGATTTAGTTGTACGAACAAATTATATCAGTTGTATGCGGCAGAAGCTAGCCAACATCTTAGTTTTGTAGGAACTCGAGTGTAGATCTTAGTTTTGTAGGAACTCGAGTGTAGGTTGGTTCTTGCTTTCGTATTTCCTTTGAAATTTGTACAGAAATTTGTGATATAAAAAAAAAAAAAAACAAATTTGTAGCAATGTTGTGCTGATTTTGCACTAATCCATGACGTTCTTTTTGTCACTATGGTTTGGATCTGGGCTTGGATATGGGCTGGTTATAGGATGCAGACAACTAATTCATGACGAACACAAACACCAATCTGTGACGGCTCAATTCGGCTCAGCAAATCTATGACGCGAGATACATGACGGATTTCTCGATCGTCATGGCAAGTTAACTGTGACGTATTTTCGACCATTCGTGACCAAAACAACCGTCATGTAAAGCACAATTTCTTGTAGTGTGTATCATTTGTGGTACTGTATTTTTGGGGTATTTGTCTCCACGGTGCTTTCCTTGTGGCGCCCGACGATTCTTAGCGTGGGGCATGGACTACCGCAGTGGCGGCGGCGGCGCAAGCGTGAGTGACAACGGCAGCGCCGCCGGCTGCTGCTGCAAAGAGGTGCCCGAGCAGCTAAGGCCGGCGCTCCGAATCCTCTACTGCTTGGGAGTGGTACAAGGTAGCTGCTGCTTTATCCTCTTGTGCGCGAGGCTGGCGACGAGAACCGGTGTAGCACTAGAAGAGCAAGTGGCTGGGGACTATAGGCTGGACGCACGGATTGTGTGCAAGTACCTTCACAAAACCGTGAAGGGGTGCAGGAAGGACCCAACCTTCGCCAAAGGGAGGAACCTCGTCACATACGGTGTGGACCTGTTGCTGATGGAGCCCACATCCACATCCACAACGTCGTCCACCACCGCCACCAGCAGCAGCAGCAGGTCACGCTCATGCAGCAGCAAGCACCACCTCTCCGGGCTTGCCATCCTCGGCACAATTCTCCAGCGGGACGATGACGACACGGACAGCACCCGGCCGTTGCTCCACGGACAGCCAACCATGATGAAGCACCTGCTGACAGCGTCGGCAGCCTTTGATCAGGTGATCCACAGGCTGCTGGAGACGCTAGGTCCTGCAAGCCCGTACAGCGGAGCGGTGAGGCAGCGCGCCGCCAGGATACTCGAGGAGGTCGCCGGCAGCGTCCACCTGGAGGAGTTCCCGGAGCGACGCAGTGCATAGCTTCTCTTCTCGGCACGTTCGAGGAGCACTGCTGGAGGCCCGAGGAGTACGAGCGGGACAGTGACCTGCCCGAGGAGTACGAGCGAGACTGGCTGCTGAAAGAACAGGAACGCAGCTACATACTCGAGGTTGTGCGACGCAGTCGCACGCCCTCTCTTCTTGATCGTCTCCTGAAACCACACCAATTCCACCACCACGCAACCGCCAACGGTGACGGATCGGTTGCGCCGCCGCCGCCAGGAAGTGATGAAGACGGAGGGAAGACCACCTGCAGTCTCATCGTCCGTGGCTACGCCTGGCTGGTGATCTCAGGCCTGCGCGTGCTTCAGGCGCTGGCCGCCAGTGAGGACAACTGCATCTTCATCAGCAGCACACGAGGTGGTGGTGGTGGTGGTGAGGTGTCCAGGATCTTGAGGCCTCTGGCCTCGGATGGGTTCCACAGGGACCACCACGACGAATGGTGCATGATAGCAGAGGAATCGCTCAAGCTCCTAACCCTGCTCACGGCTGCTCCCGGCGAGACCGGAAAGGCGCTGCGAGCTCAGATCGCCAGCGACACGGCGGGAGCCGTCGCCGCCCTCCATGCTGTTCTTGGGTGCCCCAGATGCCAAGTGGCGCTGAAAAGACGGGCCGTGGAGGTCCTCCTGGGGCTCGGCCTGCCGCCGCCCGTAGACACCAGCAGCAGTACAGCGGTGTTCATGGGCATTCTGCTGCACATTTTCCTTCTGCCGGACAAATACTTCGGCGGCATGTCCGGTCCTACCCATCTTCTGAAGAAGAGAAGCTGCACCAGAAGATTGGCAGGTGAGAAGCTGCTGGCCATGGTTTCTGCTTTACAGCAACCAAGTGGCGGGGATGATGGTGATGATGGAGGAGCTGCCAGTGCCACTGCCACGACCATGTCGCAACAAGCGGCCGGTGTTGCTCTGGGCTACCTCACGAGCACGGTTGTTGGTGCTCGAATCGATGCGTCATGGAGGATACACGCAGCGCGCATCCTGCAGGACCTCTGCCAGGATTACACCAAGGATGATGAGTATCTAAAGGAAATCAAGAAAGCCATATGCGCTGCAATGCCAGAGGTACGGTATTTCAGTTTCTGCCAATGCAATTCAGTGTGTGTTATCATCATAACACGATCCCCTTAATTTCTGAGTGAAACTGATCCATTACTGGCACTGATGCAGGTGATCAAACAGCTACTAGATGGCTGTGTGTCGCCAACTCAGGCGGTAACTCTACCAGAAGCAAAGAAGATCGTACACTGTCAGGCGCCTGCAGCTGCCGGCACGGACTTAGAGCAAGGTGTTGTTTCAGATGACACCATTGGCGAGGAGACCGCCGATTCTCATCAGCGCCGTCAGCAGGCAAGTGACGATGAGCAACCAGAGGAAATAAAGAAACTGTACCAAGCCTTGTTGTTTCAGATGATACCCAACAGATGGATGGAGACAGACAAAGATTTTGCCAGTGAACTGAACGGCATCGCAGCTGAGATGTGTAGTGACAAGGAGGGCATGCAGCATTTCACTACTTTCATTTCGCTACGGGCCGAATTGAAGCGCAGATATTGTTGGGAGGAGTAGAATGCTCGCGTTCGTACCAATTAAACACAGTCAGAGACCCTGCTTGTTCATATGTAAAACTGAGTATGAATACTAGTAGTGTACGTATGTGGCCGAGACCATGCTCATGTGAGGTACGGCCTGTTTTGTTCGAGATCGAACGCCTGGCAACGCTGCCTGGCCCAGGTGAGTTGTTCAAGCTCCAAACCAAACAGGCCAATTAAGGCCGGCTGGCGTGCTTTTGTACCCTGTAACGTTTAATTTATCTCGTCTGAGTTGCCTTGGATGATGCTGCTGCAGACAAGATTGTGCTGGTTCTCTGTTTTTTATATTGCGCAATGCTGCAATACATCCATTATCGATCTACTATATAAGATAAGAGGTAATATCTCAAATAAATTTGAGCCATTAATTACTTTAGATTTTATGAATCAAATAAATAAATAAAAACCTATGAAAAAGGAAAGAAATCTGTTAGCATTTCTAAACGTCGCCGCTATAAAGGTAGGTGTATAAAACCTAGCTCCAAGAACGGCGCATAGAAACACTTGGTATAAAATAAATCTACACTTACTTGTCACATATATAAAATAATTTATATACGCAAGCACACATATATAACTCCAAAAATAAAAACTCTATACCATTATAGCACTTCACCTAGAGTATTCCGGTATCGTAATTTATATTTTTCCCAAAGAAAAGACTGTGAGGCAACATTTATAAAACTCAAAATAAATCTATATGATATCTACTTATAATAAATCAATCATTTCAATACTTTAGCGGGTAATTAAAAGATAAGTAATAAAAGATAAATAATAAACACTAAAGACAATGAATAATATTAAAGGATAATAATGATAACTAAGGTATTCCAGAGACGAGAGATATAGAGACTCAACTAATGTGGTAAAGAGACAATCATAACTACTCTATGAGTAAAAGACTTCTAAACAACTATCAATTATTAAGTCTAAGCATAGCGAGGTAAAATATTCTCATCTATAGCACGGTCAAATCATAATTATATAGCATAAGAAACAACAACTAAGGAAGATTTGTTATGAAATAAACTAGCCTCTCGACGCGTCCACATTCTACCGTTTTCTATATATGGGGAGGATTATAAAAGACTCAATTAGGTTGTCATCCTCACGAACTATCCCACCTACCTTGCATATAGATGACATCCGTAAATAACTTATATCTAAGCACCATGCTTACATATAACTTACGACTTAACCCCCTCGAGATTAGTCTAAGTTGTCCACGATCTCATGCATATAATAATCAATAACTAGAACTATATCAAGGGAGGAGGTGACACGGGGACGAGGATTCGTGCAAACAAAGATGCTATAAAGTGAATTCATGATTCTATTCTTTGCAATAGTACTATCCACAAAGATCACCTCTGAAGCATAAGGTTAAGGTTTTACTCAAAAAAGCATAAGGTTAAGGTCACTAAGGGCGGTGATGCTATGGATGAGTGATCCTCTATGCTTGCATCCAGCAAACAAATCATATTCTTATTTTACTTAGTGGAGCAAAATAGAACAAGACAAGAATGGAGATCTTTGTTGTACTTTCTCGATTGAATCCAGCTCTCTTGCCAAAGGTGTTTCCAGTTAAATGCTTGTTTCTTAGTGTTTAAAACTGGGATGATATGGTATTTCCTTCATATGTTATTACTAGCTATATTCATGTGTCTAGATTCGTGCCCGCGGGATGGGAGAAGGTGCAACACGCCGCATTGGGTGGGTGCGGGACGGTGAGGGATGAGTGAGGAGGTCTTATCCAAACAATCTGGGCCATTAGATATGAGTGAGTAGAGAAAATGGTTGGTAGACTCAATCTAGACCCTTTATTTTGAATGGTTAGTATGTTCTGGGTGCATTTGCTTGGGTGTACTTAGTAAAGTTTAGGAGAGATAATGACTGTAGGGGGACAGTTTGTTGTGTGGCTTTAGAGAAGTTTTTTTGGTGCATTATTATATATTACCGATAGAGATGAGTGCACAATTAATTGTCTAACTAATTTTATGAGATATTAGGCGTGTTGTAATAACTATGATGTTATTTATTTGAAATGTTGCTCATACTTTGTGCTCAACATTCACCGTAGAAATTCAGTTTAGACCGGTATGTAAATTTATGCCATTCACCCATTCCATGTTGACCCCTTGGGTTGTCTGATCTTTTTCCTAATGGTTAAAATTAATGGCTTCATGATGTTTGTTCTTGGAAATTGTTTAACATGCTTTTTGTATGGATTTTAATTTTTTTTTCTCAATTTATGTTTGATTATTAAAAGATATTCGTTGCTTGTTTGATTTGCATTGATAGATGATGTAGTAGCGTTAGCATTGCAATTGTTAGCTTTAGTAGCTTCTTTGTAAAGTTAAAATGTTTGTAAAATTAGAGTTTCTGTAAACGATGCAACATTGAAATTGTTAGCTTTAGTAGCTTAGAAAAATGCAGTAGGTATGCCATTTGCAAACTGAATGTATTTGTCTAGTTCAAAAAATTGCTCAGTATGCTATATATTACACATAGTGTCTACCGTATTTCTACATTAACTGTTATCATATGCAAAATGTGTGTGTATGCTCTAGTGAGGTGGTCATCATGTCCTTGGCCCCTTCTGGTGTTACATGGGTTGAACAATGTCCTACGTACATGGAGTCTCTGCACACCTCCACCACTTTTGCAGCTTCTTATCTGAGTACTTTTTTTTTTCTCCAATTGGTATAAATATGCCTTGCACACATTCTGTGCTCTGCATTAAGTCGCTCTGAGCACGAAAAACTAAAAAAACTAAACCGAACAAAAAAAAACCTGAAAACCGAACAAAAAAAAACCAAAATTGAAAAATTTGATTCTTGTTCGGTTCTTGGTTCCTGGAATTGAAGCGCAGATATTGTTGGGAGGAGAAGAATGCTCGCGTTCGTGCCAATTAAACAAACCTCTTCATGTAAAACTTGGTACTAGTGTATGTACCGTGGCCATGCTCAGCATCTGTTCAGAGGAGGAGCAGGGGAGGCTGCGAGCGTCGACGAGGAGGGGATTGGGGACGACATTTGCGTTTTTTGTTGGAGATGAGTAAATTATGGGGGCTAAATTTTCACTGTACATGACACATAAGCGGTTGCCTTGTCGTTGGAGATAGTCTAAGGCCGGCAGGCCGCCGTGCTTGTGTTTGTGTATCCTGTAAGACTGTCCGCACTGCTGTGCGGTAGCCGAGCCGTAGCTCCGTCCGGTACCGCGTCCTGGACGATTCCCCATCCGTATTCGTAAGCGCAGTAGCGGGCGGATAGCGGACATCGCGTGGGGCCCGTGGGCCGAAGGAGAGAGGCAGAACAGGGGAGGGAGCCGGGAGGTCCGAGGTCCGTCCGTATGGTGCAGCAGCGCCCGCCGCCGGCCGAAGGGAGCAGGGAGGTGGGCGGCCGCGCTTGCCGCGGAGGCCACCTCCGGTCGCGGGGAGGGAGGGACGTGCCTCGGAGATGGAAAGGTTGAGGTCCCGGATGATGCCGGACTGCGCCGGGAGGAGTAGCCGCCGGTGAAGCCAAACCGGATAGGGCCGAGCGCGACGATGAGCGTGCAGTGGAAGGCGGAATCGGCCGATTGGCCCTCACCTTCGGTCGACGGCGGCTGTTAGCGGGTGGAGGAGATGCACACGGTCATGGCGGAGCTATTGCCATGGCCAATTGCGGTCGAGGAGTGTTGGCAAAGCTTGGCGGCAGCAGCGCGGCGGCGGCAATGGCGGACTCGCCCGCGCCGCTATTGCTGCGCGAGGGCCACGCGCCTCCTCCATGGTGGCAATGGCGGGACTACGCCGCGAGAGATTGAATGAGGGCCTCCTCGCCGCCGTCGCCGCTAGGGCCGCGCACCTCCTCCTCCGCGGCGGACGGAGCTGCTCGTCTTGCGCGAGGAGAGCGACCGGGCGACCAGGGGAGAATCGAGCGGTGGGGAAAGGATAGAGGAGAGAGAAGAGAGGGGGGTTGAGAGAAAAAAGATGACCAAGTGGCCCCTATAGAGAGGATGGATGAGTGCGGGAGAAAGTAGTATAGAAGAGAGAATATTGATGACCGACAAGTATAAACGATGAATATAGAGAACGACGAGTGCGGATAGTCTTAGAAAGGTATGCCGGAGTGCTAGTACGGGGCATCTACACAAACCATGTACCTTGGTATCCAAATAATTTTAGAATTAAATAAGAGGACTGACAAAATACAAGGTACACGAGCCTTAAATACAAGCTTCTCTCATTAATTAGTTACTAGTCCATCAACCCGTGCTCGCATGGGTGAGAACCTTATTATAAGAGATAAGAGTTATAGGAATTAGATATTTTAAATGTTTTCAGAAGATAAATAGTACTTTTATTTAATTATATTTTTTTTTTTTCTCTTTCTTCCTTTTTTAACCCAATAGGCACACCAAATACTCTATGGTGTCTATTTAATGGTGGTAAACTTATCAATTATTGTTTTCATTTATATTTATGATATCATGAATTTAAGCTCTGATACACAATTAGGTGTAGACTACACACAATTAAGTACGATGATCGCCTAAATAGTCACTTGAAACCTACACCAACATTGCTTAAGATCAGTTTAGAGTTTACAGGAGATCTAGGATCATGCTTATCTCTCCATTATGCATAAGTATTTGACGTGCATGTACTTTAATCAAATTTTGTTATATTGCCATTTATAGATGTGCGTAATGTAGATCATATACATGCTTTATGGTTTTTTAGATATTTTTTTGCAATACAATATAATGATAATTTTGAAGTGGATTTAATAATGTTAGAATTGGTAATTTACACGTAAATTTAAGGGGTTGCATATGTTATTTATCGAATGGCATAAGTGGGCAATTTAAATAAAAATACCTAGGTTACCTTACCTTGATTTACACATTCATAGAGGTGGGTAATTATTTAGAAAATGGTGTAGATCCTATAGTTGTTACTACACAATTGGTGGTCGGATGCTTCAAATTTTTTATGAGAATTTCTAGATATTATCTGTTTTCTAGTGATCCTCGTGAGGAGTAAGGATTAACATGGAGGCTTCATTGAAGATCAATATTTTCAATTTGTAGGATTTGTTATTTATTGGAAACCTAAGATTGTGTTATATGTTCTATTGTTTCATACCTTTGTGTTACTTTATGAACCTATATTTTAAATTTAACTTTTGTCCACATGTTTAGTTGAATTTCTTAGGCTTATTTTATACTTTATTAACAATTTTGTTTCTCATTTTATTGAAAAGATTATAGGTCTGAGGTTACTCTCTCGGTTCTTATTGTATAAATAGTTGTTTCACCTTGACGACGACGGCACTATCACATAATTTTATTTGTAGTAGCATTGTTTTATATAGAATGCTTAAAACCAAATTTTCAATATATAGAATAAGACATTGTATTTTTTTTTTTTTTTCAAAATTTATAAAGCTACTGAGAATAACAACTTATGGAATTTAATATATATCAAAGAGTGTTAATACTAATATAACTTAAAGTTAATTATCTATCAAAGAGTGTTAATACTAATATAACTTAAAGTTAATTATCAGTTGCTTTGCTATGCGGTTTGTTAACGGGAATTTCTACACACCTTTTACAAACACTTTTACACACATAATAAATAGTTAAAATAAATATTTATCTCGTAATGTATATATGTTTATGTGGTCGGCATGGTGGAACATATAATAATGCTTACTTCTAATCTAGCAATTGTATAAGCATGTAATTAAGCCGTATGTATCACATACTTCATGGATATTAAATTACTTTCATTTTAAAGTATCATAGGCCTGCAGGTGACATGCCAATATTGTAGACAAAGATCTCCTCATTTCGCCAAAGCTTGTGCGTGCAGAAACAGCAGCACACTTGCAGCTCCACCTCTGCTTTAACAAAGGACATGGGGTTTGGCTGTGGAGATGTCTATCGCCATAATAATCTTATGAGTGGCTTTGCTACGTGGTTTGTTAAAGGCAAATTTCTACACACCTTTTTATAAACAGTTTTACACACATGATAAATAGTTGAAATAAATATTGATCTCCTAATGCGTATATGTTTATGTGGTCGACACTGTGGAACATATAATCATACTTACTTTTAATCTAACAATTTTATAAGTGTGTAATTAAGAGTATGTACCACATACTTTATGGATATTAAATTACTTTTAATTGAAGGTAGCATACCTACACCTCAGTGACATGCCAACATTGTAGACAAAGATTTCCTCATTCGCCAAAAAACTTTTGCGTGCAGCAATGGCAACATGCCTGTAGCTCCACCCATGCTTTGACAAAGGACATGGGGTTTAGCAACGGGGATGTCTATCACCAATTTGTCCATAACATAATAATTTGGCTTGCCACATCTTCAATGTTGTATGAAACCTGTACGTCAAAGCTCAAATAGGAGATTGATTATGAAATCGAGAAGTAATAATAGTTAATTTCTTATGTTAATATATTTATTATACAATCCAACTACAATGTGTTGGTGTGATATATTGACACAACAAGCCTATCTAGAATTTCTAGACCAAGGTGTGTGTATGGTGCCTATAAATATTATTTTTCAAATTTACATGAAACAAAATGGTAAGCCTGAGTTCCATTGTAATGTACCTACAAGATACAAACGTAGTACCATTGGATCGGACCTAGTAGTAGGAATCGATGTTTTGCCATTATGATATCTGTAGCTTAAACATTTGACAGTTCTGGCCATACATGAGATGTGAATTTCATAGATTTGTACTCTCCCAGGTGATTACAGAGTCTGGATCTACCCTTGTTTTCTACACATTTTCATGCTCTCAAAGAAAAAATCAATGCGATGCTAGAATTTCAGTTTGTAGCTAGTCTGGATCTAATAATTTGCTGTAGATGTGAGGCCGTTCTCGACAATGTCCTTGCCGACTTCGGTGCATCCGAACAAAATCATCCAACATACATGGATCTATGCAAGATTATGGGGAAATCAGATTAGTACCTACCGAGGACGACATGCTCGGCGCAATCACCCTCCTAGCTTCTGGAAAGCATCGACTTTGATCTGAAGCAGATGGCGAGACCGTGCGATGATCCGAGGGAGTTTTAGACGTTGATAGATAAAGCAGGTGTTGATTACAAAGAAGCTTCGAACGCGTCAAATATAAGATCCCTTGAAAAAAAGATATGGTGCTCCTGTGCCGATGGGTTGATTAAAACATTACTATTAAGATAGTAAAAAATTATAGCTGATGCTCAATAAGGATTATTATATAAAAATTATTCATGTGAAGTTACTAAGTATATTATAATTAAAATAATAATTATACATAGTGGTCAATAAGTATCATATTATGCACGTCGTAACAGACAACACGTATCAAAATAAATAGCGTAAGCATGTAGCCGTACATGATAGAACCTTTAGACTAATGATGCAAATGATTTGGCACACATGTATACCCCGTAGTAATTAGCTTCATACATTCAATCATGGTGATCACCAGGTACGACCCACTGCGAACATTCATCCATGTTGTTGTACTACCTATAACTCCCGTCATCACCACAATACAATTTCATAATGTAAGTGTAACACCCCAACTTTTTAACCTAATCTTAGTGAGAAATCATGAGGTTGATAATCATTAATTAATGTAAAGCTAAAATCAAGTAAATTAATTTTTTATCTCGTGATACGGACCAACGAACTAGATTATAGTCTAGATAAAGATTATATGAGTGACGTGCTTGACAATGTTAATAATAATAATAATAATAAAATACATTACAATATTATCACAGGCATATATGTATACAAGAAATCTCTTGGTGTATGGCAAGCACCACACAAAAATAAACTTCTCATACAACAATACTTTGTTTAGTTTTCCCTACTCACGTAAATGAAGGTAATGGCGAACCATGGGCAGCTAAGCATAATTTAGTTTTTGTTTTGCCGTCGAGCCAAAAATATTATTTTACATAGCTCACTGAGATACCTGGATCGCCGAGCCAACCGGCACCTCTAGCTTTTGGGACTCATCATCCAGCTAAATTTTCATTGATCACATATAATTTCCCTTGGACACAATCTCACTTGTTATCACCGCTACCAACCATTTCAAAAGCCACACATGGGGAATCTTTTTTGCTAATTTGACAGCTTTTTTAAACTAATTACAAGATTAACACGGGTTAATTTCTTTTTCCAAGAATAGCACATTTGGTGGCGCCTTTGCCAAAGGCGCCTCAATTTCCCACTCAGGCGCCATGCATGGCGGCGCTTCAAGCCCGCCACGCCACCGCCCGCCGCCGTCGGCCGGACGTGGGCGGCCTTGAGGCGCCACATGCAAAGGCGCCTCGCATGTTTCAGCGCCGCGCCAAAGGCGCCCGAAGACCCGCCATCACCCGCGCCGCGGCTCCTTCTCCTTCCTCCTCATTCTCTTCGCCGCCGCCGCCGCCAGGGTAAGGGCTTGTGCGCGCGCCGCCGCTGAGCCGCCGCCGCCGCCGCCGCCGCTGTACCCGCCCCGCCACCGCCGCCCGGAGACCCCGACGGCCGCCGCCCCGACCGCCCACCCGCGCTCCCGGAGGCCCCCGCCCTGATTCGCCGCCGCCATTGCGCCGCACCGGGCGGGCCTCCATCACCGAGCCCGGCGGGCGGCCACGCCGGCCCGGGCGCCCACGCCGGCGGCCGGCCAATGGAGCCGAGGCCCTACCTCCATCTCCAATTTTTCGTGGACATTGCAAGGTATATCTCTTCTCATTTTTTTTTTTAGTGTAAATGACATTGTAATTATGTGTAGTTATAATGTTTAGATTAGTTTCGCACCGTATAGGTAGTTCTAGTGAGTTAGGTTTAGCGATTTGGTGTTAGATCTTGTAGGTAGTTTTATTTATTTATTCTAGGGAGCTAGTTATGGTACTTAGTTGCAATATTTAGGCATTACAATTACACTTAGGGTTGTTAGTTTGTCGCGTTCGCCTCCCCGATGAACCGATCATATGGTTTTGTAGATGGATTGTTTTGTCCGTGTCTTTTACTTGAGGTTCTCCGTGAGTAAAGAGGCTTGTATGTTTGATGGCATGGAGGAGGATTTGGAGATGTTTGACGAACCTCCTAGCTACGATGCTCTTTTGCTACGATTGAAACAGAAGTTTGGTGTGGAGGTCGCGCTTAGTGGGAGGTTCGATGCAGGGTCTACTAGGCCGTGCTATGTCATGATGCCCTTGCTTGACTCGGCTCACTGGACCCGCTACAACCGGGTCCTACAAGGTTGCAATTGTAAAATGCCCGAGGTGGTGGTGGAGAGATGTATAGGCGATGATCGGGATGACGATGATGGCCCTTACTCGATTTTCATGGAGGCGGTCCC
Source organism: Hyparrhenia diplandra (assembly GCA_015847255.1). Classification (NCBI taxonomy): domain Eukaryota; kingdom Viridiplantae; phylum Streptophyta; class Magnoliopsida; order Poales; family Poaceae; genus Hyparrhenia; species Hyparrhenia diplandra. Next base: position 31,078 of record JADLZK010002157.1, on the reverse strand, counting down.
GAGGCAATGGAGGAAGATACACAATTGGACGGTCATTTCACGCAGGATCATCCGTAGATTAGATCACCAGGTTTGGCAGACGATACCTACGATGTGGATGATTTCGATCGGGAGGAGGAGGAGGTACAGGAGGAGGAGAGGATCGATGATTTGGTAGGCAAAGTGAGTCCGAGTCCGAGGATGATTATGAGGAGGAGAGGATGTCCCCTCCCTGTTCACTCGTGGCCAACAGATTACCGATCGAAGAACTTCATGCAATGCCGCTGCAAGGAAGACTAACTAGAGAAGAGGATGTGGATGTTCCCCCTCCCGGTTCCTTTGTTCGTTTCAAATGGGCTTACAACCCTATGTTCCACCGGATCCGTACACAGAGACGCGAGTTGATGCAGCTTGCGGTCGATGGGCGTACCTTTTAGAGGCGTTCCCAACTACGGGGACGTTAGCATGACCGATATGGCAGTCTCAGGACACCGCCTAGAGTTGTGCGGCAGTCCGTGCACAATCATGAGAATGTTATCCTTTCTAAGGGGATGCTTTTCAAGACATTACCGTAGCTAAAGTTGTTTATGCAAAACTATGCCGTCCACCACCACAGCCGTACAAGGTCACTCATTCCGACAAGGAAGTGATGTACTATGTGGAATGCAAAACCGCATCGAAAACAGCTTGTATGTGGAGGGTAAATGCTCTAAGAAGGTAGATGGCAGGTGCTCGAGTGGTGCAACCCCACACATGTGCCGATAACAAGTCAAATGAGAAGCATCCTCAACTCACGGCACGCATCTTGCCCGTCGCGATATTGGGTCTTGTTGATGACAACAACGATGTTTCAATATCGCCCTTGATCCAAATAATAGTCGGATTTACTCGGATACGCCCTTTATGGGAAGGTTTGGCGTGCTAAGCAGATTGCATTGCAGATTCGATGGGGCAGTTGGCAAGAAGCGTACAACAGGGTTCCTAGATTATTATGTGCAATGAGGTACTACAACCCTGGGCTGAAATGGTTCATAGATGACGGGCGTATCACTTACCGATCGAATCGTGGAAAGTGAGGCATGTGTTGAAACGTGTGTTACGGTCCTTTGCACAAAGCGGAACATGCATTTCAATATTGTCGGCCCGTTGTTCTAGTTGATGGCACCTTCCTAACAGGGAAGTACAAGGGTGTGTTGATGATCGCAGCTGCTGTTGACCCCGAGAAGCAAATAGTACCTCTGGCATTTGCATTGGCAGAGGGAGAGTGCAATGAGTCATGGTCGTGGTTCATGTGGCATCTAAGGGTTCATGTGGTTGGGCCAACTCGCAAGGTTTGTATGATATCTGACCGGCACGCGGGTCTTCTTAATGCCGCCGATGAAGATATAGAGGGTCACCCGCCTTTGGTCCATCGATGGTGCATGCGACATTTCGCCGCTAATTATTGGCGGCGTCAGAGGAAGAAGGAGGTTTGTGCTAAGGTTAAGGAGTTGTGTTGTGTCCTTACCCAAACCGAGTTCAAGAATACGAAGGCTGAGCTTGATAAAATGATGAACCCACGGGGAGTGCATGGTTGCGGCGTCGATGGAGAAGAAGGAGAAGTGGGCGTTAGCATATGATGAGGGTGGATGGCGTTGGGGCATAATGACTACGAACTCGTCCGAATCTTTCAACCGTGTGTTCAAAGGTGTTAGAGCCTTGCCGGGTGTCCGAATAGTTGAGTACTCGTTTTACCGAAGTGCAATGAGTATTTTGTAAAGCGTTGGGGCAAGGCCCAGCAAGGCTTGCCGGCAAGGATGGTCCGCTTTGGAGAGGCTTCTAGGGAATTCATAACAGAAAGCAAGAGGCTTGTTCGAAGATGCGGATAGGCGAACCGTACGGGCCAAATAGGCAGTTTATAGTGTGCGAGGCCGGGTGGTACAACCTTGGGTGGCGAACGCTATGGAGGCATCAATTACGTGGTCGATCTAGAGAAAGTGGAGTGTACTTGTAACGCACTCGGATCATGCATGCCCCTTTGCAAATACATGATAATCAAGCGTGCAAGGTCATCGATATGACTACAAAGATCTCCCTTTATATGTCACCATTGTACCGCCAAGAGTACACGCTTAAGGTTTGGGAAAAGGCCTTTGAGCCCTACCTTGATGAATCACAAGTGGCAGCCTTACCATGGTGTGGACTACCTTCCCGATCACAAACTAAAGAAGACGGGAAGGGCAAAAGCGGAAGACGGCGGCTTAGAGGTGATATGGATGCCATCAAAGGTTACGGAAAGACAGATTTGCGGGGGGACTTCGACGAGACACGTGGCACAAATAATCGTTTCGCTTTGCGGTGAGCCCGGCCACAAGGCTTCGAGACATAGAAGGGAAGGGCAATAAGGGTATACAAATTAATTTTTTGTTACATTGTTCTTACATTGTTTTTACATTGTATACAAATAACTAGCACCTGAAATTGTTACATTGTTTATACTTTTCATTTTTTTATATGCATGCATGCTCTAACCTTTGTTTTCAACTTGTTCACAGGATGGCTCCTCACGAGAACTACCCCCTTCTTGACACGGAGTACGACCGTGAGCACCGGGCGCACTTGTTGGCCGACAATCGCCTTCAAGAGTTCCCGACACCGCCGACCACGTGTGCACAAATCCACCGCACCGACGGGGCGGCACGCCAAGAAGCATACGCCGCTACCGGCTTCCTTGAGCTAGCGTGGGTAGTCGTTGTCCGGGCTACCGACCTTGATCCACCTCTCCTAACAGCTCTCGCCGACAGGTTATAGTTGTTACAAAACTTTGTCACGACTAGTTTTTCCCCATGTTTCGTCAAATAGTCTCTAATTTCCATTTTTGTGAAATACAAACTTACTGTGTGGAGGCCTGAGACACACACCTTCCACTTTCCTTGCGGTGAGATGACAATCACTATGCAGGATGTGAAGTTCATATTTGGTTTGAAGCTAGATGGCCTTCCAGTGACCGGACTTCTCGATGGGGACAACTGGAAGGACGCTGTCGAGCAGCCAGTGGACGGCGGCCACCGACTCACGTAAGTAAGTATAAAAAATCGAGTTCTTTTAGTACTACAAAATGGATATTTGTAATTGGATATTTCTAACCGGATATTTCTAATCGGAACCCAATTTCAGAAAACATCCGGTGTGACTTCAGCCCGCTCTCGAACACTTTGGGGAGCTAAATCAAAACGCACTGATGCGTAAGGAGAGGTACGCCAAGGTTTGGCCGTGGGCAGTTCGTTCTCGGGATTCCTTTTCCCGGATGGTCAAGGAAACATGATCACCGGATGTTTCGGGCATTCTAAGCAAGCCATGGGAGGAAATAGCAACAACAGATACCGGTAGCGCCGGTGCTTGCATGGATGTATCGGCAGATGTGTGTTGCCCGCCGTCGTTCGTCCCGACAACCCCAACCTAGGTGGTTGTTGTTACCCGCCCAGATTTGGTCTTTGGGAGCGGTTTCGCCATGCGGGCCCAATAATCCTCCCGCCTTGCGTGTAAGTATTGATTTACTCTTAAGCGTGCAAGATATCATTATCATACCATTGTCCACTTACACCTTCTTGAAAAACTCGCAGCCCATGGCCTCACACGGATGTACTCCCAACCACTCTCTACCAGGGACAAATGCACCTCGTGAAGAAGGTGAGGAAGAATTAGAGCAAGTCGAGGAAAACCGGTGAGGAGGTACAAGCAAAGATACGATAACTTTGACTCGCATTACACAATTTCAGGTTCGAACCATACCCTACAATGCGTGCTTTGTTTTCCTTTATTACAAAGAAAGCAATGCTTGACCTTCCTTAGACATTTCTCAAAAATGGACTCCTTGGGAGAAGTGCTATGACCTGCAAGACCACCCGAGTCCTCGCCGCTTTGAGGAGGAGGATGAGTGGCGCATCGACGTCGGTCTTATCTTCTTCCACGTGGTCGAGATGCACTTACCGATCCGGTGTGCCTAAGGTTTGGAAGGTGGCGCCATGCCCGGTGCAATACTTCGGCGAACCCACAATTGCACAAGTAAGTCGATTCATTTGTCCACAATTGAGCAATACCCAATGCCACAATTCTAACTTATTGTTGGAAAAATCATTTTCTTTGTAGGTATGATCGGAAGAAGAGATACAAAGAAAAGAACTCGGGCAAAGGACACACCTACAGTTCATTCAGTTGTGGCAACACAGCAAAAGGTCACCAAATGACTATGGGCCAAAGACACGACCAACAACACGACTTTGATGAATACCTAGAGTGGCTATAGAGGAATACAAGGACACATTTGAAGACAGCCTTCCACTTCGAACAACCGCACGCGCAAATCAATGTGGTCGAAGATGAGTATGACCTCGTGGTTAGGGATGGGACACACGGACTTGAGACGGCCCCTCCGCAGTATCATGTGGTAAGTTAGTTTAGCAAATACTTGTCGAGGCCCTCTACAACTATCCACCATTTAAAACATTATTACTCATGACTTCCATTTCCTTTGCGGTGCAACAAGACTAACATCCATCTCGCACCGAAGGCTTCAAAGCACTAGAAGAGATCAAGGAGAGCCCCGACGGTGTTTTGAAACAATATGTAAAGGTACACATTCTTCCGATCTTATACGTATAACCACATAGCGTTGCAACCGATGTCATAACTCTTTGTCCTTGTTGTGCGTAAAGTGGCGCATGAATGCAGGAAGCTTGCTCAAAAGCTAAATTGCATGCGCGCCTACGGTTTGTGCCACCACCGCAGCCTTCGCCACGCAAAGTCCGGTACCCTTCGAGTTCTCTCGCCTACGCCCACGACCCCACAGCCTACATGGAAGGGTCATCCTCGGCCGCTTGTACCCCCGCCCACCGCACCCCGGGGCCTTCTTCTTCGCACTCCCCCATTCACCGTATCCCCCACGTCCACCGACTGCCCCCGCTACCGAGGAACACCGGGAGGAGGAGGAGGAGGAGGACGAGGAGGAATACGAGTACGATGGGGACATGCCCGCCTATGACGAGGTTTTCGTCACGCAGGGTGCACCCGTAGGTACCCAAACGTAAGATCGTAAGAGTTTAGAACCAATCCTCTAACTTCTATGTTTTATGCCTTCCTAAACTAATCCAAAGGCAAACCATGCCGCAGGGTACAAGTCAAGCCCAACACTATCGCCGAGGCCAACGCGAGCGTGACCACACGTATATTGGGTACACTCCAAACATACTCCCTACGGAACCAAAAAGAAAGAGGGTTCGAAAACATCCATACACTCCTGCAAAGTGAAACAAGGCTACATGGATGGTACACACCGCAAACATGTGGGCATGGAGGCTTTTGTAATATATATGCACTTATGTTATGGCATGAAGAGACATATGTAATATATATGCACTTTTTGCACTTATGTAATATATATGCACTTTTATGCACTTATGTAATATATATGCATCTTTCGAATGCTATGCCCTCTTGGACATGACTCTACTGTAATATAAATGTTCATCATCCACATTTTGTTGTTGCCAAACAAGTAATGACTTGTTGATAGTCTACGTACTCTAGATGGGAAAATATGCCACTTAGAAAGAAGCACATGAAGGAATTAAGATCTTTTCGAGCCGCATTCATCTTTTTTTTTTTTTTTCGCGGCAGTCTGTGGCGCCATGGAAAAGGCGCCGGTTCAGCGCCATTGCGCAAAGGCGCCACGATTCAGCGCTTTTTTCACGGGCGCCCGAATCTCAGCGCCTTTTCCAAAGGGCGCCACAGACCTCGGCGCGAGAAAAAAAGAAAAGATGAATGCAAAGGTTTAGAGATCTTGTTCATTTCGAGAAAATTACACGGACATAAGGTTAACCAAATGGTTCGACAAATAAGCATAAGGTTACAATAGTTCACGACATAGTTCAACATGGATCCATACATAGCAAATAGATACGACAACATTCTTCACTACATATTGCCATGCAAGTATGAATTCACCGATCAACATCGGGAATCAAGCATAGCCCGGTAGCAAGTCTTCGTCTCGAATCACTCTCCTCCACAAGAACCTCATTGCTCGACTAGTCCCCACCGCTCCACCCCCTGGTGCCATCTTCGCCTCAATCTCATCGGCTACTTGAGAAGCTTGGGACCACCACTCTTCATCTTCTTGCATTTGCGTCTTCTTCGCCTCCTCATCTTGCATTTGCGCTATCTTCGCCTCATAAATCTCATCATCTACTTGCATCGCTTGGGACCGTAAGTCATGCTCATTTTCCCCGCACATCAACGACGGGGACGTTCGTCGTGCCGCACCGAACCACGACAGGGACAAAGTGTCGCCCCGACAATGTGCTCCCGCACTTCGCCACAACGGCGAGGGCTTGCAATATCCGACTTGTTGCCGCCCTCACAGAACCGTGGTCCTCCCCGCACGTGAGCCACCACGGGGACTATGTCCTCCCCGCACATTGACCACCACGGGGATGGCATCCTCCCGCACATTGGGCACCACGGGACTTGGTCTCCCTTATTCCTCCTCCGCTCTTCGCCGCGCTCCTTAGCTTCTTCTTGTAAATATTAATCCCTTTCTCATATTGTTCACCAATTGGTCGCATAACTCCCAACCCCAATCGGCATGCTCACGCCGCTCCCGCCACGGATGAGTAGGTACTCTTTCACAAGCCGATCACCATCTTCCATCTCGTTTTGGCCTTGCATGTCTCGAGGAAGTCCCTCTTGCCATAAAAAGACTCCCACAAACATTTTCTAGTGTTCTCGTTAAACAAAAACAACCCATATGAGTTAGGGGAACATAAGGCATTATATATTGCCTACAATGCATGAAGCAACCAACCTCATCATAATCCACCATATGGCCACAAAAATATCCTATTCCCAACTCGCAAGAGTCGGCCGTAGTTGGTCGAACACCACATGGGCACTTGACCGCCTCTTGCTCGTGTACTTTCAACCCACCCTCGCCGAGGGCTATGAGCTCGCTCAATCTTGAAAAGTCACCGTCATCATCCATGTTTTGGGCCTCCTTGTTGTTCAACTCGCCTCCGCTTCGGCGATGCGCTTTGTCAATTTCTTCGGCCGCCTTCTTTTGTGCATCCTCCACCACACTCAATGATGTGCGCTCTCAGTGCTCGTCCACAATGAAACCACCTGGGTCCTCTAATCTCTCGTGAACAAAAACATTCAAATATGATTGCACATAATTTAAAATGAGAGAGCATATCATTAGGATTGTGGTATTTCAACACTTACTCAAACGTAGACCATCCTCAAGGTCTTTGATGGCCTTGTACTCTTGTTCCACCTCCTTCCTTTTCCAAAGACAATGCATCTTCCTCTTCCTTCTTTTTTCTTTCTTCTTTCATGGACCAAATTCTCTCGGCTTTTCACACCCATCCGAAGGCAACCATATTTTGCTCACGCCTACGCCGACAAGGTACGAGTCCACAAGCCGACTACCCCAACGCATCTTCTCGTCCATGGCTTTATGAGCCGAGATCCGGCCGCTTCACCTTATCCTGTCCCCCCTCGTAACTCTCCCACTTGCATTTCCCTGCTCGTTAAAGATAAGAAATCAACAAGTGTTAGTGAAAATATTGTGTGATGTCATTGTCGATGCGGGGGGTAAGCAGCCTAACCTCAACATAGTCGCCCATATGCCCGCACCGTAGCCTATGCCAAGCTCCGAAGGAACAAGACCGTAGTTCGCTTTAACACCACATTTGTATAACACAAAGTTCACATCTCCTAGGCTTTATTACCCTCTCGCTTCTTGTTGTCTTTCGGATCAGGCCAAAGAGACTTGGGACCCCATAGGTGCTCTCTCGAAATGACACTTCGCAATCCGGGATTCCAATCGCTCTTGTTCCCACACCTAAAATTCATCCCATTTGTCTACCACGTAATAATCTCCGCAATGGCATCGTGGCGGCGATTCTAGTCGCCGATTTGTCCAAGACTTTGTCGAAATCACTCATTGGTGGAGGGTTAGGGGGAGGTGGAACCCATCGCTGAAGCGCCATGTGCAATTCGCTTGTACTGCTTTTTTGAACATGAGGTACCTAGGGTCAAACTTATCGTGCCCGTCAATCCACCGGAAAAAGAAGCACCTTTCAAGGTCCTCCTACAAAACATAATTTCATCAAACTTGGTACTTAGCCGATAGTAACAAAATAAAACCGACAATATCCCGACAAATACTTACAAAGATATGAGCCGCACTCGTAGAAGCAAAGTGCAAATTGCCTCTCGATGCCCGGATCGGGAAACAACGGCCCGCAAACCACAATCACGTGTAGGGACGGAGTTCCGAGGGACGTCGGCATCCTTGCAAGACCTATCGGGTACAATTCGAGGACGACCTTTTCGCTCCACTTCAATTTCCGATAGTCATACTCCATGCTAGTAACAAAAAAATTGGTGACAATTAAGCAAGGTAACCATACACACCAAACAATAAATAAATAAATTAATCATATGGTGCACCACTAAAAATCACTAACCCTAACTTGTAAATCCAAATGGAACTAAACAAATATGAAACTAAACCTTCAATCCACAAGGAACTAATCTAATTCTCCTAAATATAAATCCCCATAGCTCAATCAAAAACATTCTTCAACCAAACCCTAGCCACCAACCCACCATCCTCAATCCACCGTGAAAAATGAAGGAAGAGAGGAGCAATACCTTCACCGGAGCAAAGGATGGAGGAGGATTCGAAGGGGAAGCCGCCGGGAGGCCAAATCGGGTCAGCTGGGCGTCGCCCCCTCCCTTCGCCTCTTTATACTGGGCGGCCGGGAGAAGAGTGAGGGAGGTTGGGAGGGGGGAAGCCGGCCGCGGCCTGCTATTTCGCCTTGAGGCGCCATTGCCAATGGCGCCTCGAGGTAGGGCCTGAGGCGCCTTTGCATGTGGCGCCTCAGGACTGGCCACGTCAGCAGCCCGAGCGCGGCGGCTGACACCGTGGCGGGCTTCAGGCGCCTTTGGCAAAGGCGCCTCAGTGTACAATTCAGGTGCCTTTGGCAAAGGCGCCTCCAAATGTGCTATTCTTGGAAAAAGAAATCAACCCGTGTTAATCTTGTAATTAGTTTAAAAAAACTGTCAAATTAGCAAAAAGATTCCACATGGGCCACAACGAATCCGGACATAAATAATCCACCAACACCAGCATGGGCAGCTCGGCAGCACAGTAACAAAATATCTTCTTGGAGGTCTACAGTAGAGGAAAGGGAGATAAAGAGGGGAGCCTGGAGGAAGCCTCACGCCCTCACCATTACCATAGATAATATAGAGCACTTCGTGAGAGGGACCAAAGCAAGAAAAGCAACCATTTCCTCTTGCAAAAATCCAAAGACATCTACCATCCACCGATTGCACCAACCAGCCACCCTTATCGAAATTTCTTGCCACTGCCAAATCCTATGGCCAAGAAATAGAGGAGCGGTAATCTCTTAACCATCCCATCAAATAAGTGGAGGATTCATTAAATTGTGAAACGTTGCCCTGCCATAATGTAATGTGTTTCCAATGCCAATAAAAAGTAACCCATCCAATGGTATTTAACATCCAGAAAACCGCCAAATAAAAACGCGCCGTCCCAGGCGAGCGAGCAGAAGCGAGGGGAGAGTCTTTTTAAGTACAAGAACGTTGGGGTGGGACGCTAGTACTTAAACTAGGGTTGCTTCTTAGCGCTAATCTTGCATTTTCAGCAGTTAGTTGTAGCGCGCCTTCCCTCCTTCTCTCATTTCGGAAAGATTTGGCAGTATTTTCTTATGATGACCTGGTCGAGAGAGTACGAAACATCGGTGTAAAAGATTGAGTGGGATGGTTATAGTAATTGGTGGCCATAAGATCTAGATATCGCAACCCCAAAAAATGTTGGTTGCTATAGAACTAAATATTGCAACCAAATGTTTGGTGTTGCATTAAAAATGGTGCTCTAAGGGTCAATTCCTAGTAGTGATAAGATGGCAATAGAAAAGAGGTTCCCTTCGAACCTGGATGTGATTATTCATGCAATTGTTAATGTGATGCAGATGTGGGGGGAGAGGCTTAAGGAGAAAGATAGATCCAAGGCCATGGAACTTGCTGCGCGTCTTGAAGAATGGAACATCAAGCGGACCCGAAGTCAAGCTCATAGTTCAGATATAGTGTACTTTTAAAATCCGCTGTAATCTTTTGGGCTAGAATTTCTGTTGGTCGGGGTGCGACCTTCTTTCTTTGTTTGCTTGCTTTTGGCACTGGCTTCCCCAGTATGTAAACCCCATATTGCTTTCTCAAAAGCAGAGTTAACCTCATTTTACAATAGAAATTTGCAATGAGAATTATTTATTTTGCTATCTTGGCTTGTCTTTTGTAGGAGCTACTTTTTCCGTATAGCATGTCATATTCATTATTTGGTAATATTTATTTTATTTTCTAAATAGAGCTGTGGTTATGACTTCGCGCGTATGGGCGCCACAAAAATCACTAGTAGTACTACCAACAGTGCACAAATGGAATCCATGAAGGGTCCTTATTTTTGGAGATGCAAATCATTATAATACTCGTGTCTGGGTCACTGAACTGTAGACCTGAATAGGGGCATAAAACAAAGGATGAGTGTTATGTCTTATTATCATATAAAGCCACCTTACTCGAACTTGACAAAGGAACTATTTTTTAATACCAGCAGTTTTATGACCACACATGTTAATTTAACAATGTATCACCCAAATGATTTATCCTATCTCTACTTTTACTAAAGACACTTGCTGAAAGCAACCAATTGGAAGGTATATACATCTAAAAAAACTGAACCTAACCAGAGTGTTTTTTTTCTTTTTGCAAGCACACTATAATCATGCACCTGATAGTTCTATATCTGTATGATTCTTGAAACCTTAATGAAGCTACGGTACACGCTTAAATGCTTTGGTCTCCCAAATAGTAAGTATAATTACCTCACAAGCACTGTCTTATGGTCAAATTGCTACGCCGATACACCTCCAGCAATGACATACTACCATTGAAACTAACAACACACATATCTTCATGTGCAGGAAAGAAATACTCCTGCAAATTTAATACAGTAACTTGAGCTTATCAGACATATTTAATACATGCAGTCAAAAGATAACACGTATATATGAAATCTAATCTGAACTAACAAAAATAAAATGCAACCTGACAATCTGATGCACGAACAAAGAAATCACAGGATCAGTAACCTACTGGAATGGAACTTGAACCCATCAAAATAAAATACAAATCACAGCCCAAACCATGATCCGATCAATCAGGTACCTGAACCCACCACTGTTATCGCCGGCGAGCATCTCGACATCGGGATCAAGTCACCGGAGGCGAAGTTCGGTGTTGGGCTGACGGAAACTGCAGCAGCTAGGGTTTATTATCAGAGCGGGAGGAGAGGGAGGAGAGAGGAGGCGGCCCTGTAAGCAACCACGCCGGCGGGACGGCGGGGGGGAGAAGGGCGGCCGTAGCCACGCCGCCCCTACTCACGTATGGTGGCTGCCGGGCCATCGCCGCAGCAGAGACGGCAAGAGCGGAGGAGAGGGAGGGAGGGAGAGGAGGGCACGGGGAGGAGGAGGAGGAGGAGGAGGGCGGCGCTGGGGGAGGAGGAGGAGGAGGAGGAGGAGGAGGAAGGTGGGGGAGGAGGGCTGCCGCCGCCGCCGCTGCCGCCGTCGCCAAGCGCGCCGGGAGAGGCGCCGAGAGGAGGGAGCGGAGGGAGGGAGGCGTTTTTTTTCACGGTGAAGAGGTAGACGCGTTTTTTTTTTTCTGAAAGTGGGAGAGCGGTATATATTTGGTGGGGAGAGGTGGGGTTGTTTTTTGGAAAAGTTGCGAGGCGGGCGGTTAAATCGCAAAAGTAGCACGAATTCGAATTTTCGCTTCTTCGGGTGTAGGAAGTCGGATAATACGGGAGGTAAAAAGTAAAAAGTCAAAACTGATTTATCAGAGAACGGGAGTTTTTTGGACCGACATACGATATCAAAATAATGTAGGGGCCTTTCTGCAAAAAAAAATCCTAGCCAATCAAAAATTTTCGTGGCGACGTGGATAGGCTCCCCGGGCTCGAAAACTTTGCCCCATACGGTTTGGGAATTACCATTTGCACTATTGTGTTCTTTTGTTCTCCACTTGCTTTGTAGTCCGATGGGATCTTCTCGTGATGCTAACGTTGTTATGGATTTTTGTTGGATTTCTTATCTTGGTCCGTTGCTAGGTGGTAGAGCGTCCGTAACTTCTACTGGTGAATGAAGTTGGACAAGCTACCTAGCTGCTCAAATGGGTCGGCGAGGCCTGTTTTGGTATGATTTGCATTTTGCGGGTCATTGGTGCTTAGAGAAGTTTATGACCGGGGTTTAGGATAAATGGCCGTACTATTAAGAGGGGCAAACTTGTTTGCATATCGGTCATCTAGTGCCACTTGTGCGATCTAACTTTATGTGTGTTAGGATCGAGTGGCATGGTAAGAGCTAACCCGTCCTTTGAAATGATTGTGAAAATGCTAACACACATGCACATGGTAATGTACACTTGGTGGTGTTGGCACATTTGTAAAGGCGGCGATGGTTTGCGGGGGTTGAGTTGGGTTTGGGAACCGAACATTCTCCCCCGCCGAGCTTGCGAGGCTGGATTCGGCGCTTTTGAGAAAATGAGATGCCTATTTTCTATTGGCGCCGATGCAATTTGACGGAGAAATCTTGCTAACCCTCACGCTCAAGTTGGTATACTTGTTGGGTAGCAAGTTGGAGCAAAGGCGACGGAGAAACGATGAAGTTTTCGCAGAAACGCCGACCGACACGCCGACGGACGCTGCCGACCGGACGCTGGGTCCTTGACCGGACGCTCCCGGCCGGGTGGTCCGGCCGAATACGTAGAGCTCGCATTTGGGCCGTTTTTCGGAGCTCGACCGACGCTTGTTTGATGGGTCCGGTCACCACCGGAAGCATGGACCGACGCTTCGCTTCGTGGCTGTCAATTGTGGGGCCGACGCCGTCGTTTCTTCGACCGGACGCTCAATCGAAGGTGACCGGACGCTAGCCCGACCCACCGGGTGAGTCCGGTCGGTGAGTCCGGCAACACGCGAGAAAACCGTGGGTTTGAAGCACCAACATCTCTATTTTGGTTGGAGCCTATATATACTTGTTGTGGCCGGCCATGGCTGGTGGCGGAGCACACTTGGGCCTTGGTGGCTTGTGTTGTGGTGCTAGAGAGCCCTCCCAATATACTCCCTATGGTATGTCGGGAGAGAGGGTTGGGGGGAGCCCCAATCAGTTGTCGATGAAGCACAGCCAGGCGCCTATATTAGCGCACATGTGTAGATGTGGATGTATATAATATACGTATGGGAAAAGTCACGGTATCTTGACCATGAGTCGCACCAAAGGAAGTGTGATGGAAAATTGGTCAAGGTAATCATGGGTAAAGTGACACAAACCTACGCAGGGTTAAATCATGAATTCATGTCATGTCTCCTAGTTTGCATCTTTTTGTGTCACTGCATTTTACAACTTGCGCCTAGCAGGTCTGTGGGCTTGTGCTAGGTATGAGGATCTCTGCACTTCTCTGATACATGCCTGCTGCACTTCTCTGTTAATTTCAGCCTGTCGCTTTCCTAACTGCTCCAGTAAATTTGATATGTAAAAAAAAAAGTTTAAATTGATATATTGATAGTAGCTGCTCCAGCTGAAACAATGATTGGGATCCCAAAGAGTTTTGACTAAAAAATTACATGTATGCTACTCTAGGTAAACTTACCACTAAGTTTATCAATGATGGCTAAAATGCAAAATTATGGAGTGCCATGGGGTATATAGTCGCACCACATGGGTGCAAGCGACGAAGATACAACTACACACCTATGGTAAATAAAATTAGTTTTCTTCTATAATTTCTAATCCCTATATGATTTAAGAGAAAAAATGGTGTTCTGTTGCCAATTGGCAGAAAAATAATACTAGGACATAAATAAATGAACATATGATTTGAGCCTCTTGATCAGCTTATGTTCTGTTCAGTGCTAATATGTTTGTATTGTTTAGTCATAATGATTTGTGCACCTGCCTATTTGTGATGATATGAGCATAATCTACTAATGCAGATCTGAAAGTGAGAGGGTTAATAACATCCAAAACCGAAATATTTCTTTCTTTTATTTTTTTACTTTCTATTTCAGTTTCCCTAGCTGATCGACCATCTATGACTTTTTGGAAGAGCTAATAGGGGTGCCAAACACTACTGGTACCATTAGTTTGTCCACACATAAAAAATGATGTATGGGCAAGCATGTTCCTGCTAATAAAGTTGTGCATTCCTTTTTTCCCAATCACTTATTTATTTTATTTGTACCATGAACTTGCTGTCTAGCCTTTTGAAGGGTCATTCATTGGCGCAGGTGTACCTGTATTGTTAGAAGGCCATTGTGCCATCTCAAGAACTGGAAATTAAACAGCAACCACAGCATGTTTGTTACGGTGATCCATTTAGCTGATACTGCAGATTGGCCCCCCTTCTAATTCACAATGTCTCTATTCGATGTATTGCGTTTTCGCAAATGTTTGGTTATAGATCTTTAGCTGCAAGAATGACTGTACAGACAACAGCTTTCATTTGTATGACTTCATTTAACAGCTCAATGTCCTTTATGGTTCACAACAACTACAATGTTCATAGACCCAGGGTACTGGATGCATGAGCTGTTAGGTAAACCAAAAGGACATTGCTAAGACAATCTGTTGTTTTTTCCTATGCATGTCATTGTCTGTTGCTAAGCCATGAATTATTGCATTTAGATGTGCAGCTCATGCAAACAGTACTTGTGGTAGAATGCTACTAAAATGACGATTTGGCTTTACTGTGGCACACACTAATGGGCAGTTTGGCCAGGCGTTCAAGCAGAGGCAGCAAGTACAATGGTGGCGCGATTAGTTGCTTCATTTCTACAAATGTGAGTGTCACGCCTGGTTTTCCAAAGAAGACCAGACACTCACCATATGTGTGCCCAGGAAGTCCACACATATGACAACAGAATAAAGTATATCAGAAACAATGTTATATAGCGGAAATATACATATAAACAACACTTACATCAGAGTTTGCACAACGTTAACTAATCTTTAAGCTCCAATCTTCACAGGGACGGCTGACTGGGGGTAACATATGCCTAGCACTTCTATCAGTCTTTTTGAGAGAACTTCGTGACTCCATCAATCTTCCAAGCAACTTTTGCTATATACTGGTGTGGTGAAATAGCAAGAGTGAGTCCATGTCGAACTCAACAAGAATAGCAAGGCAATATCTACCCAAAACCCATGATCACTATAACATAATAATGTAGAGCATAAACGATAAATTATGAACTATTAAACAAGCATAGGTCATCATCTTTAATGCAAGAGTTCCAAGGCCGCTCGTGACCGTGAGCACGGCCGATATACCGCTTTTTTAAACTCGCAGAGGTTGTACACTTTCACTGTAAGTCATGTTTTCCAAATGAGTAGGTTAATTAGGCCTAAACACCGGAAATCATATAAAGCCTTTCAAAGGTTCACCTAAAAATATTAGTGGCCAACAAGCGATACAACCCGTTTCTCCCATTCCCGCAAACCACCAACAAAGATAGATAAGGTCCTTTTGACCGACTAAAGCCGAGCCATATAGCCCTCACAAATTGTACGGTTGTCCCGGTTGACCACTTACGACAAGTCCACATGTTGCTAAACAATTCACATTTAAAGTTATTGCATAAACATCATTCAAGTCATATGATCATGGTTTAAAGCTAGCATATCCCAAAACTATACTTGCCTTTTATAGTTGCTCCAACTTTCCGATACTTTGCTTCCGGTCATCAACTTCCAACTCTTCATCGCCAACAAGCAGTTCTTATTCTACTCGCCACAAACACCACACATACAAACAAGCAAATACAATGAACTAAGAACAATACACCAGTCATAGCAAAAACTTGATAACAACAAGCTAAAAGAGAACTCGTTGCTACGGTCGAGAGAACGCAAGAAACGCCGAAGACAACGCTATCGTTAAAGAGAAACGACTATGGAGAGTTTAAATTATAAATATAAAAAAGATTAGAAAAAAAAACCTACATGCTTGACTTCTTTTAATATATGAAAATCATGTGAATAACATTAATTTGGATTAGTCACATCAAATTTGAATTCAAATCGAGTTGGATGTAGACATATTTTATTTGTGAACATGTCATATAATTTAATCATGTTAAATTTTATCTTTGCAAAATAAATTGATTACACATGAGCTTAAACAAGTTATCATATGGAACGTGTTTGATCTAAGCAATTATAATTTAGAAACATATTAAGATTAGCAATTAATCACATTGGCATTTTATTCGAAATCACCGAGGTGTAAAACCTATATTACTTTTAATTATAAAACAAATTGCATAAAGCATTAATCAAATAATTATTTGACTTAACAAAATCATAAGCATGTGACGAGTAGAACTTTAGCACTACTGCAAAGAGCGCGAAGCTACGAAACTAACGCAACCGAATCGATCGATTTGGACTTAAAATGAAGAAATGGCGTTGACAACTGACTGGATGGCAAACTCGTAAATACCTGCATCTTGTACCTTGGGCTGATGCGTTCATGTTCTTCTTCACGAACTGGACGTAGCCATGAACATGGCTGCTGTTCGTTCGCGGGATGGGAGAGGGCCTCGATCTGGGACTTGTCCAGCTAGAGGAAGCGGCACGGCGCCGAGCCAGGCATGCTCGTCGGCCAAGGGGCGGTGGCCACGGCACCAACGTACAGACCACGCGCAGCACACGTACGGGAACGACGCACGCGGACAGGACCAGCGCCCCGGATGTGCTACGTGCAGGGCAGGGGAGGTGTGCCGGGCGGCGGCGCGCCTGGACTGCGGGATGAGGCCGCGCGGGAACTGGGACGGACGCCGGAAGGCTGGAAACGAGGAAAGACAACCTCGTCCATGGAGTTCGTCGGAAAAGTTCACCGGAAAAGAAAAACAAAGAGGAACTCGGTCAAACGGTCATGGATTCAAGCAAACGAGTATGCCACGGAGTATAGAACGACAAGATCTACCTCGTGGTGGAGACGGTTTCCGCTGGGGACGATCAAGATGGCCGGAAACGCTCGCCGGAAGTTCGCCGGAACCCTTGGTTTTCCGAACTTTGAGCGCCACGAGTGTCGGCTCGGGAGTCGATGGGGTTTTCAGATCTGGAATCAGCGCGTTGAGGAGAAGACCGGCATGTATTTATATGTAGGGTTTGGAGAAGTTTCATATTTTCTTAATTTCGATTTATTTAATAATTCTAGAAAAGTCCAGAATTCATATTTAAACCCGAAAAAATACCCCGAAGGCTCTGAAAATTTAGAGAAAATTCTCAAAGATACCTTGTATCATGATGAACCCAAATAAAGCATTTAGAACTTGTGGAAAGGTATTCGAGAGGATTTAGAAAAAAAAGAAAAATTAACGTAAAGTACGAGAGAAAGCTCCTAAAAGCACAAAAAAATGTTTTTTTGGATGGTTTTAAGGGATGAATTGTTGAAGCTTGATCATAAAGAGATGATCTAGAGCAAGGGACAAATGAATCGGAGAAACTTCCAACGAGAATTGAATTAGGAAAATAAGCATTTTGGTAGCGGAAAAGATAACGACAGATTGGGGAGAAGTGATCGTCACCCTAACCGTGTATTAAAACTTAGCACATATAAAACAAAGAATTCAAGCACCAAACAAACATTGCATCAATCAACAGCCCATCAAATTAATTCAAAAGAGTTTAAAACTTTTTTTTTTTCTATAACTAAATTTGCACTAGATTAAACTAAACTTTGGAAATTTTATATAAACATTAAAATATTTTATTTTATTTAGTGTTTTCTATTCACAACCCAAAATGGAAATTTTGGGGTGTGACAGTGAGTTTGCATAAATAGAACTTTAGATAATTGGCCACATACAACTTTCAGTGACATTTTATAGTTTCCAGCTACCTCTGATAACCTGTATATGCCAGTTAACAGATGATTTTTGACCAATTCAATAGATAACTCTTGAATACTAGACATTGAATAGAGTGGGTAAAATTATTTAATGGTTAACTGCCATGGATTGGTGAATTGTGACTGGTTAAATCAGATAACTCTTGATTATTAGACATTATATATAGTGGATGAAATTGTTTAATTGTCAGTTTTACATACAAATTTCCATTATCAATGGATCTGTACTTTTGTTAGTCTTGCCTGTTTTCTGGCCTCCTTGGGCAAGCTTAGTTGATAGGGCTGATTTTCATTCAGCAAAAAGTCTGTAGTTATTTCGGTACACTGATCTCAGGCTTTTCTTTTGTAAATACCTTTTGGCTAAAAAATAAAATAGATGCAACATTAGTGCCAATGTGTCATTGTATCTGATAACTGTAGTGTGTCTTGACATCGTGTAGCTTGCAAATTTATAAGGTCATACCTGATTTCTTTTACAGATCTATATATAGGTGTAATGTACCATGTACAATGACTGAGCACACAGGGAAACTCTCATCTAGATGCATGAATTTTTATATCTGGTGATTACTGTGCTATCTTGAGCTTGCCATAGGATTGGTAAATTTTATAACCGATGGTCTAAAACTTGGACTTTTCGAATTAGATGCTTGTCCTACAAAATTAAATGTATCTGGGTGAGATTACACCCTACATACTGATTGTTGCTGCCATCTCAAGCTTTTTGTTTTCCCATAATTGAGTTATTGACTCTGACATCCAAACTGTAAACAGGTTACAAGCCAAGAAACAGGTCTTCGAAGGATGGGATGCATATTCTTGGTCGTGACTACATGGCTCTGAAGGTCTGTACATGTAGCTTCTAATACATAACATTCACTCATTCTATATGCTTCTGAAGACTTATTTTACTTGATATAGTGCCATTACCCACGACACTATTTTTATATTCTCCGGAAACAAACAAATTATCGCTGTAAAAGTTGTTTCATGTCTTCTTTTCTTTACCTATACTTTGTCTACTATTACAGCTTTGGGATGTTAAGATGCATTCCGTCCAGTTGCAACATTCGAGGTTCATGAGTATCTAAGGCCTAAGGTAATTTCTTCCTTGATAAGATAAATATTTGATGATTCTTTGTGGACAATGAATAGCTCATAATTTCGCTGGAGCGAAACTGATCCATGTGTTACTTCAGACTACAGTTATGTGATTTATTATATCAAGATGACTTAATTTACGAAACTCATATTCTTGCTGGAGCCAAGCTGATCCATGTGTTACTTCAGACCGCAGTTATGTGATTTATTATATCAAAATGACTCAATTTTCGACAAATTTGAGTGTTGTCAAAGTGGTGATGGATTTAAGAGTGGCGACTGGTTCCTACAGATAGTCTCATATTCTTATTCATTTGTAATACATCCATAGAATTATAAACCTACCCTGAATAATTATCAAACTATAAGGCTTTATAACCACCAGTACGAATGGGGGACAATAGGCACATTAGCACAACAACTACTTTGTCAGACCAACTACTTTATAAGACTACATTATCGTGTTTGAGAAAGTACCATTAAAAGAATACCCATGTGTCATGTGTACATCAGACCTACAGAGATTGATTTGGTAGATACAGTTAGCTATGTGCATGAGCATTTGGGTCAATGTATGTCCTCTTTCCTATTCTCTGAACAAAAATGGTCTGGGATTTGGACCATGTTGGAAATCGTGGAAAAGTGAGTCCACCCTGCAGCCTAGCCAAAGACCTTTTCAATTAATCAGTGCTGATATAAAATGAGGAAATCAACATGATTCAGATTAGCTCATAGCTGATGTTGAACTTTGTCTTTCCTTTACGTTCACATGTTAGCCAGGAGCCCAAGGGCCAACATTACTACACAGTTAGCACTGCCGATGTAGCGAATGAACTTGGGCAACATGCTCAAATAACAGTAGATCAAATCTCTAGCTTAGCATGTTTAATAAAAAACCTTAGAGTATATGGTTGGTTTTGCATCAATGATATTAATCTTTTGGTTCCTTGATTCCTTGTCGGTGATGCAGAGGTGCTTGTCTGATGCTACCTGATTCCCGTCAAGCCCTGTGATGGACAAAGATGGACAACCCTCTATTCTTCCAGTCTGTGTTGTTACAAAGTTTGGGTCAACTGGACAATGGGCAGCTTATAGAAAATTTGCTGCTCATTAACTTTCAAAAACTTTTGAAATCCATTTGAGGTATGTTCAAATGGCTGCTCATTAATTTAAGCCCATAAAAACTTTAGATATTTATTTGACACCTATCCACTGCCTTTACACTTTTTGTTGTATTATGTTTGTCGACACCTCATAGCAGTTTTGCTGATGTATGCAAAGTTTGACATTGATGCTATTTTACACTTTTTGTTGTATTATGTTTGTCGATACCTCATAGCAGTTTTCCTGATGTATGCAAAGTTTGACGTTCATGCTAATCCTACGTGCAGTGGTTTCTAAGCTGTTCGTCTGGTAACCAAAGAACTAGGCCACAAAGCAAATGGGCAAATGTACTACAGACAAGCTCACAAGCACATGAGTTCGTATGATTCTGAGAACACAAACAAATAATTTCGAGGCGCAGTTCTCTTGCCTAATTAATTTTTTTAACTAGAGCGCGGGACGAAGTCGTCCGGAGCTCTTTTGCCTAATTATTTGAAATCCTCGTCATGCATGCTCTACATATGTACATGTAATGTTTTGAAGTCTGATCAGCTTCCATTGCAATTTGTTGTTACAAAATGGCAATGTTCACCTGCAGTTTTTTTTAACAAAGGTACTTCCTCTAAGATCACCAGTTTAGTCGTCATTACATCTCTGCAGATTCTACAACATCTATGCATATGGTGAAAACCACGTTATAGTTGTTAGGGACTTATTATTAGGAGTACCAAGTACCAACAAGGCCTCTGCTTAGTTTTGTTGCACTGTTTAACTAATGCATGTGCTCTTGTGTATGCTTTTCAGGACGCCCAAATCGATTGCGCCAAATTTGATGCAGTCAAGCAAGGCAACAAAGTTTGACTGGGGTAGTAACCAATGGAAAACACTACCAATGTATCCTTGACAGATGCACCTGAAGCCCAAGTACACTGTCGCTGATGCACTTGCCTTCTACAATCTTCTCGTCACTTACTCATACTTTCTCCATGACTCAGAATTCAGGTTGTCGTAGCATGTATAAGAACAGATCAAATCAAACAATTTAGACTGTTTTTTTAAGGAAAACAAGAGGGGTATCGCAAGTCTTTACAACAGTCTTTTCATGATTTTCTTTCTTTCCTTCCATGTACAATTTAGACTGTATTTTATTAAGACAACACTCTTTCCTGCTATGTATGAATCCTGGTTGTCTAATATACTATGTAATAAAAGACCACTTACACTCATGTGCGAACATGATATACAGATTAATTTACAACGCGTTCTATTACCATTTTCTGACAATTACACCTGATTTTGTGCTCTAAACTCATTATTTTCCACGTACAAATACCACATCCTGCCCCTTAGGTGTAAGCAAGCAAAGCGCGCCACTCTACTAGTCATCTAACATCCGCGGAACCATACCATCCGCTCAGTGTCGCCCAGCAGCAGCACGAGAAGGCCCTACGCCAGCCAAGACCAAAAAAAAAAGCAGAACAAACAGAGAAATTAGGGGAGCTGCTCGTCACCTCAAACGCAAACACCACATCGGCACCCTAACAACGGTGCCAGTCCACGCCAAGACAGCACCAGCAAACACCGTGCGAACATTCCATCGAACACCTACGGGCGAAAGCATTCCATCGAAAGCATCTATGGCGCAAGCATCCCACCGCACACCCACCAACACCTCGCCGTGGCCAAACAGCCGCAGCAACGCACTCCAGCTCCAAAGAACGCCGACACGCCGCACCCCGCAAGAGCGGTATCCGGCTGAGAGCCGGCCGACCGACCCCACAACCGGGCCGCCTCCGCGCGGCAACAATGTACCCAGATGAAAGCGCCATCCATGGAGCATCCGAACTTCGTAATCCACACACCAAAAAGAGGGAGCGAAAGGGACGCGTATACGCACCTCGAAGCGACGCCCCGACGGGCGGAGTTGCCGAAGCGCCGCTGAACACGCTGGGGCCGTCGGGCGACGCTGCCGCCCCGAAAGCACGCCCACTTGGGAAGGAAGCCACCAGGCATAGAGCCGAGAGGCGCAAAAGCGAGGACAAGGAGAGGCCGGACAGCTCACCAGTTCACGAGGGCCGCTGGTCGAGGTCCGCGGCTTCGCTCGCGCGCCGCAAAGAACGCTGGGTGCGCGCACCGCGACGGGTCCTCGTGCCGGCGTGGACCGCATTCGCCCCACATCGGAGAGAGAGAGAGGTTGGGAGAGCTGGGCGCTTGGGAGGGAGAGGGAGTCGCCCGATATTTCTTTCTCGCACGCCTTAACCAATCACCGGGCGACAACAAAGTGCTCGACTACACTGCCACTGCCCGCCTCAATAAGACTTAGCGTAGCGGGGCCCGCCGAGAGCAGGAGCCACGCCCACGAAACTCATCCAACCATATATCCGCACAATGTGCGTAGAGGGGGATGGCCACCGTTGGATACTAATCCGACGCAAGTAAAATAATTTTACTACCGTGGATGCCCCGCCGCAGCCAATAATGCTTCCCACACCAATTTACTTTTAAATTGGTAGTATTCTTTCTTTCAATTCTTTAACAAAACACCACTGCAGATAGATTTTTTTCGATAAAAATACCCTATTAGTAGTTCTTTAATTATATATGTCGCATTCCAAACAAATTTTTAGCAACATGTTAATGGACGTTTTTGTTTTGTCCTCTAGCACTATTCCACTCACACAATACGGAATCTGTGTTTTTTGTTATCAGTTAGCACGTACACTTCTAATTGTTCTTTTCCATTAATTTCTTAAGTATTTGAGGATTTTGAATTGTACCTGCTACAGTTATTTCCTATGTGTTGTTACATCTTGCTTTTATCCATGTGATGTGAGCAGACCTTGTAGTCATGCCCACGCGAAAGTCGCCACTGAGCCCTTTGACTCCACGTGAAGGACGCCGACGACACACTAATCAGGCAGTCGGACCAGTTACGGGTTATTTTGAGACCCAAATGATGTTTGGGCACGCTGATGACACACTTTGAAAGTTTATGGACCGATGACACACCATGAAAAGTTTAAGGATCGAATTGCACTTTACTCGTTCTTGTCGTATGTTAGTCTCTAGTGGGAGGAGTAGAGTAGTCCTGGAATGTTTGGTCTACAAATGTTGAGGAAGTCATTGTTATATTAAAAGAGTACATATTAGTTTTGTTTTATGATTTTGGTCACTACAAGAAATGTGTCATCTTATGACATTCTATAATTATAATGTCACTAAATCAGCTAGTTTATGACATTTATTTTGGAGCCAATCAATTTAGTGACATTAATAAATAAATGTCATAACGAATGCCAAAATGGTAGTGGGATAGTGTATTGTGACGACATATGCTATGTCATAACGTCCATTTTACTATTGTCATAAATCTATGACTAAGATGGTGAGTCATAAATTATTTTATCTATGACTACTATGTGGTGTTTTATTTTATATAGCTTAATCACTACATAGAAAAACATAAACAAACACATGCTACCATGTGATGTGAAGAAGGATCGCTGAAAATACCAAAGCACCGGTGAACGGCCGGTCATTTAAGACATAGTATAGTCAGTCGCAACAAAAAAAAATGTATGCACCCATTGTTTGATAAAGTAATAAATAAACTTGAGTGTTTTTTTTATCATGTGTGTAATTGTTCAGTTTTTAAACTCACACAAATAGGGTTGTGATATGAAAAGGATATGTATATTATATAAAAGGAAGAAAAGAAAAAATAAAAACACCCCGGACACCCAGCCCGGAGACAAAGCAAAGGCGCTCCTGTGGCCGTGCATATGTGCCCACGTAGTGCCATGATCTCTTTTCTTTTCTTTTTTTTTTTTTTTTTTGAGAAAGAAGACGTAGTGTCGTGATCCAAGTGCACATGCCTCTTCAATCCCGCACTAGTACACATACGACTTGTACCCCGGTTCATTGATGGCTTTTACCCCTGGTTGTACCCCTGTACGGGTTGGGGGAAAGGTGAATGTGAACCGGGAGTAAAGGTACCCGGTTGGGGGTAAATAACAATGGAGTAAAGGTCCCGCCAGGTATGTGGTCGTGCCATAGCTTTTATTCCCCCGCTGGTGCCACCAACCGAGTAAATAGTTGTTTTTTTTTCTTTTTTTTTCTTTTCATTTCATGATTGTTTTGGTTATTAAATAGGTTTTCAAATACGCATTTCAGGTGCCAATAATATATGCAAACACGCACGTATATATATGAGCCGGTACAATCAATAATTTTCACAATTTTGTCACGAGCACATGACACCAATATAAACATTTTATATTTATTCAAACTGATTATGATATATCCACAATAATTTACATGTCCATTCAAAATGGATGCTTACATGAAAACCGGCCATCATACATAACACTAAGTCACTCATAGTTTCTAGAGTTATAGGGATATATCATCAATTCTTGTACTAGTTATAATCTTAGCAATGTCGTTCTCCACCTTCGGCTTGTGAGGTAGTACATGATGAATCCGTGTCCTACAAATATCCATACACAACTTATAAGTTAGTAACCTGACACTACACCAAAATATGAAACCTGAAGCCATAAATGGATAGAACTGAATCCAACCTCCATTCACAGTAGGAGCATCCAAGAGCTTTCCACTCAGCAGGAAACTTCATTAAACAGCTTAACATGTAAGATTTCATATGTGCATTATAGTGCTGCTGCTGCAACATGTACAAGAAACAATATAAGACATGACGACTATCTATACTGATCCAATTGACAAGCCTGCCTAGAGCACATGCAAAATTGACATGCTGCTAATTGATTCTACTTGAGTAAATTGCAGGTAGGTAGGATTCTACTTTAGTCATTCTTACAGTTTGTTTTCTCTGTATAAATTTGATAATTGGGTTGCAGTTCAGTCTGAAAAACATATCAATAACTGGTAACCATTAAAGTATATTTTTACTAAATAATCAAGCAACAACGCAGTAATAAGTACTAATGAATCTAAGTATAAGAGCACTACTTCTACTAATAGATCTCTGGTACGTATTTAATTTCTACTAATAACTAATCAAGAAGCAGACTAGAAACAATACTTGTACTAATATAGAAGTACCACTACTATCCGGTCAACTATGAATCCAAGTTGTGCTACTTAGAAAAAAGGACTAGGAAATCAGTGGATCACCACAGCACGTTGCTCGTGGAGAGTAGATGGTGCGTGCAATCGAGCACTCGAGCTCCAGCCTCCAGCAAGCTGTAGCAGGCGTGCAATCAGCACTCGAGCTCCGTCCTCCAGCAAAGCCGCAGAAGGGCCCCTCCATGTCGGCGCTGCGCCGGGGGCTGGGCACTGGGGGCTGGCACTACGCGCCTTGGGATGAGCTCGCCGCCATCGACACACGAGGAGGAGCGGCGGCCGATTTGGCACTCGAGGCAGGCGTGAACGGAGGAAGGAGAAGGGATCGCATAATATAGCCCACACCTTTACTCCAGGTTCCCAACTCCACTGGACTGAAAGACCTTTACTCCCGGTGATAAAACCAGCCGGGACTAAAAGTCTGACTTTTAATCCCAGCTGCTAACACAAAGAGAGTAATGTAAATTTTAGGCGGTCATGAAAATTCATTTTCAATTCCCGCCATACGTGGACACCATTTTGTTTTTTAGTATTCCTTTTATTTTAGGTCTAAAGTCTAGTTATTTGTGTAGTAAATTACATATTAATCATAATTTCTTTTAATAAAACAGTTAGAGTTGTTTTAATAAAACTGAAAATTCTTTAATTTTTGTGGAAATTCAAAATTTCGATGGTTCAAAATCTGAAAAATTCAAAAATGTCCAATATACAGAGTGCATATCTTGAAGAGTTAAACAAACGTGGTATTCAAGACTTTTCGATTTGAAGCCACCTAGGGGTCCGAAAAGTAGCTCGAAGCCAGATTTCCAATCAAGTAATGCATTTTCATAGTTGAAAACGTAATCATTGATTACGCTAAGGCTGGATTGAGAACATTTAAAACCATTGAGGTGGTTTGTACAAAATGAAGATTGAAGGGGTGAAACGAAAAATGCCCATAAAACATCTATTCCCGGTTTGGGTGAAGAACTGGGAGTAAAGGTATAGCTTTATTCCCGGTTTGGATGAACAACGGGGAGTAAAACTTTTATTCCCGGTTTGCGGAAGAACGGCTTTACTCCCGGTTAGAGTCCTCAACTGGGAATAAAGGTGCTTTGGGCGCGCTGGGACAGCCTCGCTGCATGGCCTTTTTACTCCCGGGCCTGAGAGTACAAACCGACTAAAGGTACCTTTTACTCCCCCATTCAATTTCGAACCAGGAGTAGCGCGTTTTGGGCTCGAGAGTAAAAGTCAGGTTTGTGTAGTAGTGCGCGCCGCCGCCAGGCGACGGAAGCAGTCGTGGCGCTTGTCCTTGACCAGGCGCCTGAATCCCTCGTCGTCCGCGGCGACAGAGAACTCCGCCAGCGCAGCGGCGTCGGCGTCGAGGGGGCGCGACGTGCTGGCGGCGCTGGACTTGCAGTCACCATCGCTTTCCCCTCGTCGTGGATCCTGATTTCGACGTAGGAGCCGGTCCGTCGCAGGATGGCCTGGCACGGAGTGAGGCGGGCTAACCCGTGGCACGTCCGGATGACGTTGGTGGCCTTCCCACTGCTTGGTCGACCGCTGCGGGTCCGCCGAGGTCGCCATTCTGCCCACGTCGATCAGGTAGTCCGCGCCCTATTCAGAGGGGTGCCCAGGTATGAATCTAGTAGAGACAATGGGACGCCTATGATTGTTTCTTGATTGCAACAACAGCCTCCTCTGCTCACAATTTATATGGAAACGGCTGATTATGGGAGATTCCTGATTAAGTGCTCACATGCTAATGCGGAAACAACTACTGGTAATCTGGAAGAGGAAGATGGCACAAGTGCACAACACGTATCTATAGTGTTGTGGGCCAACGGTGACTGAGGCGGTCGAGTGAAGCTGCTAGGAAGCGCCCAATGTGCCAAAGAGATTTTTGAAAAGGAAAACTTCCAAAAAAGATTAGATCCTTGAAAAAACACTGTAACACTTTTCTTTTGTTTATGGTAAATATTATACTATTATGGATAACTAGGCTCAAAAGAAATCGTCTCGCAATGTACATCTAAACTGTGTAATTAGTTTTTTTATTTGCCTACATTTTATACTCCGACATATACGCCTTTTGATATATTTAATGCCCCGATGTAATGGGAATTTTGAAACTTTTAGAGAAAAGTTGGGAACGAAACACACATGTGCTTTTTGTGGAACCGCGTCTAGTCGGTAGTCCTAGTTCCGTCAGGTCAATGGGCCCCGCCACGTGACAGCAGCCATAGAGAGCCACCCTAGTCCGAAAACACAAACTAGGGTGTTTAGTTCCTGCATGCAAGACCCCAAAAAGTAATTGCAGTTCCCCTCAAATATCAAATCTCTTAACGCATAAATAAGACATTAAACGTAGGTAAATAAAAACTAATTGCATAGTTTGACTGAAAAGTGACGAATTTTTGAGCCTATTTAGTGCATAGTGGGACAATATTAACAAATACAAACGAAAAGTGTTACAAGAAATTTAATCCAAAATATTTCACCAACTAAAAACCCATATTCCGGATCAGCCTGTGGTCAGCAAACTATGTTTACTTGATTTTTCTTTCTTTTATATTCCTTTCTTTCCTTTTATTAGCACAAAATATTACTACTTCTTCTAAATTACACTTGTACTTTACACCCTGCACTCAAAGTGGATCAGCCTATAAAGAGGAAGACGATCTGGCTGCTTCACAACTGGCCGGAGCATTTCATACGTACCAATGGTTTTGCTAATACTACAAGTACTGTGTATTTCCTTGACATAGTATCCCTGTATCATTGCTTTATATTGCAAATGTCTTTTTACCTTCAAATTTTCTTTTTAATCAAATTTCTGTATTTTTAGAAAAGGGTATATATTGATATCCCAAATTCCTTCGACATCGACCTGATGCATATGACTATTCATTATTACAAGTGATCAAACACTGATCCAGAAAATTATAAAAATAAAGTTTTAAGCCATCAAGACCAAAAAGTTCTCAAAAGAAAACAACTAAAGGCAATTTTATTATTAAACGCCAGCCATGTTTTGCAAACACCTCCATCGCGGCTGCCTCAATGATTCGCATAAACCGCCTTTTATAAACCGACGATCCTCCTTCGAAACAACAGGGACCAGAACCGGGTCCAATACATCCTCTTTGAAGATAACCTACAAATATGATGTATTGTGGTCTTGTTAAACACACCATCATTTTGTTAACCATAGTGCCCAACTAATAGCACTTGCACCTTGGCCAAGAATTTGATATTCTATTTAACCCTTACAAACCAATCCTATAAACAAATTGTGTACCCTAAACAAAGGTTTTAGGTTAAAAGAATTATGAATGACTCTCCAAAATAAATTTAGCATAATGACAATCAAAGATTAAATGTTGTATGGTTTCGTTTAAGAACAAAAGCAACATTTCCATCTCCTAGCCAATGTCTCCAAACTAAATTATCTTTGTTAAAATGGCTCCTCTGTACAAGTACCACACATAAAACCTTGAGGGTATTTTTAAGTTTTTCAATTAAAGTATTATATGGTAAAGCCTGTTGATTTAACAATGTTCTAATCATGGAATGAACTAAAAAAACTAAAACTATCCCTTTGGTTATTTGAATGGACATCGCTGTCATGGCTATTAAGCCATGCCAAGCTTGTAAATTTGCTCCTAACAATCCATTTCTGAAAGCTATATATTTAGTGGGGACTGAGACAATATTGTCCTACCGTAAGCACTTTTCTTTTTTGAAGCACTTTTCTAATAATATTATATAGTGTTTAAAAGATCATTTCTGAGAGGGCATGGCATTATCCATGAATCCTCCTAGAACCAAATCTGAGATCCGTCACTCAGACTAAACATGCTCATATGAACTCATCCTAACTCCTCAAAAGGTCAGTCCAAAATTGAGAGTCACCAGGCATGTTAAACCCGAGTAAAAGTCTTTTGAGAGAATTAGGTATGACCCTCAAAAAAGTTATCTTAGATGTGGCCCTTTTTTTTCGACTTATCCGGCCTTCAATCCAAATTCTTAGGAATATGGCCTTCCGTCCGCCTTGAGGGGTAACGGTGTTAGGGTTTGCACTGCAGGGCACGGAAAAGACAATTTTGCTCCTCCCGTTCAATACCGGGCCGGCACTTCTTTCCTCTCGTCCCGAGTCCTGACCGCCCAGCCCTTTCCTCGACTCTTGGTCCGATAGAAAAAAATTGGAGACCGTGACGTGGCTCTCAGTCGCCGCCGCGCCAAGAGGCGCCGCCGCCGTCCTTCCGCCGGATCCACTCTGACCCCGCCGCGCAACCTCTCGGCCCACGCCGCCGCCTACCGGGCGGGCGGCGGCCCTGCTTCCGCCCGTGATTGACGGCGCCCTGCTTCCCGCTCCACGGATGACGGATGGTGGAGGCTGCAGCATGTATGAATGAATACGACTCATCTACAAATCTACAATGTAATTCCCCGCATGCATGAATGCCGACCGTAGAGATGGATGTAATCCGATTCATGCGTTTTTAATTTTTTTCGTTCTGGCTTTTTGCTTTGATGCCGTGGCCGTAGAGATGGATGTTATACAATCATAGTATGCGTATATACACAATCCATCTAAAAAGTATGCGTACATACTATTTAAAGGGGCAATTAGGTATATAGCCCTTAAAAGTTGTCGAATGTGGCCTCTTTTTTTTCGAATTTGGAAATCCAGCCTTCAAAATTAAATTTCTTTTAGAATATGGTCTTCTCGGCCCAGTTTGAGGGCTAACGGTGTTAACTAGGACGGATAAAAGACTATTTTACCCATTAATAAAAATATAAAAACATACTTTTTCATTTGTTGTATATTTTGAGTATATATAATCACATTCAATCAGACATATATTAACAAAAAACATACTTTTTTCATTTGTTTATATTTTGAGTATATATAATCACATTCAATCAGAGCCAATGCTCCGGGCGCAAGATGAAGCAGTTCAATTCCCAGCCTTGCCGTAGCGTTCACCATGGCAACCACTGCACTGTGCATTTCCCGCAGCGGTCCTCGCAGCTCTGCTTCCTGCACAAGCAGTTGCCACGTTGACCACCGTGAGCCGGTCCATGGCCAACCCTGTCCGAGGCCGGCCGGGCAACCACGCGGAGGTTGTGGTGCGAGTCCGCTGGGCATTGTGTCGAACAAGTGGAAGGTGTCGGAAGGGTGTCCGGCCTGCGCAAGAGCGCTGCGAGAAGCGTGTTGGGGCGGGAGGCGGGAGTAGAGCGCGACGAGGCGATTGGACAGGAGCGTATGGCTGGTGAACCCCGTCTTGACGAGGTGCGCGTGCACCGCGCAGTGCTGCCCTGGGCGCGCTGACCGGGCGGCCGGGCCGCGACCGCGCCTGGACCGCTGTGACGCCGCAGACGCGCTGGCCTCGCCGACGGCGCTGGCCGCGGCGTTCGCGTAGGGCCTTGCCGCGAGGGGCTCACGCGGGCGCATCAGGCGGATCTCGGGCGGCAGGGAAGCCCGGCCAGCGTTTAGCATCACGGCCGGCGAGGCGCGGGCGCCGCAGTGGAGCCGGCCGGTCTCCATGCTCTATCGGCATCATGCTGAGACCGGCAGGGAAGTTGGAGCGGCCGGGACAGAGAAACTGCCGCGCTGCGGATTGGCTATTGAGCAGGAGGGCAATTGTGTCTTTTTCTTCATGTTCCCCCGAAGCGCAAACCCCACCACCGCGCTCGCGACCGACGCGAAGGCCATATTTCTAAGAAAAATTTCGCATTGAAGGGTCAGACTCCTAAATTCCAGAGCCACATATCT